>JAQISU010000196.1:627500-1227500 GCA_029339505.1 Unio delphinus | reverse complement strand
TGTTCATGCACTTACACATACATGTACTTATCTGCAGTAGTATCACGTGATACTGATAAGCCTTGGTTCACATAGGCAAGAGATAATATCTAGTCCCAAGTGGACGTTACTGTACATACCACAAGTTATGAGAGAGAGAGAGAGAGAGAGAGAGAGAGAGAGAGAGAGAGATAGAGAGAGACAGACAGACAGACAGAAACAGAGACAGACAGACAGAGAGAGGGAGAGAGAGAGAGAGAGAGAGAGATTAAAAATAACATGACTTCTAAATTGTTGGTATAAACTAATTTAAGATACCAATACTCGTAGACAGACGCACAAGTCCTCATCTATTTTCCAAATCTGTCACGTCTGTCTCTAAGAAGGAATTGTTCCCAGCATACCCGGTACACCGCTTCAGCAAGCGGACCAAACGACGTTGAGGGATGATGTTAACACTTCGTCACTGGCACATGAACTTCTTCATGAAAGGCAGCGGCTCAGGCTGAATGTCTTAACGGATCAACAGCTAAGTGTTCCGGACCAGGACGCACCATATGTACTAGTGAATTGCAAAAGTGGCCGACCAGGTATGGTTCGAAATATTAGGGAAGACATATCTCTTCAGTCATGATGGCCATCTGCCTAGGGGAGAGAAACTCTGATATAAACCCTACGGCCTGCAAACTTCGCTCTCACCGTCTTTGCTTGCTGGGCCATGGGAGATGAACTCCAGGTGTAATGAGTGTGGCCAGTTTGCGCAGACAGTACTCCGCCTAAAAACTACATTGCGCAGGCATGAATCACCTTTCTGCTGTCTACTGTTTACGTTCAATTCTATCAAGCCCGGCAGCAATGGGAAAGGGGCGAAAACGAAATATATCACAAACCGAAGTCACAATTATATATGCAGATGACGCAGGCCTTTGGCCGTCTGATATTGATCCGGAGACGACAGCATCACCCGCCAGCAGCCTGAGTGACCAAGCAGCCTTATCTTAGGACATTACTGTTTGCTCCGCATGGAGAACGGCATAGAAAAGGTTTCCTAATCAAAACTCGACTCATTAACCCATCCAACCACTCTGACGGGAATCTTTCAGCGCGGTCGCAACATAACAGAAAACAAGGCAAGTCTCACCTGCCTCACATCGTGGGAAAAGACTAAAACTGGCTAGTTGGAACATCAGAACAATACTAGACTCACCCGATAGTAACATACCAGAATTACGCTCTGTATTAATTGCACACGAACTCTCTCGCCATGTTGTTGACATAACTGCACTTTGCGAAGTCCGCCTTTCAGATTAGGGATGTCTGAGAGAACACAACGCGATATACACCCTGTGCTGGGCAGGAAAACCTCAGAAGAAATCCTTTGATTCACCACTAAGAAAAACAAAGACTGGTTTGATGAAAACAACCAAGAAATGCATGAACTGCTTGCCAAATAGAGATTAGCGTACCAAGACCACCTAGTTCAAACATCCTGTATACTGAAGAAAGCAGCCTTCCACGTTATATGCAGGCCCCTCCAGTGCAGGCCCAGATACATACAAAATGAATGGTGGACAAAGCTTGCAAAACGAACCCAGCTGTACACTGACAATGGTGACTACAAGGGGTTTTATGAAACATTGAAAGCAGAGTATGGTCCATCCTTCCAAATACAGAACCCCCAATTGGGGTGCAGATGGCCAAGAGCTGCTTGCTGACAGGGAATCTATCCTGAACCGCTTCGCGGAGCACTTATTCACCCTCTTCAGCACTAGCGGTACAGTCCAGGAGACAGCTATTGATCGCATCCCACAACATCAATCAAAGATGGAACTCCATGAGGCACCCACATTGCAATGGACTGCAAAGGCCATAAAGCAGCTGAATACTGGAAAGGCTGCAGGAAAAGACGGTATCCCACCATAGATAAATTCGTGGTGGACCCAAGGGACCTTTCTGCATGTGGTATGTGGCGAATAATAGATGTAACATGTTTGATGTGCTTTGTATCCTTAAATGCTCTTCCACTTATGAAGGAGGTGAACTTTGAAAAAGACTGGGGTATACATCCACTTTGGACTCAAATGATTTTTAATGCATATGTGTTTGTGTTATCTTTGGAGACCTTTTACAAGTTTTTATTTATGTAATGGTGAATATTAACTTTTGTTTGAGGTAACTTTATCTTCCTGGGAAATATAGCAAAGTGCCTGCATTTGCTATACCTGCTAACAAGTGTTTGCTGGGCCCTATATAGCCTTGATTGTAGTTATGTGTCAGCAAACCTTATGCATGCAAATTTACATTAGGTTGTAGGACCCACGGATCTATGTAAAGTAATTTTATGGCATTCCAGTATTAATTGATTGTCTTTTAATTGGTTTAACTGACAAGGTAAAAAGATTGGTAGATATGATGCTAGTAGTATTGTCTGAATAAATTTGTTCTTCAAATGCTAAGGAGTACCCTCCGCCATGAGCAAGACTTTAATAACTTTTAAAAGGTTTTCGATTTTATTTTCCGAATACGTTCTACATTGACAGTAAAACGTCTTTGAAAGTTGATAAAGGGTAAGTGGAAATACAGAAGACAGTTAAAGAAAATCAACAAAGACAGAAAGGTCAAAGGTTTATATTCTTACATGGAACATGTAATCTACATAGTACCGTAGTGAGAAAAAAATAATATTCTTTCGTTGGATTGAACTCTTTTCCAAACATCCTTTACATTATATAGTAACGTTCTAGTATCCGAAGACTTCTAATTCGCAAAAATGGAAATTTCCCACAGTCTTGAGAACCGATTGTATCCTGACCCAACTACCGATTGTTTTCTGAGGGCATTTAATCGTGATTATATTACCATCGCTGGAGTGACCGATATAGTTGCCGCATTCCTGAAATGCCGGCGATGCACGTGGTAGCACCGTGGCATTTTGGGAACTCACAAGAATTTTCAAATGCATAAATCGGTCTGAAAGAAAAACAATAATTATCAATGAGTGTTTTAGATTTATTCATACACAGTTCTGTATTTGTTTTATATATATATATATATATATATATATATATATATATATATATATATATATATATATATATATATATATATATATATATTGCTCTTCTTGACTGACATCATTCAATTTAAGAGGACAAATCTGAAAGTACATTTTTTGAACCTGCCATTACTGCTGCATCGTAACAACGTAATAAACTCAACTTCTGTCAAGATCAGCCGGAATCAATGCATTATTCATAACATCGTTATTTGTTGTCATGTTTTCGCGCGAATACTTGCTGATTTAGTTTAGGAAACCAAAAGCTGGTCTATTTATAGAAAAAATGGAAAATCCTACATCTATTTCCCATTCAGCAAACATGTTATGATCGTCTAATGCATTAGAAGAAGAAAACAATGTTCAGCTAAATACGTTTCTCCAATATTGATTCCAATTGCGATAAGTGCAACCGGTTTAGAGACGTCTCTGCAGTTACATTCTTGGAAGAATATGCACTTGACGGTATGTAGTGCCAGTCTCAAATTCCAGGAGTATACCGTTTTCATCTGCTAAGCAGACATTTTAGCACGAAACAACGTTTTTCACTTTTAAAAGCTAAACCGCCAAAGAAAGTGGTTAAATCTTTGCTTAGCTTCGATTTATGTAATTTGTCAGATGGATGATATTCTCTAAACTTACTTTGATGAATTATAATACTATCTTACTTCTCAAGATGGAGTCTTGTCCTTAGTAATTCGGATTATTAGGGAATATTTGAATACTGATACTATATCCAATTATAATAACGAACAGATGTAATCATGCATGTAGTGTTTAGAACATTGATGTATCTGTGTTCTAAATTGTTTATATCTGTGTTCCTTCTAACAAGATAATTTAGAAAACTGAATTACTTGATTAACGTAGCAAGTTGAAGCACATATATATATATATATATATATATATATATATATATATATATATATATATATATATATATATATATATATATATATGTTCTGTGTCCGTAAATCGAATAGATTTGATATACCTGTTAAATTCCTCTATCTAATAACAACTACAAGGAATGAAAAAATAATTGCTGAACCTAGACACCATTCAAACCAGAGTATGTTTCATTCTTATGTAAATAAGATTATCTACTCCCTACTTTCTCTTCAAAGAATTTATATTTATGTTCAATATGTCGTTGACTAATCAACGAATACCTTTAGAATGGTTGACTATAAAATAAAAAAAAAACAATAGAGGAGTTTAGAAAACCCCGTATATTCTTTGTGCCTTTCTCCTTTGAATGCAAGTTATAAATACGTATTTCGAATTACAATCCTTATGTTCTGAAATAACTAAGTATTCTTACTATCTCCACCTGCATCATTTCTGTTATAGATTTTGATTGCGGTTATACTGAAGGTTTTGCCGAGGTCCACCGCCCACCAGGAGAAAGGTTCTGCTGCGGTATGAATACAAGATCCACGGTAGTAATTGGGGTCCTTATTTCCGTCTACAGCCAAGTTTGGTGGCCCGTTAAAGCCAACGCTACTCTGGTATGCTGGTTTATGTAACGCCAGATTCACGAAACCTGACGATGGCAACAAATTAAAAATAGTGTAAACGTTTCAAATATATTTTGACAAATTATATTCATCTTTTCAATTTATCAATCACTGTGTTTTCCATGCTATTGAACCTTATCCATAGTTTTGATATTACCACGTAATTCAGTTTGCACGGGGAATTTTCAATGTGGCAACATGTATATGCCACAAAATAATTCGCTTTCCAGCACAGATATACTTGTGAATGACCTCTAATGATAAATGCTAAGCAATAGAACATGATGTTTCATTTAGTTGCGTTTTCGCTTCTTTCAGAATTTCATTTGTTCCACACTTCTGAAGAAACTTGTAGATATAGAAGGCTTTGACCATATTTGACAAGTATTTGCAGAGATCACCAGTCGTTACACTATTGCTCCTCCGAATTCGACACATTTCATCTCAAAAATATTTGTCTTCCATCTTTTCATTTTTTTCATTCAAAATGAAAAGAAAATAGATTTTAATTCATCTAAAGAAAGTATCTGATGTTTGAATAAAACTGTTTCTGTGGAAACGTCTGATTTAGGATAAACAAGTGAACTATAAAAGAATGCTGGAATAGGGTAAGAAATCTCATTGTTAAACAATTATTGCAATTAGTAAATCTTAGCTTTTCCGAATCCATAAGCGATGTAATGTTGTCACATGAGTTTTAAGTTATCTTTAACTATAGTTACTCAGTTATATTTATATATGCTCTAGATCTGTGACAAATTTCCACTTCTTATTCACTATTGACATATAAACTGACGATGAAAATATTAATAAACTCCGTCATTTTTACAAAATTTAAACATGGTAAACATTTTCATCGAAATACCATTTACATTCCATTTCCACTCTTTCTTCCTCCCTCTGATGGAAAAGGGACAAAATACATGAAAATCTGTGGAGTGAGAGAGAAAGAAAATTTGAACTGGGCGAAACTCGTGAAATTAAATGTACACCAAGTTATCTACAAAAACGTGTGCTATTGTAATGCCATATGTGCACTTTCACTAGGGATTCTCTACAGTGTGGATACAGGAGGTCGCGAGTTCGATCCTTTGCCAAGTCATACCAAAGACATATAAAATGGTAAAGCAGCTGTTTCGTAATTTTCACAGCATTAAGAGGTTGGTGCTAGGACTGGTCGGCCAGGTGTCAGGATAATTATTGGGTGGGACATGATGCTACATGTCTTGGGCATGATGCCACAGTACTAGAGATACCACACTAAATACGCTGTAGCGATATAACTGAAAACTTGTTAAAGCCACATTAAAAATCCAAATTCTCTCCCCCCTCTCTCTCTCTCATTCTCTCTCTCTCTCTCTCTCTCTCTCTCTCTCTCTCTCTCTCTCTCTCTCTCTCTCACACACACACACACACACACACACACACACACACACACTCACACACACATCTAACGTGTTTAAAACACCAGTGATGCAAAGTTTCAATGGCTTGTTCAGTCCGTATGTATAAATTTCTTGGTTGGGATGAACGTACAAAATGTAATGTAGTTGATGCTTTGTTGTGTTATTGCGGTTTGTAAATAACCTCCACCCACTACTGATCGTAATGTTAGCTATCCTTGCACAATATGTAAATATATCTCTTTCTCCCTATCCCTCCCCCCCCCCCATCCTTGCACAATATGTAAATATATCTCTTTCTCCCTATCCCTCCCCCCCCCCCCTTTCTCTCTCTTTCTCTGGAGAGTAAAGGATTTGAGACCGTGGCATTTGTATATACCTGTAGACGTATGAATAATGATAAAATATTAGAGAGATTAAAATAAATTATACCTGTGCTCGTTAACAATGGTCTACAATACATTGTATTGACTAATATCAACTGTAAATGCAATATAATATGTAAGAGAGAGAGAGAGAGAGAGAGAGAGAGAGAGAGAGAGAGAGAGAGAGAGAGAGAGAGTACCTGAACAGTTATTATTACACAGGTTCGTAATACAACAATACAGACACCGTTCATTTCCAGGTGTTACTAAATCCCTCTTCTTTCCTATGATAGAGCTGACTGACATTTCTGAACAAGTCTGTGGAATAGTTTCATGAAAATTAATATTAAATTCAGCCTTCACTGTTGTCTTCGCTTCTTTAGAAATATATTACTTAAATTCTCGATACAAATGCCGTATTTCTTGCTGTTCTTGTTAATATATATTTAAGATATGCAACTCATGTTCCAGTAATTTAATACATTTATTACCAAATTATGTCAGATATAACAATATAGTAATTAAATTAGCGATAACCTGAAGATGGTATATAACACACATATAATACATTGATAAAAGAAAACGTAATCGGTGGCTATTTGTCAAACAATGGAAACGTCGTTAATATAGTTTCATGGTAGGCATTTTTGCATCGATAGTACCCTGATGCAAATGCCTCTGAAAGAAAATGAATACGTGTCTTGTCATTATGACATTTTTCGCATTTGTCACATTTAACTGATATCGGCAATAGACCCAACATTAAGTAGTACGAGCACACGTACATAGAAAATGCCTTATTTGTCTTATTTTTATCGATTCAATCACATCGATACCTAGTGGATTGTATCGGTCTGACATGCTGTGAAAATTTGTATCGTATGAATGTGTGTTAGCGTTCAGCTTTAAACCAGATAGATAGATAGATAGATAGATAGATAGATAGATAGATAGATAGATAGATAGATAGATAGATAGATAGATAGATAGATAGATAGATAGATAGATAGAGTCTCGACATTATATACTCTAAAACACGTATATTGTCGGAAAACCGTATATAGTCTAAAAACTATGTATAGCAGTGAAGTCATAATAGTTATTGCGCACTTACATTGATATCCTCACAACCCGACCAGAAATTGACAGCACCGTGAATACCGTCTCCTGTACGCTGCATACCTTGGAAAGAAATAAAGGTAAGCGAGTAAGAAACTAAGTAGAGAACGATTGAAAAATTCATTGAGTGTAACATCTTATTATTTGTCTATATTTAATTTCATTTTATGATATCACATATACATCTAGAGGAACCAGCGATAACATTTACCAGTTTGACTGGTGTATATTTTTGCTTTCTGTTAGAGAATTCTAGAGTGACTGAGAGTCATGGTAAGCACTTAAAGTTTATTTTCATGATCAAGTATGTATGTATGTATGTATGTATGTATGTATGTATGTATGTATGTATGTATGTATGTATGTATGTATGTATTTATGTATGTATGTATGTGTGTATGTGTGTGTGTGTGTGCGTGCGTGCGTGCGTGCGTGCGTGCGTGCCTGTCTCCCTTCATGCCTGCCTGCATGCATGCATGCATGTATGTAAATATGTATGCATGCATGTATGTATGTGTGTATGCATGCATGTGAGTATACATGTATGTATACATTTAATTTATGTATACAGTTGTTGGCGTTTAGAAATGATATTAAGTCAACATGAATTATCTGATCTTCAATATATTTTGCTGTTATTGGCATTACAGTTTTAATGTCATTAAAGTAATGACATTCTGAATAATGTGAAATTGTAGATTGTCGACTTTTTTTTTGAAAACCTGATCGATGGCACAAGTCACCGTATTCCTGCAATCCTCTGGGTTCTCAAGAGCGTCGCACGAAACGCACGTGGGGCTAGCTGTGAAAGTGGAAAAAGGTTACGAATTTCGTAAATATTCTCAACTTTCCTCCTGAGTTGGAGTCATGTACTTTACAAGTAACTTTAGTAATTAACCCGTCAAATCTCAATCGTTTTTAGTTAGTCAAACGAATTCGCCCCTCACCCAGTGTTAAACATCTTGTATGGTCATATGGTGATTACTCTTAATTATTATAACATTCTAGTGCACGGTATATAGGCCAAGGTATTTATTAAACAGTGTATGTATAGGCCAATGTATTTATTAGACAGTGTATGTATAGGCGAATGTATTTATTAGACAGTGTGTTCATAGGCCAATGTATTTATTAGACAGTGTATGTATAGGCAAATGTATTTATTAGGCAGTGTGTTCATAGGCCAATGTATTTATTAGACAGTGTATGTATAGGCCAATGTATTTATTAGACAATGTATGTATAGGCAAATGTATTTATTAGACAGTGTATGTATAGGCCAATGTATTTATTAGACAGTGTATGTATAGGCAAATGTATTTATTAGACAGTGTGTTCATAGGCCAATGTATTTTTAGACAGTGTGTTCATAGGCTAATATATTTATTAGACAGTGTGTTCAAGGGACAATGTATTTATTGGACAGTATGTTCATAAGACAATGTATTTATTAGACAGTGTATTCATAAGCCAATGTATTATTAGACATTATAGACCAATGTATTTATTGCACAGTGTATTTATTGGCCAATCTATTTATTAGACAGTGTATTTATAGGTCAATGTATTTATTATACAGTGTGTTTATAGGAGAATGAAGTTATTATACAGTGTGTTTATATGAGAATGTATTTATTAGTGCATGTATAGGACAATGTATATAAAACAATGAATTTGTTGAGCTATGTGATTACTGTTGGGAATTTGGGTACCAGCCTGTCACACTCAAAGTTGCATCTTAGGTACCAGCCTGTCACAATCAATTTAGGTACCGGCCTGCCACAATCAATTTAGGTACCAGACTGTCACAATCAATTTAGGTACCGGCCTGTCACAATCAAAGTTGCATCCGCCTGCTAATATTTGTTCGTATGTGCTGAAATATACAGCCATGTCTAATGTTTCTGAGCAGTAAATGAAGATACTGAGAAAAAGACATTGTTTATATGTTTTGCTAATCATTTTATTTTACCAAAGATAATCTTAAATATAATTAAACCCAGGTCTTTTCTTCTACGTGTCAATATTGCCAAAAAAGATTTCTAAACTCGCGGTGGCATCCTAATTTGTTTTTGCTGTTGCATTTTTATGTTTAAACTTTCTTATAAACACTCCCATCCCAATTTGTAATTTATGTTTTACACTTTTTATTTAAATTCACGACTTAGGATGAGGAATTAGTCTAGTATGATTTATAATACGTTAATTCAGATAACAGTGAGTTCTGTTAACACTTTGGTAGCATGTAAAAACTAATAGATCTAAGGTCAGGAATATATGGCTTTTATTTTTACCTGTTTTGAAATAATTTTTCTTCTTATTTTAGGACATCCTTCCATTACAATTGTTATAGGATGAATCTATTCAGTAAAATAGGGATATTTTTTATGGAACGCAATTTTAGTAAAGTATCGATATTATATGAAGTATACATATATGGTTTGTTTGATTTTTAAAGTTTACATCAGTTTTTATCGTGCCAACCCAACTGTAGTCAAATGCGTTGCCAAGGAAGCACAACAGTGGTAGATCCGTGCCTAAACAAACAAACACCAATCGTATATTCGCCATCGTATCATGAGTAAGGTACTAATAGTGATCCCAATAATAATAATAATAATAATAATAATAATAATAATAATAATAATAACAATAATAATAACATAATAATAATATGAATAATAATAATAATAATAATAATAATAATATAATAACAATAATAATAATATCAATAATAATAATAATAATAGTAATAATATAATACTAATATAATAATAATAATATAATAATAATAACAATAATAATAACATAATAATAATATCAATAATAATAACATAACAATAATCATAATAATAATAATTCTAATAGTAATAATAATAATAATCAAAATAACAATCATCTGTTAGCAGTACACTTCATACTATTTTCTCTAAATATGTCAAGAAGGTCAAAAATAGTGACAACATATCATTACCAGGCAACAAGATGGCGATACTTACCTCCAGATAATACTGAATGATACCTGCATGCTAAGATGGCGAACACTTGCAATATGTTATCTGTAAATAAACTAGTTCCGGTGCATGTGCTGTTATTATATATATATATATATATATATATATATATATATATATATATATATATATATATATATATATATATATATATATATAAGAATTCAGGTGCATCGATAATGATAATGATATGCTTGGACGTACATATATATATATATATATATATATATATATATATATATATATATATATATATATATATGTTGTTTTATGTTTGGTAATATATTCATTTTGTTTTCCCTTATGGCATGATAAATCAAAAATGTATTTTGTAAATAGCTTGTGGTGTCGAAAAGATCCTACATTATAGTATATGGATAATAGTGACAAACAGGGTGAATATTTGTCGCAGTTTTGATTGATAATTTTCTACATTTAGTTTCTTATATGAGAGAGAGAGAGAGAGAGAGAGAGAGAGAGAGAGAGAGAGAGAGAGAGAGAGAGAGAGAGAGAGAGAGAGAGAGAGAGAGAGAGAGATATCTGTTATAACACTCATGAAAAAGAACTGGGTTCGATTCCGAATGTTTGATCTGTTTGTAAATATTGTAGGTTATCAAATGTTTTTACAGCATTTACATGTAATGTTTACTTATCAAAGACACGTGTTGAATATTGTTCGAAGAAATAAAACACCCAAGTTTTTTAAACCTTAAATTTAAATGATATTCTCGTCCTTAAGGCAAAATACTTACATGAAGGAATATGTTCCTTCGTTGATATTGACCTGTATCTATACTTATCTATTATCTATTAGATATGCACAACCTTTCCAGGTTTTGTTCCGCGCCTGTTAGTATTAACATAGCACGCAGTTACTTGATTCAGATTGTAAATAATGATAATAGATAGACAGACGTACATACAGAGAAAGAGGGACAAAGGGGGAAAGAGGTAAATTGAAAGTTTGAGACACTTTAGTATTCAAGTGTAGAAGTGTATGTTTTACTGTACTTCGTCAAGTATCGTCGATTGAACGTAGTCTTTTCATGTTTTCCCTATAGTGCATATAGAATGTTATTGAATAAACATTGGTAATGCAGATCATATCAAAGCTATATATATATATATATATATATATATATATATATATATATATATATATATATATATTGACTACTGAAAGTTGATTAATTTGTATATAAGTATATAACGTCATATATTTACAACAAGGTAATAAATGAAGTCTCTAATTCATTATTACTTGTACTAGTAAATATCTGTCTCTCAAAAGTACGGAACACATTGAAGATAAATATATATGCTTACTTTAGTTACAGTTCCATATCATTATTACTCATCTGATCTAGAATTACTCATCATTGTTCACTATAAGAACCACTTGGAATTTTCACCAGTGACCACACCCACCCACACCCACCATCCACACACACCTCGTACACACACACGTACACACACACACACAAAGGTACACACACACTTACACACACACACACACACACACACACATATAATTTAACGGAATCTAATACCTTCGTGCGTTTCAAAGTTCCAAAAGAGCTTGAAAAGAGCAGTAAAACATGAACGGTATAAATTATTTGTTAGAGGGGATAGAAACTACAAAACGTGGATAAAATTACTAAAAGACATGAACATAGTTAGAAATAATGTAAATTGATTTCGAAAACATTTTGATACAGACATGTTTTGAAAACAAAATATCAATAACGACAATGAATGTAAAGAAACAACCATCAACCTTTCGTGAATTATTTCAAATTACCATTTTAAAAAAATGGCCCCCTTCAATGGTTGATGTACTACTCTTGTTCACGACAGCTTGCGCGTTATAATCCTACAATTGGATCAAGCTGGGCTGGTTGATCTGGTCTGTCCTTGGGTAAATCACTGTACTCGAACGCCTCGACGCTAAATATTTGTATTATGTCGTGAAATGCAAAACACCAGTTAGTTTACAACATTTCTTTATGAAAATATATTGCTTTAAACTAAAAGACAATGCCACACAATACTTGCAAAGTCTTGCAAACTTGTTTCCTTGAGCACGATTTCTTGATGTTGTCTATTTTATTATATTCAATTTCTATTGTTTGCTTAATTTGTTCCATACTTGCAAGTTGTAAACTCTTGTTTTCGTAGTAAGAGTTCAAGGTCAGGTCTTGCTTATAGCTAGACTACGTTTTTCACTAGAAATTTGCAAATTCAATTACATTATAGGTTAAGTGTAACTAAAGGTTTTATAAACAAATAATACATTTCCTGTTCTAAATGAATCTACGGAAATGCATGATCAGAATTTGCTGTTGTATTTAGCTAAAAACTGATAAGAAATATTTATTTAAAGAGGACAAAAACAATAACCTGTATAATTTTACTGTAAATAGAAGGGTATTTAGTAGTTTGTGTATGTAATCTATCTCGAGTTTTTTTTTATTTGCATCTATTGTATTTGCACTTTCATTTCATAAAAAATACTGTCCTGTATTAATTCGATACAGAATCAACACAAAATATGTTCTCTGTGCTGTGTTTCACTGACAGACTCCAGTCCAACATACCTATCCAGCCTCACCCATGTGTATACACAAGCTAGATACTTACGCTCTTCTTCTGACAATCGTATACTAATTGTTCCCACTGTGAAAACGAAGTCATATGGACAACGTTTTCTTGCATACCATGGCGCGGTGACGTGGAACGAATTGCCCATTGAAATTAGACACAAAGACACAATGGTCCCTTTAAAGTGTGCTCTTAAAACTCACCTGTTTCGACTGCAGAGACAAACTTATAGACCTAATAATGTTTTGCATCTTATATGCTTTCAGCATGTTTTTATGTTTTCCAATTTCATTGTTTTTGTCATTTGTTTTTCTGTAGTGTAGTCAAATCATTATAGATGGTGTAAAGCGCTAAGAGCTTCGAAATATTAGGCGCTATACAAAGTCCTCATTATTATTATTATTATTATTATTATTATTATTATTATTATTATCAAACGGAAAGACCCTGCAATGAATTTATGAGCTCCCTTTCATGCAAACAAGATGTGACGTCATGGAGACAATTGAGGTCGTATTCAATATGTGCAGCAAAGTGTACAGTAATAACAAGATGGTTTAATACGCAGCTCTAAATTGTATGAATAAAATGTATAAGTTAAGTGTCTTTCAATATGCCTTGCCAATTAATCTTTTAGGAAGAAAAAAACCCAGGAACTTATATAATACTTTATTGTTATATGCCACTAATACCACAGCTGGGCAGCTCCCGTACTGCACAGAAAACACATATGAAAGGGTACCTGAAACAATTTAGAAAAATCTTTGAAGGACTAAAAAAAATAAAAAAAATAAGAGACGACCCAACTCGAATCGGGAGAAGTACAATTTAAATTTAAAAATTGTACGGACCCCCCCCCCACTCGAGTACAGTTGAACTCAGTATGAAATTAATAGACAATGCGATGAACGACACTGAAAAAATACAAGCATTAAAACAATAATTTTATATATTTCCTTAACAAAAATAGTACACCGTACTTTGCTAACAATTCTAAATCAAATAAACTAATATAATTATTTTTTTTTTTTTGGGGGGGGGGGGGAAACAAATCTTAGATGGTGATCCAATTTTAAGGATCAAATCACTATATAAGAAAACTGGGACAAATCGGAAGATAGCAGTCTATCCCTACAAAGGAGCAATACATATATAGCACACATACATATATCACCAACATAAATAGCCTACGTAGGATACAGGTGAGATCTAGCCAAGGTCAATAAAATGAACTAAGGAAGGAATTTCGAGATGAGGTGAATAAAACCTACTCGGATGATCAACTCTATAGAAACATTAAAGTTGAAATACCCCATCAAAGTTCAACTAAATAAATGGAAATTTTACGAAATTGGAGAGCAATATTTAAAATAAAAACATCAGAAAGCAAGGAAACTCCATACCTATGCAACTCCAGATGCTTTCGGAAAGGAAACTGAAACGAAGTCAGCCTAGAAAAACAAAAGAAAAACAAGGAAGAATATTTCACATGTGAGATATTTTCAAAAACAAATAACTATTTTGTATTCATCTTGTTTTTGTAATGTCGATAATATAAAAATAACTCACTTATGATTAAAAGCATGTGTGTTCATATAATCTCGTTACATTTCTTGTAACAACACATACCGGAACAGCCACGATAAAAACATTTTAAACAAATGTTGCTGTTAACTTTTTTGATTGATACAAATGTTATACTAACAACATTCACTAACGTGGTAATTACGCTCAAACTCGGAGCAGGCTGATTCGGTACAAATTGCTGACTGATTCGGCCCTTATATCTTATTGATTCTCCAAACGTCAAAGCTGATTCGGACCATGTGAAATATTATTGTTTTGTCCAGGATTTACCATTTTTGTTGTTGTTTTTGTTGTTGTTGTTGTTGTTAAAGATGAGTTTCTCATTATGTCCCAAGTACGTCGATCATTTCAAATATGTATTTCAGGAAACAAAATCCCATTAGTACGCGTGATCATGGTGTTGTTATATATAAATAAGATAACGTAAACCTGATTATTTTGCATTGGCAATTTCGCAGTGAAATATTTTTGAAACTACTCGTTCAACTTTAAATATTTTGTTTTATTGACAAATAATACAATACAAACACTAACAAATAAGAAGAAATAAAACTAAATGATGTTGAACTCAGTAACGACCGCATTTCCCGAGTGGGCGTTTTTATCGAGTATCATTCGTTATTGGGTTGGAGCCCTTTCATATATAAAACAGCAGACGTCACATCATGCTTACAACCACTCTATGTTTCCCAAAAAAAAACGTATCTAATGATTTGAAGAGCAGAGCAAAAGGGACAGATGCTACTTCTTGTTCGTTAAGTACAGAAGCGGAGTTGATCAAATGATAAAGTTGAAAAGTTGCAAATTTTATAAATTTAATAAGTTATTAAGTTGAAGAAAGACAACAATAAATAAAGCCTTTACAACCATGTGGCTACATCTTAAAACTAGTATATTAGTATATATGATCCTTCTTTCATTTCGAGTTCTCTATGGGGATCTCCCTAATTCATAATCAACAATACCGATGTGTACAGTGTCTCAAATGTCGTCAAGTACGCTATACGTTTAGTGGGGTGGAAGGCGCTCTTTAATTCAAGACTGATCGTGAAAGATGATTGGTTTTTCATAAATGTCTTCGTAACAAGAATGAATGAAAGGTACAAATTTTCATAAAATTAACCGTATACATATAGCAAATTTTATATAAAGTTAACCGTATACCTATAGCAAATTATATATAAAGTTAACCGTATACATATAGCGAATTATATATAAAGTTAACCGTATACATATAGCAAATTATATCTAAAGTTAACCGTATACATATAGCAAATTATATCTCAAGTTAACCGTATACATATAGCAAATTATATATAAAGTTTGAGTTTTGCATGTTTTGTCCCCATTAAAATATTCATTGGAATTACTAAAGTGCACATTGACTATTGGATTAAAACAATATTTTAGGTGATTGTGACCTCATTCAGAGGCATACGGGATAGCATTATTGTGATACATCATTCCATTTAGTACTATTGTAATTCATGATAAACACCATGTGTGAAAACGTAGGATTAAATTCACAAATCTACATTTTAATTTGCTAAACAATGAAAGAATTATATTTATAAAGCCAGGTGGAAAAGATTAAAATACAAATTGAGAGAGAGAGAGAGAGAGAGAGAGAGAGAGAGAGAGAGAGAGAGAGAGAGAGAGAGAGAGAGAGAGAGAGAGAGAGAGAGAGAGAAGGAGGGTGAGACATATGTACAGAGAGATAAACTGAAATGGAAATGAAGATGTTGATAAGAACAAAAAGAAGTGCAATATATTTTAAACAAGATGGAAGGCCGATCACTATTCCACTACACTTTGCACACGGAATCAGATTGCCATGGTAACGGAAATATTAGGTATGTACCCTCTTGTAATGAGAAAGATAAAACTCGTGAAAACGTCAAAAGACCAAGAGAGCATTGGACTTCATTATATACAGAGTGTATTTATTGTCCAAGCTTATGAAGAATACACTTCACTGCCGACATAAAACATCATAATCCTGGTAATGATATGTCTAAATAATATGTTTTGACGTTGATATCTGAGAGTAAAAAGAGTCTTTCTTCATGAATAAAAACATATTTCGCTCGAGGTGTATTGATCTAATTTTGATTTTTTAATGCCGTTCGTGAAAGGTAATATTCCAGTGTCAAAACAATTATTTGATAATTAAAAATATAGAAATCAGAAATTGCATCCATTCCTATGCAAGCTAGCTGGCTTGAAAGTGTCAATAAACGTGACCTATCATTGTTTTACTCTTATAGTTTTGATGTGCAAACACACCAAGAGCAATCGATGGTAAAGAACAAATAACCCCGACATCAGTTAAACCGATGCCTGACCGAATATTGTTTTCTTATTATAATGTTCATATATTGATTTATATTTCTTATTACTGTGACGATTGAGAGATAAAAAAATATCTATTTTCATTTTGAAATGTTTATGAACTTCATTTGTCTTATTGATGTGAACTTGAGTCTAACTTAGTTTATAATCTATATTCTTTATGCCGTTTTATTTCTGCCTCAGATTTATATTTTGGTATTAGTGGTGTTATAACAAAATACTGAATTTATTAGCCAGTCCGTTGTTTTTCATGAAAAAAGACGCATTTCGATGACTGCTTCCTCATAGACGTACAGGTAGTTCTCTCTCCATTTATTGCTGCCACCGGCTATGTTCTGGTCCATTTTGCAATCACTTCTGTGATCTACCCGTCATAGACGAAGGCAATGTTTGGACAACGTTCTTTTGCATACCAGGGCCCGGCGACAAAACAATATGATCTCCATGTTCAAGATAAATCATGTTGATAAATACATAAGTTTCTGATAAATCAATGTATATGGTACAACACAGTAGCATGTTCTTCATATACCTCTTTCTACAAAACAATATACCTTTAACATTGAAGTCGCCTTTGACGATTTTAATCTTCCAAACTGAAAAGCTTGCGCTTACGGAATATGGTTTAGTTTTAAAATCGTAAAGTATGAAGGAATAGTAATCAGCGAGATTGTAATTGTGCACTGTGAAATTTTTTATTGCCAGGAGGTAGATGCCGATTCATAATGGATTTATAAACAGACTACAGTTTAATAATAATTCAGTTATTTCAAATTCCTCTTGAAACCAAATAACGTGTTGTCTTGAAAAAAATTCATACACTGTATTTTTCTGTCCTGATAGTACTTTCTAATGGTTTCTCTAGAACCACTTAGAAAATGGCTGATAGTAACATTAATGGTTTGTCTAGAACCGTTTAAAAATTGGCTGATAGTAGTATTGTATAATGTTATTAGTAACAATGTCTGAATACGTGTTGTTGTATTTTTAAAAATGAGTACTCTCCAACATGATCAGTCATTACATAATGGAATACGACGTTCTTAAATGCATTTTCTTAAATTTTAATTTTTCGTAATCAGTTCTTCATGTAGAGTTAGATGCATATGAAAGTAAATAACAGCGTACAAAACAGCACGGGAAATATCAGGAATAAGGACAATGACAGGTAAAACAGATGACAGGTAAAACAGACGACAAGGTAAAAAGTTTATATTCTTTCATAGGATCTACAGAATACTGTCGTGAAAAGTATCAATTATCAAATAACTGCCATCCAATTGTTGTCTTGAACTCTTTTCTCAACATCCTTTACATTCTTTTGTATAGCTCTAGTATCCAAAGACTTCTACCTCGCAAAAATGGAAATACTCCCCAGTACCGAAGACATCCTGTATCCGGACCCATCTACCGATCGTTTGTCCAGGACATTTAATTGTGATTATGTTACCATCGCTGGAGTGACCAATATAGTTGCCACATTCATGAAATGCCGGCGATTCACGTGGTAGCACCGTTGCATTTTGAGAACTCACGAGAATTTTCAAATGCATAAATCTCCCTGGAAAACGAAATAATTGTAAAATAGTGATACTGCGTTACTTCTATCGATGGTCTGAATGCATCGATGAAACGTCTTATATTGATTTACAAGTGCTGCCGAGATTATATTGTTTATCTTTCAGAAATATCACATTTTTATTAAAAAAAAATATTTTTTATTTATTAGAATTTTTAACTTAGCATTGAACAATTTTTCAGTCATATCGCTACGATGTATACAGTCAGGCAGTTTATAGTGATGTCCTACCCAGTCACATTATCCTGACACCAGGCCGATCAGTCCTAACACTTACCTCTTAATGCTGAGCGCTCAGCGAGGCAACTGTTAGTACCATTTTTGTAAGTCTTTGGTATGACTCGTCCGAGGATCGAATCCACTAGGCCACCGGAGCGGTTAGAAATATCAACTAAAAATTAAAATAAAGTTTCTAAATCGATATTCTAGTTCATTCAATATATAAACTGGTACACTATTCATGAGTAAGTTATGTGTATGTACGCGAACATTTTTCTATTTGCCTACAAACATATTTAATGTACTTCCGTACACGTACACAACACGAAAGAAAAACGATCTGAAAAGCGGGTTTGTTGTTCATTTGTCTTTACATTATATCTCTCCATACACTATCCTTAATGAGACATCTAGTCTTGAGTAAAACAAAGTCATCATTGTTCCGATCTAAATACAGTATCCGAGGTCCTTTCTTTATGCATTTGCAATAAAAGAATATCCTCCTTTGGAATATCGGATTATGCCGGGCGTAGAGATAAACAAAAAACAATATTTTGTATTGTATATGTGATGCATGTATGTATGTATGTATGTATGTATGTATGTATGTATGTATGTATGTATGTATGTATGTATGTATGTATGTATGTATGTGTGTCTGTGTGTGTGTGTGTGTGCACGCACGCACGCACGCACGCACGCACGCACGCACGCACGCACGTACGTACGTACGTACGTACGTACGTACGTACGTATGTATGTATGTATGTATGTATGTATGTATGTATGTATGTATGTATGTATGCAAATTTCATTTAAATCCATGCTACTCTCTAAGTGATGATACTTGCAAAACAGTCATGGCAACAGCTGCCGCGGAAGTCATTAGCCTTCATCGCCCAAACAAGGTATGCTGGGTTACATAATAGATTCTGAATTTGTGTGATACCCGAAGAGACCTCAAAAACACCAGACATACAACATGTGCAAATGAGTACGGAGAAAAAAAAACAAGAATATCCAAAAAGACTTGAATAAAGCATAATAAGATTGGATTGGACAAAAGTGCACAGAAATAGAAAGCAGTCTGATAAAGAATAACAGCAAAAAGGCATTCCAAATTGTGAAATAACTCACCAGACAGAAGCAACCAAGAGGCAGAACCATTCAGGACGAAAATGGAAAATGCCTGACAGAAGAGAGTGACATTGCAGAAAGATGGACCGAATATTGTAAAGAACTCTACAACCATCAGTTCACATGAGACCAGAGGTGCTTGAAGTTCCAAACTCATGAAATGATGATGATTTCCCCATTCTCAAAAAAGAGGTTCAGTCAGCAATAAGAGAACTTAAGAATGGGAAGACAACTGGAGTGGACAACATCCCAGCTGAACTTATCAAGAATGGGGTTGGGGAATCGGTAATAGAGACACTAACACAAATATGCAACAAAATCTGGCAGACGGGTGAATGGCCAATTCACTGGTTATAACACACCACATAAAAGGCAATCTCCAGCTGTGCCAAAATTACAGAACTATCAGTTTGATCAGCCATGCTAGTAAGGTGATGCTGAAGATCATCTTGAACAGACTGAAACCACAAGGAGAAGCAATACTCGCTGAAGAACAGACAGGCAAGGTTGCTGAGCTGAAGAAGCACAAGAGAACAAATATTCAATCGCAGGGTTCTTTGTGAAACGTACTCGCAACATCAACAGTACATCTATCATGTGTTCATATATTTTTAAAACGCCTTTGACAGAATGTGGCATGAGGCATTGCGGGTCACATTAAAGATGTACAACATGGGTCAAAAGTCGACCAATATCATCACGCAGCTGTACGCCAAGTCTACCAGTGCAGTAATTGCTTAAGGTTATGTGTGGGACTGGTTCTAGACAACAGTTGGATTACGTCAACGCTGTATTCAGTCACCCAGGCTTTCAACATCTACCTAGCATCATAAACGAAGCCCTGGAAAACCACTGTGGGACAGTCCGCATTGGAGGGCGTAGCGTCACCAACCTCCACTTTGCAGACGACATTGATAAGCTGGCAGGCAATAAAGAGGAGTTGGCCATCTTAGTGAAGAACCTGGATTAATAATTTTCCAGATTTGACATGGATATAAGCCCTGAGAAGACAAAGCTGATTACAAATAGTGGCAAATAAATCTCAGCCAAGATTAAAGTCAGAGGACAGGAACTTGAAATCACCGAAGTGGGATCAAGAGCAGAAATTTTGTCACGAGCAGCAAAAACAACGGCAGCAATGTCGAACCTAAGACCCATTTGGTGAGTCAAGAATATTTGTCTGAAAACTAAGATCAGACTATTGAGAGCACTAGTCGTCCCAATTGTTTTGTGTTCAGGTGAAGCCTGGACCCTGAGTGCAGATTTACAACGAAGAAACCAGGCACGTGAAATGTGATGCTACAAAACCGTCATTGGCATCTCGTACATGGACCACAGCACAAATGAAGAAGAGTGTAACACCAACAGGTGCAAAGTAGCCCAATATGAAGACCTCCTTACCACCGTCAAAAAGAGAACGTTGAAATGGTATGACCATGTTACTAGAGCCAACAGTTTATATGCATCAGTAATGCAGGGCAGCATCTAAGGTGGCATAATGAGTGGTAGACAAAGAAAAATGTGTACTGACAACATCACAGAATGGACCAGGAAACGTTTTGCAGAGACACATGCATTAGCACATGATCGAGACAAGTGGAGGGAACTGGTGAGATTTACAGCAGCACAGTGCCTCGACGAACACACTAGGTCAAGGGACTGATGATGATGATGATGATGATGATGATGATGATGCTGATGATGATGATGATTCTCTAACAACTCTACCGATTTCGATATTATTTAATGGGGCCAGGGAATTCGAATTCAGACTAATCTTGATTGCCTCCCCTTAGTTGGAAAATACAATAGGTCAAACTACTCCTGTAATGATCTCCAGGACTTGTCTACTTTCTCATTGTATGCTACAGTAAAGTACATCACAGCAAACTAGCCTACGCAGATCAATTGCATCCGATTGTGCAAACATAGAAGTATATATCCATAGAACTCCACAGCATCAGAAAACGTAAACTCTCAAATGATATTGTCTTAGTGTAACAGTTATATTCTGTCACAATCATTGGCTAGCGTCCCATGAGCTTGTCCACATAGAAGAGGGATACAGGTCAGAAGAACTCCAACTCATAATATTTAAAGGAAACTCCTGACCGACATAATTCAAACTGAGGAACGGAGGTTTAAGACAACATTCCCCATTTTTTACATTAGCAATTATTCATGTTGTTGATTGTGTTTGGAACTGACATTCTTACGACTTCATAAAAACGGAAGTAACTTACTTCAGGCGAGACTTGCCAGAGCGAAATGGGTTTTTCCTTTTCTTCTCAAGAAATGGTTTTTTGAATATCCCAGTCCAAATCTCACGATATCTGTTTGTCGTACTTTGGAAAAGCACATCCGTAGCTATTTGTGGGATAGCTTGTTGTAACTCTCTCCATCTCGTACCGCAGGAGGTCGTGAGTTCGAACCGCAGCCAAGTCAGAGAAGATTTATACAAATGAAACTAACAGCTGCCTTGCTAGGCGCTCGGCATTAAGAAGTTAGTGTTAGGACTGGTCCGCCTGGTGTCAGGATAATGTGACTTGGTGGGACATCATGCTACATGCCTACGGCATGATGTCTCAGTGCAAGACATCACTATAAACTGCAACAATGCAGAAATCGTAGCGATATGACTGAAAAGTGTTCAAGCAACGTTCATAATCACACACACACGCGCACGCACGCACGCACGGACACTCACGCCGTCTCTTTGCTATTCACCCAAAGTATTATGATTGCTTATCGTATCTGTAGAAGAAACAAGTGTTTGAAGTAAATATGTTTCCTTAATAATAGTTTATCAATCATGATTAAAAAAAAAAACCTTACGAGTCCTCTCTGCAGTTAGATTTTTGGAGGAACATGCAATTTCGATTGATCAGTAGCTTAAAAATGACGCGATTTAGCGCAAATCCTTTTACCCTTTCAGGTTTTGTTTATGATAAACAGGTATCAGTTTAGCATATGGTTTTGCTTTTAAATAATAACCTAATAATGAAGTGGTTATAAGTCTTTTTTAGTTTCAAAGTCCGTAGTGTTTGAGATGGAAGGTATTCATTCCCAAAACGTATTAAGATGAGGTATTATCGAACATTACACACTTTACTTCAGAAAGGTTTCTTGCCACGAATAACTGTATGATATTACTGATTCTTAAAACACTGATAATATAATTCATTCAAATTATAAATTTGTTAAATAAATTTATATATTGCTTTATTTAAAGGAGTAGTTAACACAGGTAATTGCACATGTCGTGTTGAACTGAATCAGTGTATGTACACATTATGTTATTGTCATTAATTCGCGCACGATATGAGTCTTCCTTTTGAAAGCTTATCTCTATAGTCAGCTACTCAGTAAATGTTAGAACAAATTGTATTCATGTGTCCTCTAATTATTTATTTTTCCAAAAATGTTGTACAAGAGATGAAATAACGTATGTGGCACGTACATATATTTCACACCATAACATGTTTCATAATTATAGAGCACCCGCCTTCCTACTTTCTTTTTCAGTTCTTTATATTTATGTTATATAAGATTTTGATTTAACAAAAATTTATTTAGAATTCTTGACTCATGACACAACGAACTCGGCTTTTGAAAATACAAATTATTTGTGTCTTTGTTTTCTAAATGAAATTTGCCAAACAGTATTTCAAAGTGCAATGGTCCTGTTCTGAAGTGACCAATACCTGTTTGTATTCTTATCGTCTGCACCGGCATCATTTCTGTTATAGATTGTGATTGCAGTGATGCTGAAGTTTTTACCGAGATCCACTGCCCACCAGGAGAAAGGATCTGATCTGGTATGAATACAAGATCCATGAAAGTAGTTGGGGTCCCTATTACCATCTACAGCCAGTTTTGCTGACGTGTTAAAGAGCGCGCTATCCTGATAGGCATGCCTATGTAACGCTAGATTTACAAAACCTGTTGAAACGAAACATTTTAATATTATTCATGAAGATTCGCAAAACATCGTTGTTTTTTTGTTGGGCCTTTTCTTGAGGTTTCTTCCGAATTAATTTCGTTTTTGTTTTTCATTCTGACATTATCAATTTGTCTATCCACGAAATTTTGTAGATGTAATACAAAGATGAATTTCCTAGAAAGTATAAACCTAGTTACTAGTAGATTTAATCCGTATTGTGGATCAAAAATGATATTAGCCACTTCTTCTGAGTGGATCGCGGATTGTGATATGGGAAACTTCTCGTTTATTTCAAAGTTGTTTGCTTTAAAAAAAATTCTTCTTGAGAATGTTGCAGAAGTCTCTTACCATACTGTGTTTTGAAAAGTCTTCTGCGAAAGGTATTACATTACATATGATATCGCCGCTTAGTTCGGCACATTTGACAACATTTCGTTTTCTGATTTCAAACAACGAAATGTTTTTGAAAATCTCGATTTGGCCCTATCATTTTTTACAACATCCAATGTTGGCATGTATGGCACCTGACAAATGTTCGTAATTATAATATATTTCTAATATTCTAATTTAATTTGTGACAAACACGGCAATTTTGGAACAACCTAATTATTTTGGAAATATTAATATTGTTAAGAAAGATTTTGTCATGTCAAATGAAATAAGTTTAAAATAAAGTTTATTCGGGAATTTCATTACATTACTTACTGGGTGGAAAGTAAAAGTACCGCATTCTGATTCTGTAATAAATACCGCGGTAAACATGTATACCTTAATAATGAATATATATATATATATATATATATATATATATATATATATATATATATATATATATATATATATATATATATATATATATATTTAAAGAGAAAGAGACAGGCAGTATACCTGAACAGTTATTATTGCATAGATTGGTATTGCAGCAATAGAGACACCGACCATTATTAGGTGTTAAATCCCTCTTCTTTCCTATGATTGTGTTGATTGTGTTGAGCGACAATTCGGAGCAAGTCTGTGAAGTATTGAGAAATATGAAAATCATCCTCTTTCCTTCGTTATTTATTTGATCTTAAACATGCCATTTGTATATAAAATCAATAGTGTGCTTTGTCACATGGGATCTGTCCAGAACTATAGTCGAAGAATATGTTGTATATAAGGAGAAACGTAAACAGTTTCATTCCCATTTATGGAGTCATTCACACTTTTAGTGTTTGTATTTTAAGTCTGCTGACGTATTTTATGTTGTAGTTAAATATTTATTGAGAGGAAAACATTTTATTTGGACTGTTCAGTGGTGATAGAAAGTACTTATTATTTGAACTCTGCAATTATTCTTTGGGGCTCGTAAACCTTGGATGGTAGCTCATCTAGGAGAAGGAAAACTCTGATGCCAAACCTCCGCTGCTTTGCGGCTATACCCACTCACGGGAAGGCTAAGGGTGTAAATCCCGACAGAAAATCCGGAGACGGAGTCCCTAAGGCGGTCTGACGTTGACTTCAACGTCATTCTGGCAACTCCTGTGACGCCGTTGGTGCCAAGCTGTAGCGACATTTGTCGTTCCCCTGGATCCACCAGCTGCGCGGAGAGGGGGGATCTGCTGCATGGGCACCAGCTCATTCTCCATTCTAGACTGCCCAGGCTTTGTAGCTCCACTGGAGAGGACACTCAAGCGTTGTCTTAAGGCGTCGGCACAACACGGGAAGCAACAGTCTACCGGTTATAAGCCATAGCTCGATTGGCGTAGAACTTGGCGCCAGGGGCTGCTTTCGACGGTGGGACAGATCGCCATGTCTCATTGGAAGCTACCGCCCGCCTCAAGCTGGGCAGCCCCCAGTCAATAAGGTGCTTCCCGCCATGGCCTGCCTGCTTCACTGGGTGCGTGGAGCTTAGAGAACCATCTCGACAAGCAGGCCAAAAAACTCTGCACCAAGCAAGATACAAAGAGGAAACAAGAAGACTTCAGCTCTTCGTTTCGCAAGCTGGAACATCAGAACCTTGTGCCCTGGACTCACCACTGACCTGTAGAAGATCAACGACGCACGGAAGACTGCCGTCATTGACAGAGAACTCTCCCGACTGAATGTCGACATTGCCTGTCTTCAAGAGACCCGACTAGCCGACAGCGGCACCATCAGGGAAAACAACTACACCTTCTTCTGGCAAGGAAAACCATCAGACGAACCCAGGCAGCATGGTGTTGGCTTCGCTGTAAAGAACACCCTCGTCGCCTTCATTGAGCCTCCATCATCAGTCACTGAGAGGATCCTTGCCCTCCGGCAATCAACATCCTCAGGCCCATCCAACATCTTCAGCGTGTATGCCCCAACCCTCTACTCAAACCCAGAAGAAAAAGACCAGTTCTACGAGGCTCTGGATCAAGCAATATCAAACATCCCCAGTACCGAGGGCCTCTACCTACTAGGAGACTTCAATGCGCGAGTGGGAGCTAACTACGAGGTATGGCCCACCTGTCTCGGCCCGCACGGAAGAGGCAAAATCAACGAGAATGGCCAGCGACTGCTGGAGATGTGCTGCACTCACAGATTATGTGTGACCAACACCTTCTTCAAATGCAAGGAGATCCACCAGGTATCATGGAGACACCCACGTTCCCGCCAATGGCACCAGCTAGATCTAGTCATCACCAGGCGCGCGGAACTAGCCAACGTCCTTCTTACCCGCAGCTACCACAATGCCGACTGCGACACGGACCACTCCCTTGTGGCCAGCAAGGTGCGAATAATACCAAAGAAAATGCACCACGCCAAGAAGAATGGTCGCCCACGCATCAACACCTGCTGTACAAGCAATCCAGAGAAGACACAGCAGTTCATCTGCAAACGTCACAAGGCTCTCACCAAAGAGACACCTGATGACACCATCGACTCCAAGTGGTCCCACCTCCGAGACGCTGTGTACAACTCAGCCATTACTGCCTATGGGAAGAAAGAGCACAAAAACACAGACTGGCATGAGGCCAGCTGGGAGGAGATGGAACGCGTGACTGAGGCGAAGAGGAAAGCCCTCCTGGCTTACAAGGCTGTGCCTAGCCTTGGTAGATTACAGGCCATCAGGACTGGCAGGAAAAATGCCCAGCAGACCGCCCGTCACTGCGCTAAGACCTACTGGTTGAACCTCTGCACCAGCATACAGATAGCTGCCGAAACCGGGGATGCAAGGGGCATGTATGAGGGTATCAAGAAGGCAACAGGCCCACCCACCTCCAAGATCACCCCACTCAAGTCCAAGACTGGCGAAGTCATGAAAGAACAGGGAAAACAGCTGCAGCGCTGGGTTGAGCACTATCTTGAGCTGTATGCAACCCAAAACGTCGTCACGGACACCGCCCTAGATGCCATCCCAGACCTGCCAGTCTTGGTGGAACTAGACACACCACCCACCCTGGAAGAGCTTAGCAAAGCCATCGACTGTCTCGCTTGTGGGAAGGCCCCTGGGAGTGACGGCATTCCGCCTGAAGTCATAAAGATTGGGAAATCAGCACTAATCCAGCCTCTGTACGAACTCCTCTGCCTCTGCTGAGGACAAGGACACATCCCCCAGGACATGCGAGATGCAAACATTGTCACTCTATACAAGAACAAAGGAGACCGCAGTGACTGTAACAACTACCGGGGCATCTCTCTTCTCAGTATTGTTGGAAAGGCGTTCGTCCGTGTCGTCCTGGAGCGCTTGCAGACCCTAGCATCACGAGTCTACCCCGAGTCCCAGTGTGGATTCCGAGCAGGCAGGTCAACTGTAGACATGATTTTCTCACTACGACAGCTGCAGAAGAAGTGTCGTGAGCAGCAGATGCCCCTCTACATTGCCTTCATAGACCTGACCAAGGCATTTGATCTGGTCAGCCGGAGCGGACTCTTCAGGATCCTTAAAAAGATAAGCTGCCCCATACGACTGCTCACTATCATAACATCGTTCCACGAGAACATGCACATCACAGTGTGCTTCAACGGCGCAACATCAGAGGCCTCCCCAGTCAGCAGCGGAGTGAAGCAAGGCTGTGTCCTTGCGCCAACTCTCTTTGCCATCTTCTTTTCCATTCTCCTCCAGTACGCCTTCAAAGACTGCAGCGAGGCTGTGTATATACACACTAGGACTGACGGAAAGCTGTTTAACATCGCCCGTCTCCGTGCAAAGACTAAAGTTACAAAGGTTCTCATCCGTGAATTGCTCTTCGCCGACGATGCAGCTTTGACATCACACATGGAAGATGGACTGCAGCAGCTAGTATGCCGCCTCTCCCATGCCTGCAAGTAGTTCGAACTGACCATCAGTCTGAAGAAGACGAATGTAATGGTGCAGGACGCAGATTCCTCTCCCACCATCGCCATTGATGGGTACAACCTGGAAGTTGTTGAGTACTACACATACCTTGGGTCCACCATCTCCAACTCGCTCTCCGTTGATACTGATGTAAATGGCCGGATTGCCAAGGCATCAGCAGTTATGGCGAGACTGAACAAGAGGGTCTGGGACAATCACAACCTCACCGAGAAGACCAAACTGCGAGTCTACCAGGCATGCGTGCTCAGCACACTCCTTTACAGCAGCGAGGCATGGACCACCTATGCGAGTCACGTGAGGAAACTCAAAAGCTTTCACCTGAGATGCTTGCGGCGCAATCTGCGTATCCAGTGGCAGGACAAAGTTCCCAACTCAGAGGTTATGAAACGCACCGGCATGATCAGCATGTTCTCCATTCTCAGCGAGAGGCGCCTTCGCTGGCTAGGCCATGTTAGGAGAATGGACCCAGGCCGCATACCCAAGGACCTGCTGTACGGAAACATGAGTTATTATTAGTAGAAACACTATTTGACTTCGCCGATAACATAATAATTTCTCATTGCCTTGATATGTTGTGTTTATCTGAGATTGTGAAGATGATGGAAAATAGCTACGCAGACGACGTTTGACCTTGAGAACACAACCATATAAACTGGCCAATGGAAGAATCAACATCGAATTCTAGAATGTGTATTCTATGAAGTACACAAAATGTTCTACAGATATGGATTCGTCCTAAGGAGAGGATCATATGAGCGGATGTTATATTAGGTTTAACTTTACACCGCTTATTTTATAAAATAATTGATTTTGAACTGTACGGTGTTCCAGTACAGTAATGCTAAATAGCGCCACAAAGAGTTATATGACGAAATAAGAAGCACCAGTTAAAAACTGTACAGTTAAGTTGTTCAGACTAATACACAGACAACTGCAGCACAACATTGTCTAGGCAGCGCTGAACATGCGAAAACAATACACAATAGATTATTTTACTAAGCTCAGCCTACCGATTAAGTTAACTAAAGGCAAATAGTGACATGGTCAAACAATGCTATTACTAAACAATAAGGATGACACAGTTGTAGACTTTCTTGATTACATTGTCTTATTTTCATCAATTCCATGGCTTCGGAAACTTCAGAATTGGTGCAATCTGAAATGGCAAGACACTTTGTAACATCATAAGCCTAAGTGCTAACGTCGAGTAGTAAAACAGCCATTATACTTTTGCAGTTTAGCGATCGAGTGTCTGTGGAAGTGCTACGTTTTTGGCGTCACTTTCTTTTACATCCTTCCGTGAAAAATGGACAAAGTATGAAAACCATATATGGTACCCAAACCTTACAATTGAATGAATACTTACACTGATATCCTCACATGCAGACCAGAAGTTGACGAATCCGTGAATACCGAATATCTGCTGCACACTGCAAACCTTGCAAATCAATAAAAGCTTATAATTCAAAATCATCATCAGTAAACATTTTGCTATATCTATCGAATATCAGTAGAGAACAAATTAAATTTTGACCGTGACTCTTTTAGGATCTAGTTATATCACAATCCACTGTTTTATGCTTATTTGCAACGTTTTGTGACAGGATTTGTATTAAATAAATTGAGAGTGTTTGTATGCTTAGGTGAGAGTCGCCATAAAAATGTGTCTTGTTGTTACGAATGAATATATCCACGACTAATTCCCATTTTGTACATGTATTTCCAAGGGGAATTGGGAAAAACGGTTACGACTAGGTTCTCAGAAACTTAATATTATTATTCTCGTTTCCTAAATTTATTAAATCGTTGCCCATTTGATATCCTCTGTATAAACCGTTGAAATTGACGCTGTCGTATCTTTTAATAATACTTAACTCTGTGGAAGAAAATATGTTTTGTTGCATTATAATAATATACATCAATGAAACAAATTCAACCCTCGGATTTTCTCATGGCATACGTTATCATTAACCAAGTCGTTGCGGATTACGTTTAAATTATATTAACATTGTCTATTTCACCCAAGTCACACGAACAGAAATTACAAGTTTTATCAGCATACAAAGTAGGTTGCTGTCTGCTTTTGAAACATTCGAATTGGTGTAATTTTTTCAATATGGTACAACTATATAAAAAAGTCTAAGCAATGGATGGAACGTACCAAAGTTCATTTGCACAGATTAAAAATGAATCATTACAGGAATATAGAATAAGATATATTTCTCATAATTATCACGTATATGCTATAATCGTTAAGGAAAGTTTAATTTGACTACTAATATACTGAAATCATACTTTCCATACAAAGCAGACATGACTTGGAACAAATTACAAGTGTGATTCCTTTCATGCAAACAACTTTGTGCAATAATTGTATCACTGGCTTAAACGTCTACTAAAGTCAATTACACATTATATATCATAATGTTCCTTTTTCGCAGAATAACTCAGAAATGTACATTTTTGATGTAAGTTTTAACTCATAGAGGAGAAAAATCACATTTGTTGAGCATACATCGATGTTTTACAGAAAACGCTCCGGAAATATGTCACACTTACGGTGAAAAATCGGATTTCCAGAAGTGACCCACAGTCGGGAAGTCCCTGAAGTTAGCGTATGTGATGATATTGGCTGATAGTGACGACGCTAGCGAATTTATGGCAAATTTGTCGTGCTCATCTTCGTCAATTGAGAAAGGTAAACCCCTTGAAGATGGCTAATTTCATGAATCTGAAGAAAACTCTGCTCGATATGAAGTTAGGCCGTATCAATTTCAACCACCGCTATTGGTTAGAGCGTCCGCTGCGGAAGCGGGAGGTCGTGGGTTCGATCCCCGGCCGATTCATACCAAAGACTTACAAAAATGTTACTAACAGCTGCCTCACTTGGCGCTCAGCATTAACAGGTTAGTGTTAGGACTTGTCGGCCTGTATCAGGATAATGTGACTGGGTGGGACATCATGCTACATGTGTGCGGCATGATGCTCCAGTGTTAGACATCACTATAAATTGTCTCACTGCAGACATCGTTGCGATATGACTGAAAAATTGTTAAAGCTATGTTAAAAATCATAATCAAACAAACAAACAAATTAATTTCAGCCCGAACGAGACGAGAATCAAGGCCACAAAGAGTCCACGATCAAGCTGAGCATCGCTTGGGCTCTACATTCTGGTAATTAATATTATCTTTATTGCAATTATTACTAATTATTATTTACATATTAATCTTTATTTAATGTTATTTAAATTTCATAATGAAAAGAGAAGTAAACAAATTTGAGCAAAATCCTGCTGGATGTCTTCAGAGAGGATTTTCATTTTGCTTGGTGTATCAGTAACTAGAGGTGTTAAGTTTTGAAACTTAAGACTCAGACTGTGAGAAAAAAATGCTTTATTAATTTTATGACTAAAGTTTATTCCTTTAAATCACACAGACCTTGATGTACCTTTTTAATCCAGCTAATGTGTATACATTTTTATATTGCATGGATAGATGCTTAGCCAGTATATATAAATATATACACGATCATATGATGATGTAAAAAAAAACGTGATTAGGACAGTATTCGAATCCGTCCCTTTATAGTTTGACGCTAAGCTACCGTGACAAAGGTACGTTGGGCAAGAAAAAGTGGAAAATGTATAGTAACTTTACAATGAAAAATAAGATCTAACAAAATATGGCTATAGTTAGTATTACTAAATGTCGTAGGTGAAAGATCAAATTATATTAAATACTGGCCGTCCAAGAACAGCTTCGATATCAAGATGGCGCTGTTTAGAATTCCTTCGGATGATTTAAAACAGTTCCACAATAATATATATATATATATATATATATATATATATATATATATATATATATATATATATATATATATATATATATGGAAACAGGCTAGACTTTTAGTATGAACACAAAACATAATGATGACACCCAAACCGGTGTAGAGGGGTGGTGGGTGGTAGTTGATTTTACCTTCTTATAAGGTGTCCCCATTGTTCGGTGCTCATTATTTAGAGGATGGTCACCCTCGGTGTTATTGCCTTGATTGAGTAATATTTTAATAGGAAGTGTGGAACTTGCAGCCGGAATATATAAAGATCTGAGCAGAAATATATAACATAATGACACAAGTCCCCGCACATGAAGTGAAACAATTTAATCAATTCCATAAACAACCGTGAGATTACATTACATTTTAAATAAAACATTCATAAAATCTAAAACACAAATGTATTTATAAAAATTATCTGTTTAGAATTTTAGAATTAGTTCGTCATAGAAAATACTGAACAATAGAAGTCATTGCTTTGTACAACTTCATAACCTGTTTCTTTCCAGTTTACCAACATTTCAATGCGGTTGTTCTTCTCTGTCCTTTTTGTTATTTTTTACTTCTCAGAACTCTCCGTTTTATCTCGCCTCCTTTCGTCGCTCAACTTTGTTTGGGTAGGTGGACACGAAAGTACGTAGATACATTGATAATTGGATAATTTGGTACGTGGATACGTCAGTGCGTATATACGTATGTACTTTAATAGGTAGGTACGTCAGTGGAGCCATTTCTGCTTGTGCTTTAAGATATTTTCACTTCTACCCTGAATTGTGTCCGTCGACCATCCGTACATCCGGTCTCTTTTTGACAAACATTTTACGAGAGAAATTATTCTAAATATGTTCTCGGGGTCATCTATATTTTCACTTTTGCAGGAAAGATTGTAGAATGACTAGATTTTCCGATGGGTCTTATTTAAAACTCGGAAAGTTCGTGTGGGAGACACGCCCCATATTTAGCGTAATCAGTCAGGATTAAATATATATATATATATATATATATATATATATATATATATATATATATATATATATATATATATATATATATATATATATATACCGCCCTTTAATAAATAGGCGCCAACAATTGCAGTCCGCCTGGCTCTAGTTTTCCTATCAACTGTCCTGGAAAATTTCAAATTCTGATAGCTTCCATATACAATCTAACTTTACCTTTCTTGTTAGGCTTGTCTGAAACGGTTTTAAAAACGAAGGTTTATTTAATTAAATTAATTAAAATTTACTTCCTCTCCCGACAAGATATTAAAAATTAACAATAAATTAATAAAAAATCATTGCAGTATAGCAATTTAACAAGTACCTGTTCACATCAATCTAATTAATTCCTCTATGGCCCAAGTTAATGTGCATTTTACAGAAATTTGCACCCTCCCAACCGGAAATCAAACGGATTGCTCGTTTCAGGCCCGCACCTATGAAATTCTGGGCCCCAGGCAGCTTACAGAGTTCGGGCCCCTTTCGTGTTTCAAATATGTGCGTATATGTGATTATCTAGTTTGGGCCCCTGACAAGTGCCATGGTTTCCGCCCCTCTCCCCCCCCCCACAGGTGCGGGCCTGCTCATTTCTCTCATAATGCACACTGTTTATTGCGAATACATTTTACATGACAGACTACAATACTTGTACTTGGTTTTATTCAACTTGCCTATTCATGTGACCCAGCCCAAACAATGGAACATTACTCAATTCTTCAAGAAATCTATGAACCAGATCAGCCAACGAGAAATTAGGCGCCATTAAGTCTGATTTATAAGATAATTTTACTGTCAACAAATACATAAGCATCTATTTACAGATCCTTACTAATACTAAGCTCGTAAGATAGGTCACGAATGCAAAATTTACCTAAAGATATTCTGTACAATTTACAACCATAAATACTAATTATAAAAGTGTGATAAAATCATGTGCCAGGTATTTCTTTCCAAGAATGTAGCATTAAGCACTTTGTATTTCTGGAGAAAAGTCAATTGAATTAAATAATTTGAATAAATAAATTCCATCCCAAATTCATGACTCCACCAAGTAAGAATAAATTGATTCTGTTCCGACTTCTAATAATAACTATGATTTTGTTTCTGGTACACTTCTGTAAAATTCCAGAATTATGTTTTCTGTTAGGTAATACTTTGTATTTATAGAAATACTAAATGTGATCTGAAGTCAAACAGTCTTGAAAATATAAACTTCAATTTGTAGTGCATTTTCAAAGACGATATTGAATTTTTGGAGTATATGATATTAATTATAGCGATACAGTAAAAAATTATTGATACTTCGCCATGACATGGGTCACCACATACACATCAGCATTATCGGTGTTGGATTTATTTTGGATTTCCACTAAAGTATATTTAGAACTATAGTCATTGAGACTTGTCTATGCAATACAAGGACTATTTAGAATATCTTTCGCTAGATAGTAAATTCTTCTTTTTGAAACGTGTTCATCCTATATTCTATGGAAATAAACTAATTGCTGAGTTTTATGCTTGATGCTTCTCGCGCTTTTCAGTTATACTTGTTTTAAAACCATAGCGTCGTAATTACCTACCTACCTACCTACCTACCTACCTACCTGCCTACCTACCTACCTACCTACCTACCTACCTACCTACCTACCTACCTACCTACATACATACATATATATATATATATATATATATATATATATATATATATATATATATATATATATATATTACAGTACATACATACATACATACACACACACACATTTCAAAATATCTTTTTAAAATCATATTGTAATGGTATAATGGTACTGATATTTCAGATGACAGGTTTTTGTTAAAAGTGAAATGAAATGAAGAAAGAATAACGGTGAACCTTACAGCGTTAATTTGTTTTGTTGTTTTACCTGATCGGTGACACAAGTCACAGTATTCGGGCAATCCGCGGGATTCTCTTGAAAGTCTCACGAATAGCACGTGGGATTGGCTGCTAATGCGGTGAAAACAATAAAGAATTTGTTAAACTTTTCTCATCTTTCTATCCTATTGTCTGAGCCATGATTTTTGAAGGTAAATTTGAATAATTACCTCGTCAAGTGACAACTGTCGATTTTTATCTGATTAAATCCTTCGATGTAACAAAACTAATAGTAAAGTTAAACGAAGAGAGAAAATGGTCATCTGGGAGTGCTTGAAAGGTAAATGAGCTGTTTAATACGTCCTTTTCAGAAGCAATATTTTTATGTGATTTGTATTAATAATAACAAGATGTTTTCATAATTCCAAATAACATCCAGATGTAGTACCGGGTTGGTAGTAATAGTGATTTTAGTTTACAGTTAACTGCCGAAGAGTTAATGGAGATAAGGAGGAATGTTCTATTTTAATAAAGTTAAACTAGGAGTAAAATTACTGAACATAGTACTTAATTAATGAAGAAATTTGAATATTCAATATTAACCTAACATGTTTAGATATTAATCTGCACCGACATTCACGGAATTTGTGTGTATTAACTCAGAAATAGCAATATGGTTAAAAACCAAAACTTTTGCAAACTTCTCAGCCAGGTTTAATTATTAAATTATCATTTTCTTCTGACAAAACATTGATTTTAATATCGTTATTTGAAAGATGTCTTCTGCATTTAATTTTGATTTATATATTAGAAATTAAATATGTCAACGTTATGCATAGAGAATACAAATCACAATTCATTAAATAAATAACGTTTCTTTATTAAAACTATAATGATATGCTTTTGGAAAAATAATATAGTTCAAGTCCGGAATATATGCGGTTTCAAATGATTTAATATGCTCACATTATGACCTCCTTTGACTTCATTATCGTTCTCGTATTTTTCCCATCGTACGATACGTAAATGCAACTATTAATACTACTAAACCTACTACTACTACTACTACTACTATTACAGCTACTACTAAACCTACTACTACTACTACTATTACTACTACTACTAAACCTACTACTACTACTACTATTACTACTACTACTAAACCTACTACTACTACTACTATTACTACTACTACTAAACCTACTACTACTAAACCTACTACTACTACTACTACTACTATTACTACTACTACTACTAAACCTACTACTACTAAACCTACTACTACTACTAAACCTACTACTACTAAACCTACTACTACTACTACTATTACAGCTACTACTACTACTACTACTACTATTACTAAACTTACTACTACTACTACTACTATTACTACTACTACTATTACTAAACCTACTACTGCTACTACTACTACTAATAATAATAATAATAATAATAATAATAAAAATCATTATTGTCACCGTGTTCAGGAAACTTGACTCCATCGACACATATTCTTGTCAATAATAATAATAATAATAATAATAATAATAATAATAATAATAATAATAATAATAATATGGCATGAAATCACCATAATGTGAGGTTACAATATATTGACAAGAAATCATCTGACTTTGAGGTTCCAATATATTGACGAGAAATCATTATAATGTGAGGTTACAATATATTGATAAGAATTCATCATAATGTGAGGTTACAATATATTGATAAGAATTCATCATAATGTGAGGTTACAATATATTGATAAGAATTCATCATAATGTGAGGTTACAATATATTGATAAGAATTCATCATAATGTGAGGTTACAATATATTGATAAGAATTCATCATAATGTGAGGTTACAATATATTGATAAGAATTCATCATAATGTGAGGTTACAATATATTGACAAGAATTCATCATAATGTGAGGTTACAATATATTAACAAGAATTCATCATAATGTGAGGTTACAATATATTGATAAGAATTCATCTTAATGTGAGGTTACAATATATTGATAAGAATTCATCATAATGTGAGGTTACAAACTATTGATAAGAATTCATCATAAGGTGAGGTTACAATATATTGACGAGAATTCATCATAATGTGAGGTTACAATATATTGACGAGAATTCATCATAATGTGAGGTTACAATATATTGACGAGAATTCATCATAATGTGAGGTTACAATATATTGACGAGAATTCATCATAATGTGAGGTTACAATATATTGACGAGAATTCATCATAATGTGAGGTTACAATATATTGACAAGAATTCATCATAATGTGAGGTTACAATATATTGATAAGAATTCATCATAATGTGAGGTTACTATATATTGATAAGAATTCATCATAATGTGAGGTTACAATATATTGATAAGAATTCATCATAATGTGAGGTTACAATATATTGATAAGACTTCATCATAATGTGAGGTTACAATATATTGATAAGAATTCATCATAATGTGAGGTTACAATATATTGATAAGAATTCATCATAATGTGAGGTTACAATATATTGACAAGAATTCATCATTATGTGAGGTTACAATATATTGATAAGAATTCATCATAATGTGAGGTTACAATATATTGACGAGAATTCATCATAATGTGAGGTTACAATATATTGACAAGAATTCATCATAATGTGAAGTTACAATATATTGACAAGAATTCATTATAATGTGAGGTTACAAACTATTGACAAGAATTCATCATAATGTGAGGTTACAAACTATTGACAAGAATTCATCATAATATGAAGTTACAATATATTGATGAGAATTCATCATAATGTGAGGTTACAATATATTGATGAGAATTCATCATAATGTGAGGTTACAATATATTGATGAGAATTCATCATAAGGTTACAATATATTGATAAGAATTTATCATAATGTGAGGTTACAATATATTGACAAGAATTGATCATAATGTGAGGTTACAATATATTGATAAGAATTCATCATAATGTGAGGTTACAAACTATTGACATGAATTCATCATAATGTGAGGTTACAATATATTGACAAGAATTCATCATAATGTGAGGTTACAATATATTGACAAGAATTCATCATAATGTGAGGTTACAATATATTGACAAGAATTCATCATAATGTGAGGTTACATATATTGAAAAGAATTCATCATAATGTGAGGTTACAATATATTGATAAGAATTTATCATAATGTGAGGTTACAATATATTGACAAGAATTCATCATAATGTGAGGTTACAATATATTGACGAGAATTCATCATAATGCGAGGTTGCAAACTATTGACAAGAATTCATCATAATGTGAGGTTACAATATATTGATAAGAATTCATCATAATGTGAGGTTACAATATATTGACGAGAATTCATCATAATGCGAGGTTACAATATATTGATAAGAATTCATCATAATGGGGGGTTACAATATATTGATAAGAATTCATCATAATGTGAGGTTACAATATATTGATAAGAATTCATCATAATGTGAGGTTACAATATATTGATAAGAATTCATCATAATGTGAGGTTACAATATATTGATAAGAATTCATCATAATGTGAGGTTACAATATATTGATAAGAATTCATCATAATGTGAGGTTACAATATATTGACAAGAATTCATCATAATGTGAGGTTACAATATATTGACAAGAATTCACCATAATGTGAGGTTACAATATATTGATAAGAATTCATCATAATGTGAGGTTACAATATATTGACAAGAATTCATCATAATGTGAGGTTACAAACTATTGACAAGAATTCATCATAATGTGAGGTTACAAACTATTGACAAGAATTCATCATAATGTGAGGTTACAAACTATTGATAAGAATTCATCATAATGTGAGGTTACAATGTATTGACAAGAATTCATCATAATGTGAGGTTACAATGTATTGATAAGAATTCATCATAATGTGAGGTTACAATATATTGACAAGAATTCATCATAATGTGAGGTTACAAACTATTGATAAGAATTCATCATAATGTGAAGTTACAAACTATTGATAAGAATTCATCATAATGTGAGGTTACAATATATTGATAAGAATTCATCATAATGTGAGGTTACAATATATTGATAAGAATTCATCATAATGTGAGGTTACAATATATTGATAAGAATTCATCATAATGTGAGGTTACAATATATTGATAAGAATTCATCATAATGTGAGGTTACAATATATTGATAAGAATTCATCATAATGTGAGGTTACAAACTATTGATAAGAATTCATCATAATGTGAGGTTACAATATATTGATACTTACATCCAGGTAAAACTGAATGGGACCAAAATGCTACAATAACGAATACTTGCAACAGTTTATCTGTAAACAAAAACAAGTTTCAAGGCATTGATTATATTTCAGATGACGTATAGCTTCAAACACTGAACTAAAGTCATTTATGTATCTAGCTATCTATCTTTCTAATTACACATACAACTCAATGCACGCTTTCCGTTGTACAAAGAAAACAATACACAATCGCTTGTTTTTCTATAAAAAATGAAGTATTGACTACTCTTATTTGAATGCGTAATCGCTCAAACTCGAATTGTTCTCAAGTCCTATTCCATGAAAGTAGGAGCTAGTACGAATTGTAGCGGAAGCAAAACCTAGCAGAGGTTCTTGTTTGATGAAGGCGATGGAACACTGCAAATGCACAAAGAAGAATACAATCAAAAACAAAACTTCGAAAGATCTAGGATCACGTATGTTACGTGTTTCAACCTGTCTACTTATTTAAACAGTTGGACAATATTTACATGGAAAAACTGCAAGATTTGTTTGCCCCATCATCCTTCGCCATAGTTTGCACAGCTGTCGTAGGAAATGTATCAAAACTTTTGAAGAATAACACTTGATTCCCTGCAACATTATGCAAAAATAAATAGTAACATAATCCGTCTCAAAATGTAGCTGTGTCGCTGAACCGATACGCAAGGTCATCACTAATAACGAAGCACATTTGGTATTCTTTATCGAAACATCTATCATCCAGCTCGTCATTGAGTACGACGAGTAAATAGAGGCGGCATAAGTGAACAAGCAAAATCGAAGAAACGAAATAGAACCAACAGTACGCTAAGCTAAAACAGTTCCGATCAAGATAGTTGAATCACAACTAAAATATATTTTTTTCGATACCACCGATAACAGAAATCGTAGAATATCCTAAAGATAGAACCCATGTACCTGAAATGTCGCACACAAAACTTTGCATTAAAGGTAACCTTGTACTTTCATGAATTGCTCATCCAAAAGTAGGAAAAGGACAAACAAACTTTGAAAGATATCCTCTCTGTTCGTTAATCTCTGTTCGTTATGTATTAAAGGTTTCGGTACATGACAATTTCCTTATATTCATTTTTTTGTCATGCTGTATTCGTTTATTCATCAGTCTGATGGTCAAGACTTATTATGTTTTCATAGAACAAAGCTAACTGATGTTCCGAATCTTGTCTTCAGCTATGGGCCAGTGTTGCACAAGTTATACAAGTTGTCAAAGTCGTGAAAAGCATTTTTATGAGTATTTATTCCTATTAAAGAAACATTTAACGCTTTTCAAACACGATGCCTGATCAGTTATATTACGTCTGTCACTCTTTTCCTATTTACATGGATGTAACTATACTATTTTGATCTCACCATATCGAACTAATTTCTCATGAATAATGCCTACATGCTTGGTATCAAATATTTCTAATTTGTGATTTGTAGTGCCACAGTTATATTATTTTGTTAATTCCACTCGTCAGTTGTAATGTGTCAATAGTAAAGGTGTTTTCTATCGTAAGGCATTGGTCGATCATGGAAGGAAGCTATACCTAGTATCTGTTTTGTTCTTGTGTATGCAGTTGTATTAGTGTTAGGCTGGTATTAATGTTAATGTTGCAATATAATGGGTGTGGTAGAGTACGGAGTTAATGAGAGTTATACCATTTTAATTAATGAGTCAATATGTGTATTTTTTGTGGGTCGGACACTTCCGACATGAACAGAATGAGAGAGAGAGAGAGAGAGAGAGAGAGAGAGAGAGAGAGAGAGAGCATATATTTGAAATATTTGAAAACTCATAAACTGGTCGGCAAGAAGAAAGTGGTATCAACGATCTGCTCTTTGTGCAAATATTTGATGTAATTCTTCTATAAATTGTTTTAAAGCTTGGCGGATTTAGAAGACATATTGTGTCATGACTTACAGAAAATCCACATTATATATTTTAATAATAATAATAATAATAATAATTAGGACTTTGTATAACGTCTGAAATATGTTTCATTTTCTTCTGGGCGGATAAAAGCTGATTGGATGTGCCCTAATCAATAACAGACGGAAAATTAAGCACGCCATAGGTGATGGTAGGTGCTTTTCTTCTTCAACAAGGATTTCGACTTACGATGCTATCTGTGTTTAAATCTCCTTGGCCTGTTTGTCCATATTGAACTTTTCCAGTCCCTATTATTCAAAACTTCTATCATACAATTGAAACATTTGTTAAAATATGTATTTAGTGCTTTCTTGTCAAAGACATGTAAACCCTTGTTGTAGAAAATAGATTATTATAGTCCTTAAACGTTTCAGTGTATATGATTTTCTTGTCTTTAAGACAAAAAATATTTACATGTAACGGTATGTTCCATCGCAGAGTGTGACCGGTATCTGTACTTATCTGTTATCTATTCAGCAAGTACGACCCAGTGTATGTCAAAACTGTTTGCATAAACTTTCCACGCAGTTCTTATATATTTAGACTGCAAACAATGTGTGTGAGAGAGAGAGAGAGAGAGAGAGAGAGAGAGAGAGAGAGAGAGAGAGAGAGAGACAGACAGACAGACAGAGAGGCAGACAGACATACAGAGAGACAGACAGAGAGGCAGACAGAACACATATTTGAAATATTTAAAAACTCAAAAACGGACATGCAAGAAGAAAGTGGTATCAATGACTTACACTTTTGCGCAAATATTTGATGGAATTCTTCTATTAATTGTTGTTTTAAAACAGAAACAAATTTAACTTCATGTTAGCACAGAACTCAGATTATATATGTATATGTTTTAGAAGACATATTGTTTCATGACTTACATACCATCCAGATAATAATAATAATAATAATAATAATAATAATAATAATAATAATAATACTGCTGCTGCTGATGATGATACTACTACTACTAATAATAATTAAGACTTTCATTGACGTCTAAAATATGACTCATTTTCTGCTGGGCGGATAAAAGCTGATTGGATGTGTTTTAATAAATAATAGACGGAAAATTAAGCACGCCATAAGTGATGGCAGGTGCCTTTCCGTCTTCTACAAGGATTTTGATTTACGATGCTATCTGTAGTTTGAATCTCTTTGGCCTGTTTACCCATATTGAACTTTTCCAGTCCCTATAATTCAAAACTTCTATCACACAATTAGAATATTATGTAAAATCTGTATTTAGTGCTTTCTTGTCAAAGGATTATAAACCCTTTTTGTAGAAGATATATTACTATAGTCCTTAAACGTTTCAGTGTATATGATTTTCATGTCTTTAAGACAAAAAATATTTACATGTAACGGTATGTTCCATCGCAGAGTGTGACCGGTATCTGTGCTTATCTGTTATCTATTCGGCAAGTACAACCGAGTGCATCTCAAGCCTGTTTGTATAAACTTTACACGCAGTTGTTATATATTTAGACTGCAAACAATGAGAGAGAGAGAGAGAGAGAGAGAGAGAGAGAGAGAGAGAGAGAGAGAGAGAGAGAGAGAGAGAGGGAGGGAGAGAGAGTTTAATTGAAAATTGTTTTGGAGACACTTCAGTAGATTTTCCTTCACATTTAATCTTCAAATAATTAATCCAAAAGGGATTTCCAAACTTCTATACAATAATAAGTTTAACTATCATACATTGATCTACATTTCGTATCCAGTTTGACTGTTGGATCTACATATTGTATCAAATTCGACAGTTTGATCTAAATATCTTATCCATTTACATTGTTTGATCACACATTTGTACTACAACAATAAGATTACAGAACAGAAAAAGAAGATTTGGTTTGCAGCAATATCGTATCCTCAGACTTTATATGAAGAATGTCGATGATATAGATGATAATGTGTATCCATCGAACATTGTTTTCGTGCATTGTCCTTCCTTCAGACGATTCCTTGCTCTGAATTTGGATGCATAAAATTGGAACTAGCAGACACGCCCGTCTTTTTGTGCCAAAACGTGAACATTTTAGTGTTAAAAATGATGAATGCTATTGGGTTTGCCACGCTGTTCAACGGACACAAAACCTGCACAAAATATGTTGGTCCAGAAGTGGACGTAATCAATCCGTGCACTGCCAAGAGGTTGTATATGTAATATGGAGTCCAACATATAATAAACGCTGAAAAAGAACAAAACTTCACTGATTCTCTTATTATGAAAGATGATATCGATGTTACAATGGCAACAAAAAGTTGAATATGATGAGCAAAAAATTCATTATATACTTTCTGGCGCACTAATCTCGTGCGCCAGAAAGTTTGTAATTACAATGAATTTTATTTGGTGTTGTGAAATAATGCATAGTATATTTTTAAAATTGAATACACGATTTATTCAATATATAAATTCAATTTGCCTAATTAGGTTTTAGAAATGGTTTCCAGCGTATATCCATAAGATCAATCTTTGTTTATTCAACTGAAGAACATAAGTTTGAAGTGTATTCATGTTGCCTTCAGAAGCGTAAAAGCAAAATATAAATTATTATCAATGTTATTTAATATTCTTTGTCCATGTGTACAGCGGTGTAGTTTGCTTCTCGGGATGGATAGATATACACTCTTAAATTAATACAGATAAACCAAGATTCGTCCGCTTCCATGAAGTGTGTCAAATTAATAATATTTGCTGTTGAAATTTCCTTCACTAATTATATATTTTTATGCTAAGACTAATCTTAAAAGAACACTGCTATAACTACACATTTAAGAACACCAATATGCCTACATATTATAATATAAGAAAACTGATACCTGCACATATTATAGCAGTTAGCTTAATACTCCGGACTTTGGCTTTCGGGAGTAATCCCCCTTGAACACTTCTTTCTTTACGAGATCCTTTGCATTTCAAAGCTAGAGTCTCTAAAGCTGAAAAACAGTATGTGATTAATTAAAGGTCATCATTTCTAACAACCATTACCAACGTCAGTATATATATATATATATATATATATATATATATATATATATATATATATACATATATATATATATATATATATATATATATATGAGAGAGAGAGAGAGAGAGAGAGAGAGAGAGAGAGAGAGAGAGAGAGAGAGAGAGAGAGAGAGAGAGACGGAGAGTTGTATGCATCATTGTCTGTATTTTACTGTTTCAGTTTTCGTTATAGCCTTGTGTATTTTCAAGTTCATGTTATAAATGTGAGCATCTTATGCCAATGTCTATCAATTAATCAAGTTATGTCAATCACGACTTTAGTTATAATTCATTTTTTACAAAATATATAGAAGTTGAAGGTAAAGGTAAATGAGCACAAGGTAAATGGGAAAGTATTATCCAAATTGATTGGCCGATATTATCCCATATATGAGAGAGAGAGAGAGAGAGAGAGAGAGAGAGAGAGAGAGAGAGAGAAGAGAGAGAAGTACATTTAGTGAAGTTGTTTTCATGTCGTGAAAGCTGCAAGCCTAATTTCTCCTTCCGCCAAATAATGACACAAATTCCCACATAGCAAAAGGTTATCACCAATGCTGGAAACAGATACTGGACGGCAAACGCTGAATCGAAGTAAGGCTAAAGAAACAAAAAATAAATTTCGAATAACCTGATTAAGATACAAAAAGCGTTATGATGTTGATAAGATGTATATTGCTGATTGATGATGATAACATGGTTATCAATCTTGTTACAGACCCAGGTATTCTTGCATAGGTTGTAATGTGCTAAATATAATAGCACATCAGGTTAATCTATGATACATTTGATTATGCATTTAATATTTCTTAACTTTTAAATATACAACAAAAGACAAATTGGTTATAACTCACTAAAAAATAAACATAACGATTATAACTAACCATTTCTAAATGAAAGTGCCATATCTAGACTAATTTATCTTGAAGCCTGCAGAGCTTTTTAACGTCAAAATTTGAAACTAGTCTAATTCGTCGCATGCAGGCAATGTTTCTTTTTTTAAAAGACCTGTTCGTACTATTACTGACGCGAATGGAAACCAAAATTGATTACACAATTGCATGAAACATAATGTGCTTTACATTTATATGTGTACAGATGCAAACAAATGATTGACCGGTTGCAATAAAGCTTTGTATCCCGTGGTTTTGGGTGTAATTATTTTGGTTTATTTATTTTGAAAGTCGGACGACGATGTTTCTCCAGCATACTGTTCTATTAGGGTCCACGACCACGAACATATTAGAACAAATTTGTATTCCTTCCTTCCCTTCCTCCCTTCCTTCCTTCCTTCCTTCCTTCATTATTCAGGCTATGTTTTATAGTCTATTCATATAAGAAGAAAAGAAAAACAAACAGAACAAGTGGAACTTACCCTTAATAATAATAATAATAATAATAATAATAATACTACTAATAATAGTGAGGTCTTTGTATAGCGCCTAATCTTTCGAAGTTCTAAACGCTTTACACCATCAGTAATGATATGACTACACTACAGAACAACAAATGACAAAAACAATGAAATTGAAAATATAAAACCATGCTGAGAACATATGATGCAAAACATTATTATGCAGCGTAGTTTGTCCCTGCAGTCGAAACAGGTGAGTCTTAAGAGCACTCTTAAAAGGGGCCACTGTGTATTTGTGTCTAATTTCAATGGGCAATTCGTTCCACGTCGCCGGGCCCTGTTGTGCAAACGAACGTTGTACATATGACTTTGTTTTCACCTTAGGAACAATGAATATACAATTATCAGAAGAAGAGCGTAAGGATCTAGCTGGTATACACATGGGTGAGGCTGGATAGGTATGTTGGACTGGAGTCTGTCATTTAAATATACCACAGAGAACAAATTTTGTGTTTGATTCTGTATCGAATTGATAGCCAGTGTAGGGTACAGAGCAGTGGTGAGGTGTGCTCTGATCGAGGTACTCTAAAGATGATCTGTGCAGCTGTGGTTTGAACTTTTTGAAGTTTCTGGAGTAAATATTGTGACGAACCAGACAGAATTGAGTTATAATAGTCCAGTCTTGAAAGTACTAATGAAAAAACAAGTGTTTTAGTGGCATTAACTGAAAGATATTTACGAATGGAACTGATGCGTCTCAATTCAAGATATGCAGCCTTGCATATATTCATGACATGTTCGTGCAATGCGAGAGTACTGTCAAGAGTAACGCCTATGTTTCGTACTGACTGTGAGAATTTAATGTTGGTGTTGCTGATATTTATTGTCTGAGGTAAAAGATGTGATTGAGAAAGTCTTTGTGTTGTGATCAGAATAGCCTCAGTTTTAATCATCATTCATCGCAGTTTGTTACATGTCATTCATGATTTCACATCCGAAATGCACTTCTCTACTCCATGGATGGTAGCATCAATTTCAGTTGGGTGGCTAGATTTGTATATTTGAGTGTCATCAGCATACAATTGCTGCGACACTGGATGATGATCTATGACACTTGAGAGCGGTAGAGTGTACAGGATGAAGAGAACAGGTCCAAGAACAGAACACCACAACATACGTCAACTGGGCTGGAATTTATTCCATTTGCAGATATAATTTGTTTCCTGTTTACTAAGTAGGGCTTGAACCACTGTAAGGCTATATTCTGAATGCCAAATACATGCTGGAGACTGTGAAGTAATATATCGTGGTCTATTGTGTCAAATGCTGCATATAAATCCAGGAGAGTGAGGACTGTAATCTTTCCACTATGCAAAGCAGAGAGAATATCACTCAATACTTTCAGAAGAGTAGTTTCCGTACTGTGGCAAGGGCGATATGCTGACTGTACATTGCTAAGAAGACAGTTTCAATTCAAATGAGATACAAGTTGAGCTAAAGCAAAACTTTTCTAAGATTTTTGATATAAATGGGAGATTAAAAACTGGGCGGTAGTTCTTTAAATCATTATGGTCCAGTGTTGGTTTCTTCAGCAATGGCTTTATGATGGCAGTTTTGAAAAATTATGGGAATTTCCCCGATGAGAGAGCGAGAGATATTAATAACATCAGTTAGTGAAGGCAATCACTCAAGCAGCAGTGATGTCGGAATTTGATCAAGTTCACAAAACTTTGATGCACTTTTCATCACGATTGTCCGTACTACATCAATAGAAACAGGTTCAAATGCTCCTAACGGTTGTCGCTGAAATTCTGCATCATAACTGCATGGTGACGAATCAGTTGAAATTGTGCTGTCAAGCGAATCTCTAATGGTTTGTACTTTGTCATCGAAGAAATTTGCAAATTAGCCTGGTAGGTCTAGTGGAGAAAAGGTTGTTGGAAGTGGTGTACATTTGTTCCTTGACATTAGTTTGTTAGTTATCTCGAAGAGCTCTTTGCAGCTGGAACTCTCCGTGATCTTAGTACTGCAGTGGGCTGATTTGGCTAAATGGACTATGTTTGTGACGTTCTTCTTAGCGGCTTCGTAGACTTATTCATGAATAGTGAGTCTGGTGGAAAGCCATAGCCCCTCTGCTTTTCGGCGATGTCTTTAATCAGTGCGAAGCTGGTCCCTAACACTGCTATACCATGGAGAACATTTTTTTTTTATTGATACTCTGCAGTTGGTGCCTGGGGCATGTTTTTCAAGCAATGAACGCAGGCAGTTATCAAGTTATTCCGCTGTTGGATGTAAGAAAGTTGTTAGGTTGTCTTGGATGTCATGCATGAATTTGGTTCTATTTATCATACGGAGGTTTCTCTTAATAGCAAATAGATGTGGGGGTTAGGTTCTGATACGTCGAGATGGAATACAATGCAGAAGTGATCCGATGCAAGTTCGTGCGATACAAGGGTGGATTGCAAAATATTATCATCAGGTCTATAAAGAAACCAGTCTAAAACGTGACCAAGTTTATGGGTAGGTTTTTTAATTGACTGTTATAGATTGAAAACATGAATGGAATCTAGGTGTTTTGACGTGTATAGTTTTCCAGGACAGTCAAAGTGAAAGTTGAAATCTCCAAGAATAATTAGGTTGCCACCTATCGAATTTCCATACTCTAGAAGATTTGGAAACTGCTCCAAAAAGAGAGACTCAGTCAGCTTGTTTTTTCTACTAGGAAGAGGACGGTAGAGACAGAAAACATGGAACCGTCATTTTGTTATTTCAGATACAAATTGATGACGAGTTAAACTGTTTCAGTTCAAATCTTTAATCAAATCATTAGCAAGTCTTTGCATGACAGAATTTTGTTAAGAAATAGTTTTAAGAAAAACAAATTCTCCCGATCAGCCAAAGAAAACCCCAATAAAATATTCGTGAATTTGGTTCATTTTCAATGACAATTAAAATTAGAGTTTGACATGGGTCTAAAGCAAATATTCTTATAAAGTCTTACAATAACACAATTTTAATTTTTTCTGCCATGTGCGTCACGCTTCAATTATCGCGGTATGAAGCACGAAAATTGAACATTGGCTGACGATTTTCTACACTGGCATAGCAATAGGATGCTAGCGAATTAGGCATGGGTTGGTCAGTTTCAAAGCTCGTAAAGTGGTATGCATGCTGAGGAATAGACACGAGATTTACGTTTCCAATGATATAGCGATTTGATACATGTGCATTCGACGATGGTCATATTTTGTCTGCAGTTATAATATTATGAAAAAGTGAACAAGACCTAAATTGTTGATTTTAACATCATAAAAATATGATACTTACGGAAAAGTACGATGAATGAAAAAATGTGTGTCGTTTCTAAATTCAGTATGAATAGTAGTTTGTGTTTGAGTGTGTGTATGCGCGCGCGCGCGTGTGTGTGTGTGTGTGTGTGCGTGTGTGTGTGTGTTTAATATTGTTAAGTCTTTGTTTAGATATTGTGTACATAAACTTTGGGGGGCCCCGAGTGGCTGAGTGGTCTAAAGCGCTCTCCGTTACCGATCACTGCCATCTCACTTCTCCCTGCGTGGGTTCGAGTCTCGGATTCGGCCAATCTTGGTATGTCAGAAAGCTTACCAGTAGCTTCTCGTGGGACGGTGGTTCTTTCCAGGGGTTTTCCCGGGTTCTTCCTCCACCATTAAGACTGGCCGCCATTTATAGCCTATCGTGTGCTGAAAAATGGTGTTTAACCCTACAGCAACAGCATAAACTTTAGTAATTAGGGTCCATGCTTATGATAGGGAAGGAAAGATTATTTAAGAGTCACAAAAGTACTTAAGACCTCGTTTGTCATTTGTAGAATTTTATATAGTAAATAGCATTATGTTCATCATGATAGTTCATGGTCATACGTGCCTTTAAAAGTTGATCCAGGAGCGCCCGAAATGGCCTTAATAATTTATTTTTTATTTTTTTTTAAAACTGCATAGTATTCATCTACTTATATTGGACACAGAGAATTTCAGTCTAACGTTACGCGATACTACATGGATCTTGATAGTATTCATCTACTTATATTGGACACAGAATTTCAGTCTAAAGTTACGCGATACTACATGGATCTTGATAGTATTCATCTACTTGTATTGGACACAGAGAATTTCAGTCTAACATTACGCGATACTGCATGGATCTTGGTCCTTTCGATGCAGCCCGCAGCTACTCTTAAGTGCGAAGGATTTTCCAATATAGGCAGTCCGTTTAAATACGTGCGGGGAAAATTAACATACCTTACGTGCATGTTTTTGCTTTTATTTCTTTTCATGGCATTTTAACTCTTTGGTGTATGTCTTTAGTGAAGCAAACTTTAGCTTATTACTTTAGAGGCTTTTCTAAATTCACATCGGGGTCTTTGACCCGTTTTGGCCTGAGGTAGTATTTATTGGGATATCAAATCAGAGGCCCTTGGAATTCTACAACGGCTTCCTAAATGAATATATGCATACAAGCGTACTTACGTAAGAAGGATATATATGTAGTCAGAACACTGCTGATATATATATAGAAATGGTAAATATGATAACGAGACACAGACGAACAGACAGACTTACCGCATACCAACTGATGTGCGGTAGATCTAAATCGCACATACCAGTATTCAACACGCGGGCGTACAGTATAAACATGATGACATATGGAATGGTCAATCCCAAGGATATAGACACTAGTGTCCAATGAAACTTGGTACCTGAGACAAAGAAAAAAAACGCAACTTGCTTAGAATGACGGAGTATCACTAGTTAATAAGATTGATTTTAACATGAAATATTAAGAAAATGTACTATTTGAACTTGAACGGTATATATATATATATATATATATATATATATATATATATATATATATATATATATATATATACACATATATACATACATATATACATATATATATATATACATATATACATACATATACATATATACATACATATACATACATACATACATATACATACATGCATACATATACATACATACATACATACATACATACATACACATATACACACACACATACACACACACATACATACATACATACATACATACATACATACATACATACATACATACATACATACATACATACATACATACATACATACAGTAAAGTTTATTCATGTTTTAAACCTGCCGAAGAATATACTGGCTCATGTAATTTTCCTTTATTATGCGGCAATGTACGACAGGCCTGATGCATCGTCTTGCATGTAGTAAGAGGTGACAATTGGAGCCCGAGCCGCGTTTGGCCAACTGGTTTTTGTGCAAATTTCGAGATTATAAAGGAAACAGTTTGAATCCTAAGATCCGATTAGCCAGAGTCTACTACAGTTGAGCGTCTTGGAACAAGGCACTCTACTCTTATTAGGCTGGTACTAAATGACCTACTTGTTATGCTATACACTAAACCAAATTAAACCATATGCACTTAATTACAATATGAGTCACTTTTCTTTGTTGACACCTCTACAAACTAGAATGATGCACATTATCGAAATTCTAAATATCGGAATGATAGACCTTATCGGAACTACCAATATCAGAATGATAGACCTTATCGGAACTCTAAATATCGGAATGATAGACCTTATCGGAACTCTAAATATCGGATTGATAGACCTTATCGGAACTACCAATATTGGATTGATATACCTTATCAGAAGTCTAAATATCGGAATGATAGACCTTATCAGAACTCTAAATATCGGAATGATAGACATTATCAGAACTATTTATACCATAATGAGATGCATTATTGGAATTATCAATACCTCAAGGTGATAGACCTTGTCGGAACTCTATATACCCAAATAATGATAGACCTTATTCAAACTCTCTATACCAGAAAGATGCACATTATCGAAAATCTAAAGTTTAGAATGATAGACCTTACCAATACTATCGATACCAAAAAAATGGATGAGATTTAGCTCTGCCATAACGAACAAAAGAATGCACCAAAATATATTCTACAAATACTTACCTCCCTTCATAAACTTGAGCGGCATGGCAATGGCGAGGAACCTGTCGACACTTAATGACAGCAATATATTATTTGACCCGCACGTCACCAGCACGCCACATGCTTGGTACACTTTGCAGAAGAAAGTATCAGCCAGCCACCATCCGACCGTTTTTTCTATTGCATAGCCCAGCATCGTCACAGTGCCCACCAAGAAATCTAGAACCGAGTACATGTAGTTAAAACATTCAATTTCACATCGTGTATAACAAGGCTTCGAAATTCAATCACCTTGGTAATAAAATATCATAATAAGGGCTTGACCAGGAAATAAAAAAACTAAGATAGGGTGTTTTTTGTCCCTCCTAAAATGAGGGTGTTTTTTTGTCCCTCCTAAAATGGTGTTTTAGAGCTTTTACCAAATGGTGTTTTAGATCTTTTACCAAATGATGTTTTAGATCTTTTACCAAATAGTGTCTTAGGTTGTTTACCTAAAAGGTGTTTTATATCTTTTACCCAAACGGCGTTTTAGGTCGTTACCCAAACGGTGCTAGAGATCTTTTTCCCAAATGTTTTTTTTTCTTCAAATATAGATATTTTACCCAAAACTTGCTTGATATCTATCCTCCATTATGTTATAGGGAAATTATACAAATTCTGAAAGACTAGCCATGTTACGTCACACTCGAAGGAGGAATTTATTTGCAAGAATAGCAAATTACATGGAGACCACTTCTATCACTATTAATGCACACACCTAAAACTCTTTCCTTTCTTTGACATAAAACATACTTAAAGACAAATATTACACACAAAAACAAAAGTATATATTGTACTGCTGAAACACACTTACTAATATGTAATGCACAAAACCAAAACGCCCCATTTTCCAAGATTGTTCTCCTGAAACACATAACTAGTACCACATTCAAAAAATACGCTTCGATGTTCCTAGACATTAACACAAAGAGGTCCCGATTGGTCACGTGGTCTAAAGCACTCAACTTTAAAGATCAATGCTATATCACCTCTGTTAGTACGGGTTCGAGTCTTGCCTTGCCCATCGTTGTTATGTAAGAATGGCCATCCGTAGCTTCCCGTTGGCCGGTGGTTCTTTCCGAGATCTTCCTCCACCAATGATATTGGCAGCCATATACAGCATATCAAGTGCTAAAAAATGGCGCTAAACCCCAAAGCTGCAAGAGACCCCATAGCTAAGATGAACGCCGTTATTGTTTCCTCCATATATTCCAAATAGCTAAGATAGATGGTACAAACTGGGTACAAAAGGGTGGACGTGGGTCAATATGAATTGTATTTTCGAAATGCTATTAACAAAGAAATCGTCCATGCATATGACAGAGGAAGATATATCTTTCTTAACATATTTGCGATTTTGCGGTACCCCAAATATATTACCCCAAATATATTTCGCGATGATTTTGGTCCTTGTCAGAGTTATTTTTGTGTGTATATGAGAAGTGTGTCAAGCTGTTTTCTATTGTTTTCGTGTAACATAAAGAGAAATGTTTCAGTGGGATTGTATGTGTATTTGCTTGTTTTTATGCAGTAGACAGTATTAACAGAATGATGCATTGCAAGTGACGTGTTGCAGATCTTGTTTTCTTTTGGGTGGAAAATGCAATAATTCGAGAACCAGTATATCTATTTATTAGTAGTCCATTTTGTTGCCATGCAGTAGTCCTTACCTTGCAGTCGTTATGTGGGTTGCTAATATATATATATATATATATATATATATATATATATATATATATATATATATATATAATTTATTATAGTAAAGTATATCAAAAGTGTGTATTGATTTTTTCGTCCATGATTAATAGATGTTAAGGGTCATTTGTTAATGTCAGTAACACATTACAAAGCTTACTTTTGTCCATGGTTGTAGGTTATGCTTTAAGATAAAGATTTTTTGCAAGCAACATGCTTACCAGAGTTTGAGTTCTGGACCACTATCCTTTGGAATAAGCCATGGTCCACATAAAATGTTTAAGGTTCTTTGCTACAATTTAAGTCATGAGACCTGGTCTTTTGTTTACAAATTGGTGGCAGTTTCTATTGGAGATGACTTTGCTCCAGGAATATTTTTTGTGTTAAGAGTCACTTGACATTGCCTTTAAAGAATAAGAAGTAAACATTTATTTTAAATTATTATTATTATTATATCATTTGTTTCGTTGTGTTCAGTTATAATTTGAGATGAATCATTTAACTAATTTTGATGGAATTAGTAATTTCACTGTTTGGAGCTGGACACTATGTTGGGATTATGGCGAATTCATTCAAATGCAATCTGGATTATATCACTGAGATATATCGGGACTGCTGGTAAAACTGCAATTCAAGGCTCCGAATGCTTTATACGTTTGGAATATCGATATTGTAACAGAATTGTTACCGAGAGGATGGTGAATTAAATGAACAACACAAACACAATATGTGAAAGAAAATATAAATTTATGAAATAAATTATTAATGAAAATTAATGATGTATCAACACAATAACTCATGCGCTCAACCCACATTTACACTCACAACCATTCACAATACATGAATAAATTAAATATAAATACAAAATAAAACACAGATACAAAGGAATCTCTTGGACTATACACAGATCCAAGGAACCTTTGCAAAAGTTATATTACCGCAAGTATAAATTACGATAACAAATACAAAACACATCAAACAATACTATCGCACGTATGGATTGCGACAACTAGCACGAACATATACATGTATTTAATCAAGTTGCTAGCTTTTATTGAGATTCATGCAATCCCTTGAAATACTATTGTGATTTGAAGTAACTACGTAAATATAACAATGTATTCAATTGTAATACAATTGCAACACACACATGTGTCTCGACCCTGTATAACCGTACGATTCACCAACAGTTGAATCGCCGCCCAGTTTCTCCGAAGACCTAGGGTTGACCAATACTTTTATCGGCCGTTTGCCCTTCACGGATCCACCACAGTTATACGTACAGACAGCATACAACAACTACTAGAATCAACGGTCCCAAATAATTTAAGATGCCACCCCGGATGTTTACAACTCTAGACAGCTCCGACACTCGGACTTCTAGATTTCCGGATATTTACACGTCACGACAGATGTAGACGAACAGACAGTTCGACAGACAGACAGTCAGATACTTCAATTCGATTGCACAATTAAACGGCACAATCAATCACATTCAGCTATAATTCAGAAATGTTCTGCAACAAATCAGCTACGATATCAAAGACGTTATCAAAGATGTTCCCAGAAATGTTATCAGATGCGTTATCAGAGATGCTATCAGAGATGCTATCAGCTACAATGAAGAAACTAGACTAATAATAGTTGTTTCAAAAAATAATCTAAACCTTAGATTACGCTAATGCATTTAAAGCCTAATAGTGACTAGTAATTCCAAATATTCCACGTTTAAAATCTGCATTGCAATAAAGGCATCATTATATGAAATGATAAACTGAATAAAATTCACAATAAAACGAAATATAAATTTAACACTCACCCCTTTGGCTGGAGATTGAAAGACGAGCTATCTATCCTGTGATTAGATACTTTAGATCCCTTAATATTGATCAGAAATATTCTGCCTTATATACCCTCAAATATGTGAGCAGAAATCACGGCAAGATTACCGTGCACCACGTGAAACTAATGTTCCGGACTTCAGGTAATTAAAAATCAGGTACATGCAAATTGTTACACGCCGCTTACCTTGGGAAAAAACACTTATTCACCCCAGGCAACGCATGTACGACGAAAGAAAAAAAAAATGGTGAGATTAGTTTGTACATCAAGAAGAAAATAAATTAAATTTTCGCCTAATTCTGTGACAGATATAACGTTTCGCATTGTTAGGGATTTAATTCACAATACTCTACGTCTTCTATGGAGCGAATTATTTGTTGAATTGTACAAAACACATACGTTCTGCTTTCTCCGTTTTCTGTCACCTTTATGTGCCATCTTAAACGCCTCGTATGAATCGAAAGATTTTTTTATTCGTTTCATTTTAAAATGTTGTGATAGATACTTGCATTCAGACGGAAATATCTTCCTACAAGTTTTGACGGAATTCGTTTGAACAATTTTCGAACTTAGAGACATATCAACCATTGTACTAAAGTAACAAAAAGAATGAAACTGGAAAACATAAAAACATGCTGAAAACAAAGATACGAAACATGATTAGCTCTCTAAGTTTGCCCCTGCAGTCGAAACAGGACAAATCAATGTCGCTGACACGTTAACCCATTATATACGTTTCTTTACTTAATGCATACAATTTTGCTGTATCAATATACGTCTATCATTCCAAAAAGGTCATGCTACATAGGTAATACTATTTATGCACGGTGTCTTTTGTTTTTTGTTTGTAAAACAAAGGGTTTTGTGATTATAAAAGGCCCTCAAAATTGACTTGTACATTTTATTATAAATAATACAACCAAATAAATGATTATTGTTGATGCATATCATTTTTAATATGGGCAACACGTTACTTGGTCCTAATAATATGAAATCAAAAGCAATGGATTTAATAAACCCTCAGGAAATGTAATCATGTTTCATATATGTCTGAAAATTATATCTTGATAAATCTATCAAGTAATATTTCGACTAATTTTATCATAAATAATGCTTAATAATACGTACGTTACCGATACATACCTGACAAAGAGATACCACACTACGGAACACTTGATGATAGCCGACCAAGTAAGCATGATGAAAGGTGTCATGCCGCCATATTTAATTCTCAGTATAAAACAAAAACATCAAGTACAGCCAGGACAAGCCGCTTAAGTTATATTGTATTCTATGTACTAAAGACCACATATACGTAAGCGATTTAAATTAAAAATTTTGAGTGACACTTACGTTTTTATTGTATTATTTTATACACTAACGACAAATATTGACGTATATGTGAATAATAATAATAATAATAATAATAATAATAATAATAATAATAATAATAATAATAATAATAATAACGTCTAAAACAGGTAATAATTTATCAACAAGAAGCCTATACTTTCTCTTCTGGGGATAAACGTACGTCATTCCAGTTGGCGTCCTCTATAGGTGGGAAATCTTATCTAAGGGGTGGTAACAGCGTTCTATACTTAATTTTCGAGTAATTAAATTATTATATCATCTTTACTTTTCAAAATTTTTTGAAAAAATTTGTGCGAGTATGACTACTTTTATTCACGTAATGCAAATATGATATATACATATAAATGTCAGAGTATGGCCAATGATCTGTGAAACATTTAAATTTTAGGGGACTGTGTATTCTGGTTTGTAGCTCAATTTTCATTCAAACGATTGCATGTGCTGTAACCATGCTGATCTATAGTTGGTCTGACACATTATGATGGTATCAACTATAAATATATTGTAACGCTTGACGGAATAATATTTGAATGTACATAATGGTATATATTTTCCAACGTCTCGAGAATCTTTTCACTTGCTTTGTATCATTGATGGCCTTTGTATCTTTACGTATCATAAGTGCACCAGTACCACTGTGAATAATCCACGGTGACGTCATTTTAAATCCATATTTATCTGATGACAATCAATTAAGCGGCATAACTAAATGTGTATGAAGAAGAATATCTCTTGATGAACCAAGAGTACCGTATCACCGATATATATATATATATATATCCAGAAATCCATTTTAAATTCATATTTATCTGATGACAATCAATTAAGCGGCATAACTAAATGTGTATGAAGAAGAATATCTCTTGATGAACCAAGAGTACCGTATCACCGATATATATATCCATAAATCCATTTTAAATCCATATTTATCTGATGACAATCAATTAAGCGGCATAACTAAAGGTGTATGAAGAAGAATATCTCTTGATGAACCAAGAGTACCGTATCACCGACATAGATCCATAAATCATATTGGATAACAGTTGTATTTTTATGTGTGCGATAGATGTCACGTAATTTTCAAATTCATCACTGCGCTTTTGAACGTTTGATTCTGATACTTGTAAATGCTATCCGTCTACAGCGACCTCAGTTGAATGCAATACAACGACTGTCCGTCTTTATTCACAAATAACATTTACTATTAGCAGCAGAGGAGGCGTATCGGACAACTTTTTTAAACAAGTTTTCAATGGATTAGGGCTTAAAACCCAATCAAAACGGCTACAAATCAATGAAACAGGCAAAAAATCAATGAAATCAGTCTAAGAAAAAATCAATGAAATCAAAAAAAAAGAAAGTCTTCATTTGCCAAACAGAGACTTAGTCATTTTTGTCCGAAAACATGATCCTGCAGGGTTTTCAAAATGAGTAAAAACTCTTCAACCGAATATTTTATCAAGTCCGATACGATATCGTGTCCTAGGACGAAAATCTTTTCAGGATGAAAATCCTTTCAGGACTTCACAAACAGACTAATTTGTAAAACTTCACCTTGTGGATCAATCAGATTATTAGACTGGTCAGTGAGTTTGAAATTAATTCTGGTTAATGAATTATTATGACATCGCATATAGACTGGATTCACCGAGGATTCAATTATTAGAAACCCTGGAGGAGCTGTTGGTGCAAAAGAGTATAAAATATATCCTTGTTGAGCTTTATTTGATCGTTCTAAATTTATTTGATAGCTTCCTTCGATAACATCACATACTAAATTGAGCGCAATCACCGATGAAATATTCACATTTTGAGGAGCAATATGCCTGCCACAACCATCTGGGTCATTATTATGTTTGAGGATTTTTATTTCCGGTGATGTTGTTTTTTTCCATGCATCATGAATTATTTTAAAATCAACATCGATGGTGTCACTGAGAAGTTTTTTTAGTTCTGGTACGTTATATCCTGGTAGTTTGAACGTTGGAATGTCTTTGACGGGGATTTTATAGTCTGTTGCAAATTTTGTTTTCGATAGGGGTTCATCATCATCTAATATACCCTGAATAATTTTCAAATTAAATGTTTCCATATCGTCGATAATTTTGTTGCATGTTTCTACGACGCTGATAAATTCATCTCGGGTGAGAGTGCCGGATTTAAGAGGTATTAACAACAGTGAAAAATCATTATTCATTGCTGTGAAATTTTCAATAATTTTAGATTCGTTAACAAAATGATGTTTCTCTTTTCTACCTATATCGATATGGATACCAATAAAATCTGTAGTAATTCTGTGATCTTTATAACTCTTTATTGGATTATCAGATTTTATCCTGTCGGTGATATAATCAGTTTTTGTGGTTCAGGTGGTAATTTAACGGTTTCTCCCCGGGGTGGTAATTCAGGCCATCCTAGTACGGTTCTAATAGAACTTTGATAGATATCTACGACGTAACCATCTGTGCTTATTTCAATGGTAGATGATAGTGTCGGCTCATGAACCGTTATAGCGATTTTTGATTCTTTTCCAGTAATCGAATTTATTCTACGTTGCAATTCAGCATTGATTTGTTCAATTTGGTATGACCCTGTTGGTATTGAAACAACGTTCCAGTCTGGAGTCCCGTCTGGTTTATTCTTATTTGCAAATACCAGGGAATTATTCGGTTGTTGACCGTCAAATGATTTTGATCTGATATTAGGCCAACTGTGATACACTCGTAGTTTTGCTAGCGCTATCTCCTTCACCGGAACCGGGGAAGGGAAATTCACACTGAATTCTGGATTCGTTGATGTTATTGATATCATGCTTGTTTGTACTGGGTTCGTGTTCTCCACTATTTGTTGGAGTAATTCCATCGGTGTTGTCATTGTTATTATACTCATGATGTATTTCTAATTTTGATATCGCGGAATCATAGACACGTACCATCACTGAGAACTTACTATCTGATATCGTTGAGGTTATTGAGATCATGCTGGTTTTCGGGTTTGTGTTCTCCAATTCCATCGGTGTTGTCATTGTTATTATACTCACGTTGTATTTCTAATTTTGACATCGCGGAATCATAAATACTGACCATCGCTGAGAACTCACTATCTGATATAATTGTATCATCGAGCGATGCCGATATCAATGAGGATAATTGCGAGTATGCGGTTGATACAACATGAAATTTAATCACATAGTCTTGCAGTTTACTCTGGCTGCATGATGATATTTTTTTTGTGATCCCGGTTAATATACTAGCGATTGAAGCCACCGCGGATATACAAATTGGAACAGCAATCGGAGCTATCATTGTCACTGAAGACAGTATAATACCAGCTCCGGCCATTACACCAGACACTGAGTACACTTTAACGTCAATGACTGTAATTCTCCTGCGATATTTTTTTTTTTTTCATTGCATACTCCTCAGCGAGTGTTTTGAGTTTCATTGAAAATTCTTTGACTGTATCATAGCGATATTGTGATGATGAATTCGTCGATGTCATCGTTATTTGAAATGTTCATCATTGAATTGTGAGTTTTTTCAGGAATATTTGATACAAATTCTAACACCCATGATATTGTTTTTCTAACTGTGCTATCACTAACCGCACTTAGTAAAATCGTTATGTGACGTGAATTGACTTTAAATGTTAACGTATCGATACCAAATCTTTCCTCCCCAGGAATTTTTAATTTAAATTGTTCGTCGGATATCATTGTAATCCGATAAATTCCATTAACATACGTCCGACCCAGAATAAGATAAGAAAACTCAGTTTGAAAGTCTTTTATCCAATCGAAAATTCCCCTGGCCATCGTGTAGGCAACATTATGGATATCCGCTACGGGATGTGGAATTTTTATTTTATTGAGTTTTTCGGGGATTTTAGATAAATCATCTTTGATAACATCAATTGATGTCTTTTGATCATCCATAAACGTTTTAATATCAGCAATAGATGGTGTAACTACAATCGGGGACCCAAAGAACTTATGCACGACATTTTTGCGAAAATTATTATAATTTCTCAAATGATCGTCAAATTCTTTATCGGCGTTGGCAAATTTATCTGTAATCGTCGAAAAAAGTACACCCGGTTTGAGTTTACCCTGATCGGAAAATAACGCGATAGTATCCTCGATTGCGTTTCGTTGTTTAACTAAAATATCATCCAACGACACATCACTGGTTTTCAATTTACCCTGATCGGAAAATAACGCGATAGTATCCTCGATTGCGTTTCATTGTTTAACTAAAATATCATCCAACGACACATCACTGGTTTTCAATTTACCCTGATCGGAAAATAACGCTATAGTATCCTCGATTGCGTTTCGTTGTTTAACTAAAATATCATCCAACGACATATCATTGGTTTTCAATTTACCCTGACGATCTTGAAATAAAACTATTTTATTCGGGTCAACACTTGTTAAATTTAACGTCTCATCTATTTCATCTTTAATTTTTTTTTATATCACCCGTCGCAGTGTCATCGGGTTTGGGTTTCAGAGGTTTTCCCCAAATATCAATCATGTTATTGTAAAACTCTTTCTCTCTCTAAAAAGCGATTACTAGAGTATTCATTTACGGCAATATGAGGTGGTTTTCCCCTTGGGTTACCAAAGGAGTTAGAAATAGCGTCAAGGACATTTAATACTTCACTGCCGCATATTGGTTGATCATTCATTTGTTGTGTTGGTAGCGTAGAATACCAAGTCTTCATTGGAATTTTTTTTATGTAACGCATAAACTCTTTTGGCGGTGCTAATCCATATGAATCAAAATAGACGATTGCACGTGGATCAATAGCGTATGCAACCCAGTGAGTTCCGGGTCCGGTGCTGTTATCTAAATTAATAATACCTGTTTCAGTGTTGTTTGGTTGATGTGGTAATTGATCTTTCATAAAGACACCTCTGAAATTTTTAATCGCAAGTTTTTTAGCAGCATCCATCAAATCAAAATTGGACATAGGAGTCAAAAATTTTTGAAATAATAAACCGTTCCTGGGATTCTCAGGCCTTTTCCGCTGTACCATGAATACTGGGTTCCTGGTAGTCTTAGACCCTTTCCCTTTTTTTATAACCCTGTCCAGTTGCCTTCTTTAGTGCCATTCCTGCTGCAGTACCAACGGCTCCTAACGCCGCCTCTTTAGCCAACGCTGGGGCTGTTGCTGAATAGGTATTGCAGCTAACAATGGAAATATACCACCTGATTTTATCATATTTTTGATAGCAGCCGCAGAAAGAGTAATCTGAACACCTTTTTTTTGCTACAAGTGCATAATTGAAATGTTTTATTTGACGAGTTGTCAGCGATAATTTATTTGCACCACCAGTAATTTGATTGGGTTTCAACGTGATTGTGGTTCCACATTGCTTAACTGATTTGGATTGCAATTTTTTTTTAATTGACCAGGTGTCAACGACACATTGATATTACTATACGACATTATACAATAACAGATTGATCTAATTGCTATAAAGTTTCGATTACATATTTTCTACTGGCGCATCTACCACTCTCATTCTTCCTCCAACACCTTCGAGTAGCATTGATTTGTCGCTGAGAATGACAGCAACTGCTCTATAATTAGCAATAGCACCACGAAGCACATTAGCTCTAAAATGTATATCAACGACAGACTGTCTTGTTAAATCAAGATGTTCCAGTGAAAAGTAATAGATTGGATATAGATTTTTAAAATCCAACTGTGATATTTGTAGACCAGTATCGACATTTTGATCACGTGCCATAAACGACAACAATCTATGATACACGCGTGCAATATGATTTTCTGTGTAATTAAGTTGTACATCTTCAGATGGTTCCTGCTGGCCGTTTATTCTCAGTGAGACGTCTTTAACACCTAACTGATCAAATATCATATGGCTGGAGAGTTGATTGCCAACTCGTGTGTTATCCTGTAACGCAATAAATATATGACATGACGCAGCAACACCTTGTTTTGATGCTAGGTTCCACGTGAATAACCCGTTAGTATTTGATTGCTTCACATCTGTACTTACCGTTAGCCAACTTATCAGTGATTTTCCTCCTTGGTCCATAAATGATAATAATCGTTCTTCTGTAGTAATTGATGGAGTCAACACTGGCATCCACAATGATATTTTTGTTAAATTGACTTTACCGGCATCATCATTTACATGATCTGCAGCTGGGTTTGATGGATTCCTCCAAATTGCGTCACTATCATCACTCTTTCGTACAAGCGATACTGTATGCTTCGCCCCGTAGATAACTTTTCTGACGTTTCTACAGAATCCAAATATGTGATGCAGTGGAATCGCGCATGAAAATAATTTACGCCGCCCTTCCAACATTGAAATACGTGTTGCAGCTTCTAGATTGAAAATAACATCGTTGTTTATAATCATATCCTCGGCATCAATATTAGCGGTACCAGCATTATTCTTTGGTCGTCTTACAACAAATTGATTTCCTCCAGCGCTATTTTTAACATCCTTTGCAAACATCATAGAAGGTCCTGCTGATCTTGTATAATCATCAGAATATCTCGATAACCCGATTATTGTTGTAGCCACATCAACATTGCGATCTATCGACTAAATTTCTTTTCCATCAATGAGATATTTTGCACTATCGAATAGCGCCAGAATACCATTATTGACAAACCCGACTTGCGTATCAACTGGATACGGTGCTGGTACAGCAGTAGTATCAGCAGCTGTTACAAGTTCTCCTTCTACTTCAATAAACGCTTCAGCGGGTAGAAAGTATTTACTGGTATCATGGACTTGAAGTTCAATTCTTGATCGACTATTTGAGTCTATGGCATGATAGGCGTAATATTGATAATCGCGTACAGAATCATCCTTGCGCACTGGGGCGTCTATATCGAACGCTGGATCACGTGACTGTTTGAACATTTTATTCTATTTATCAAAGTCTAAATCGTGATTTTCTATTTCATCGTCGTAGTTTTTTAAAGCCACTTCCTGCTATCATATTTGCAATATTGCTTTGGTCGGGGGTTATCAATGATGGCAAAGCCATCGACGCTAATTTTTCATCTACTGCGTTATTTATAATTTTACTAACACTTGCAGGTATTTCCGCTGTAGACGGTAACGGTTTCTTTTTTCGTCTAACTAATGATGTTATTATCTTCTTTGCAGCTGAAAACGCTTTTCCGGCAAGATCTCCAACAGTACTAATACCCTTATCACGAATAACATCAATGGCTTTCATTCCTAATTGTTTAGCTAACGGCATCACTTTTGGAGCCATTCTTGAAAATAATCCTAAAATGGTATCACCGAAACCATCTCCGTAATATGCGCTATAAACTGGAAACCGTGAATTAACTACATAGACACTGGCTGGTTTATCATGATTGTAGTGTATGATCATTCTTATTTAATTGTTATTTATCTAATCAATTGACTTCGTCATCAGATTCATAAAACAATTTTTCAATTCAGTCACTATAATACCCACTTTCCGCTAACTCGCTAATGAAATCTCGATATGTTTTGATATCCATGATACCACCTTGAAATAACCGTCTACAGATATCAGCTGCTTCATTAATTATTTCTGGAGAGTCATTTCCAGCTCGGAACCCTCCAATGAGAACATCTAATCGTGATATATCATTGATAACACTATCAGGACATGAAACGCTAGCGTTTTCAACCAAACCACTACCTGAAAATCTCCTTCCGCTATAACCAGTTGCTTCATCCAGTTTGTCTGTATCCGTGGTTTGTAAATAATCAAGAGTATCCTCATCAGGTGGTAGTTTTTTTAGGAGAGAAAGATATTTTCTTTGCAGGTTGCTGTCGCTTTCTTTGCAATTTTGGCGTTTTTTTGTTGTTGTTTAAACTCTTCGTATTGATTATACACATTATCCATCTTGATATATTCATTGTATGATGCACTTGTTGTGTCAATTTGACTTGTTTTAGTTTTGATTTTATAAAATATATCAGCCCAATGGGTTATATTTCTAACATATTTATGATGTTCTGGTTTCAACATTTTTTTCTGTTTTCATAAGTCGTAACAACAAGCGCAGGAATTTCTGCTGGATCAGTCTTATCAATTGCTGCTAATCCTTCCTCGGTAAATCTCTCGCTTAAATCATCTACTGTTCTTTTTGATTCCATTTTTTGTACAGCCTGTTTTATTTGTTCAGTTTTCGCTGCTATTTTTTCAAGTTCACCAATAACAGATTTTCCCGTCTCGGGAACATCTCCCCGTATAGCACGCTCTACCCCCTTCGTTGCTGTGGTTACTGGTTTAAACAACTCTTCAGACCCCAAAGCAAAATCAGTTTGAAAACTCTGTCGTTGTTGCAGTTTATTCCTTACAGAGTCACGAATTGGTATAAATCTCTTAATTGCATCTAATCGTTCACGAGCCAATCGGGTTGTTAATGCTTCATTGACCATTATTTGAAATCAGAAACAATTTTTCAATTGCAAAACAATTTTTCAAACCCGACCTAACACCATCTGGGAAGTGTTTTAAGGGTGTTATCAGGTATGGGGAAAGTGTCCTAATTGCTATAAAAATATATAATACTGACACTTTCTCATCACAGACATGTCGGATGATTTTTAACAACACCGTGGAAGTGTTATTTCATCATAAAACAGCTTCTATCAATGATGGAGCAAGTCACATAATTGTTATAAAAATAGATGATTCTGTGACTTGCTCCATTCTATTTTGATCATCCATTAACGGCCCATCTATTTTTTATTCACTGATTTTGTCATTTTCAATCAAAAAGTGCTAAAAAAAAATGAAAATCTCTTTGAGGGTCGATTTCAATCAAAAAATGATAAATGGTCGGTCACGGTCAAAATCGTTCATTTTCTTGAATTAACGCCCGTAGGTTTCTAATTTTAGAGTTGACTTCTTTTTTCAATTCGTATTCGTTACCTAATTCTTTTCGTATCCCCTCTACGATAGTATATAACGGAACAAACACACTGATGTCACTGGAAAATGCAAGAGAGTCTCTAATAGAATTCTGAATTCTTTTGATGAGCGCATACTTCTTTGGTAGCATATACTTGTTAGTGCTAACCCCGTATTCTATATCCTGAAAATCTGACTTGATTTGATCAGGATTCAAACCATCTGATAGTTCAATATTATGACTCTTCAATTTTAAAATTTCAACTATGATGCTACTCATGTTTTCGGAATTCATTATTCTAAAACAATGACATATCTCGAATTGAAAAATATGACGCATTAGACATAACTAAATTAAATTTTCTGTCCGGTCTTTTTTGAAATAGCCGATCGATAAATCCCCCCTGCAACTTTTTGTACAGAAGTTGGACAGATATTGAAATATTTTCCGGCTTCATTCATTTATTTAAATATTTTCTCTTCGTTAGTTGCTGTATTCAAAGATGTCACAGGTCTCTTCCCAACTGTTTTGCAAGTGCCAGTCCTTCCTCGTTTGGAATTCTCACTCTGTTTGATAGCTTGCAGATTTGATAAAGAATTGTTCCTTGGATTAGAATCCTTGTGATCAATAACAAGACCATCCTCTATCAATCCATTGAAACATGCAAATATGAAACGATGATTGTGATATTTCTTCTTTCCAGCGCTAAACATCTAATACCCTTGATTAGTCACAAAACCGACCGTTTTCTTCAGTCTACAGTGTCTTACAACACCATCACTGGATGCTTCATAATTTGTACTCACAGGATGCTGTCTGAATTCTTGGTTCATTCGTATACTAATACTATTTGTCTAATTCAGTGTTTGGTTTAATGATTACATCACTGGAGAATCTTTCAATGTAGTCTTGGGGGGTTCTTATGATTTTATCCTTGACGTTGTCAGGGTCAAGGACTTTTTCAGGGTCATAATTTCTGATTGATTTTCCATTTTTGATTCTGTTATCATAATAACGTTTCAACTCCCTGTATCGCTTACCACCACAATTCAGACACAATTGTGATTTTCCCCTGACCCCAACCCCACATCGAATACAGGGTAACGGACCAAGGCTTCCACGTCGAAAACTTTGCATATGATACCTACAGTTCTCATTTCTGCATGATTTGTTACACGGGGTTACTGATCCAATCATGAGCCATTTGCAGTGATTCATTATATATAAATCTTTCATTTAAATACTTGTTTTTAGTATAGCATGAGGGAGTTAAAGAGATTACCGAAAATAACACCCTTGAAAAATGCTCAATTCAATCCTGATAAGGAGTTTAAGAGATTATTGAAAATTAATCCTAGATTTAATCTCGATAAACCAAAAAAACGTCCAATAGACGGAAATATGAAGGAGTTTAAGAGATTATTGAAAATTAATCCTAGATTTAATCTCGATAAACCAAAAAAACGTTTACTAGACGGTAACAAGAGATTATTGAAAATTAATCCTAGATTTAATCTCGATAGACCAAAAAAAGTCAAATAGATGGAAATATGAAGGAGTTTAAGAGATTATTGAAAATTAATCCTAGATTTAATCTCGATAGACCAAAAAAACGTCCAATGGACGGAAATATGAAGGAATTTAAGAGATTATTGAAAATAATCCTAGATTTAATCTCGATAAACCCAAAAAACGTTTAATAGACAGAAATATGAAGGAATTTAAGAGATTATTGAAAATTAATCCTAGATTTAATCTCGATAAACCCAAAAAACGTTTAATAGACGGTAACAAGAGATAACCCTGGAACAATGCTCAATTCAATCTTGATATAGTTTCTAATACACCAAAGAATAAAATTCTTGATAAAGCCATGATTAGTAAAATCAGAGACTGTTTTAATGAATTCAAGCGTGATGGAGCATCTTATTGTTGGTCAACATTTCGAATTGATGGTGTTGTTGATGCTATCATGAATGATGAAAAAGCAGCAGTGATAATCTCACGTCTTGGGGAAAAAAGGCATTTTTTTCGAATAAAATTCCTTATCCGTGATGATGGAAAATGGATCATTAGGGATAAATTTGAACCCATTCTCAGGGACAAAAAAACTGTCACCGTGAATCAAGATTCCAAACCAGGAATTTTGACCGGAATTTACAAACCATACTACGAAAGATCTTATCCTGTAACAGCAGTTGTTTACGGGATATATCCGCTCAGTGAAAAACCTGATATTGCAAAACTAGCACATATGAAATATTCGACAGGGCTCAATTGTGTAGCAGAACGAATAATGAGTTGCCACTGACTCATTTTACATAAATAGCAAAATGGCTGATTTTATAAACGGTAGCAAGGCTACTGGCAACGAGAATTGGGGGTCATGGAGAATTAAGAAGGAAATGCTTCATGATTATATTCAATCAACAGATGTTACAATTGAAAATAATTATTTAGAAAGCAATCAGTGTTCAGAATTTTCTAATGCACCACCGATTTCTGATCCAATATGCCGGTATAAAACAGTTTATTTAAACGGTTGTGGTGGGTCAGGAAAAACAACCCGGGCAATTGAGTTATTCGGTGGGAAATCAAATATGATTGTACTAACACCAACACACAGACTTGCAAGAGAGATGATACAGCGAGGGGTAAATGCCTGTACCTATCACAGTTTTGTCCGATGGAAAGGGGATAAATGGACTCCTGAGCGTATGGGAGAGAAATTTATTCCTGAAATTATCATTTGGGATGAAATAGACACAGTGTCAGAAGATGTATTAAAAATATTTCTTGAGTGGTTGTTATTGAAAAATACAAAAATCGTCATGTGCGGTGATCACGGCCAACCACCACCATTTGTAGGTGCATCCCCCCATGAATGGCTAAAGGGTTTTGTAGACTATTATGAAGAAATTGATACCGATCATAGATCACTTGATAATGAATTAAAAGAATTTAAGAAACTAATTAGATTACAAACGGATAAAATCCAGTGTGAAATAGCACGTGAAATAATTTCAGAAACTCCAATGAATGAGTTTTGGGAAGCATGGAGACCAAATGATTTGATAATTGCAAGTAGAAAAATAGTCAGGGACACACTTCAGATGAAATTATTTGAATTGCATAAAGAAACATTTACAACACTTCCAGTACCGTTATGTTATAGGCCTTCGAATACACGAAAACAGAACATTGAAGTTGATATTCAAGGACAAAGTGAAAAACAAATTCTGGTATTAAATGATATTGTGCTGCTTGATATCAATGTCGTTGAAGATGCATTGCGTGCTAATAAATCCCCATGGACGCTAGGATACGCAGCAACAATACATTCTTCGCAAGGATTGACTATATCCGATACAATTGTTTGGATGGTAGATAATCGCATCGAATGGTCAAATTTAGTCTATCTTGCAGTATCCAGAGTACGAAAAATAAATCAACTTCGAAGAATTGTTTTAGATGATGACACCACAATGGATGATATTGATGTTAAAATTATTGATAAAAACTTTCCGATTACAAACAACAAGACAAAAAAAAAACAACGAGAATTTGATATTGATGCTGAATTAATAATCACTTTGAAGAAACAACAGAATAATCACTGCGCAAGTTGCAATTGTATAATGCGTTGGCAGTATTCGGATAAAGATCCTCGCCAATTTACCGTTGACAGAAAAAAAAAACAATCTCGGTCATGTCAGAAACAATGTGATATTGGCTTGTCTTGAGTGCAATAGACGCAACGGCGCTAGTTAAGACCCCGTGGTGGTAATTGAGTATCCTCGGGTATCACTTGTAATTGTTGTCTAGTAAATCCTCGTTGAGGGGCAGTTGAATCCAGTTTATAGACTGGAGGTCTACCCGTAGATCGTGTTATACTAGATATCGTGTGTGCAGTAACACTCCATATAGGATCAGTAGCTCTTTTTCTGCCCCCTTCAAGCTCTTCTGGTTTGTATAAATACCTCACAATGACATTACTACCAAGAATTGGTTCTTTGAAATCTTTTTGTGGTTGTGCGGGTATAGACTTCTTTTTAATCGCGTTGATAGGTTTCATGTTGATTGTTCTAGTAATCTCGTTATTCAGCGCAGTAATCACAGCTGGTAACCTATTAACCAATTCACGGGATCTTTTTTCTTGGATAAATTCTTTTGCGTATTGATATCCAAATAACCGCTCAGCAATCGTCCGATTAAATCGTTCTACAATTGCATGATCACGATGTAGCGCAGTATGCCCCTGTCTGATGGTGACGTTATGATGTTTCATTATTGATAACACTGCACCCTGAAATTCTTTGCCAAGATCAATTTGTAATAGATTTGGCCAGTGCAAGGGACCCCTTCGATAAATCCTTTCAAATGCAGAAGCCACTTCAGGTGATGATTTTGTTTTTAACGGTTCTGCTTCTTTGTATCGACTTGCAATATCAACTACGGTTAATGCGTATTTGTAACCGTGGTCATGTGGCAGAAATAATATATCAGCCTGATGAACTTCATTGGGTCCGGTTACATAAAAATGCGAGAAATTAATTTGTTTAGGCGGTGGTAGATAAATCTGCCATAGTGCATGTTTAGATAACCAATGAGCCGCAGTTGTTTTTTTTCACTTTTGCAGCGCTAGCGAGTTTATGGATTGCTGATTTACCCCTCCAGTATCCTCTTGGGGAATAATAAATAGATTCCATGTTGTTATTAATTACCAGCACCTAACATCAATTTACTTTTCATAGCCGATTTTATCAAAAAGGAAGCCAATTTTCTTTGAAAGATTTGTCAGGAATGGCATTCAACGCATGAATTAATTTCACATCTGCTAGATGCCTGTGTTGCAGATTATTGCTTTTATAAGCAACATCATGAAGGTGACAGGCCATATCAATGGCGTTTATTGGTTCTTCACCGGGTCGGGGCTGATTTTGATTATTGAGTCTGATATCAAGTCTGGTTCCCGGTCCACAGTAGCTATATCCTGGAAGGTGTTTTTCTCCTGGGTATTTTGCCCATGGGGTTCCAGGGAATTTTGCCAATTTGGCTGCGATATCACGTACTCGTTTTTTTTAAAGGTTCCTTGGGTTTAGAAACAAATCTAAATTTCTTTCTACTACATTGTACGCATTTACCAGAAAGCGCTGATCGGTTATTTTTTGTTGTAATCGTCGTCAAGTCATCTGTGCCAGTACGTTTTTTACACTTCACACAATATAGATCCATAATTTATATATAACAGCATGAATGCAATTGATTATTCAGCTACCCGACGACGGGAACCTATTAAACACCATGAAATGTTACCGAATTCAATTAGAATGATTATAATCGGACCATCCGGATGTGGTAAAACAGAACTGCTACTTAATTTGATAACGAGATGGATGAAATGGAACAAATTGTATTTAATAGCTCCGAGTGTAGACGATCAGCGATGCTATGAAGTGCTAAAGGATTTTAACGAGAAAGCAAAAGAATTTGAATTCGATGATGATTTTATTGAATTTATTACTGATATTGATGAAGCCCCTTCCGTGGAAGACATAGATGGAAGTATTAACAATTTAGTCGTATACGATGATATCATGTTAGATAATCAAAAGAATCCTGCTAGGATTTTTTCCCGAGGCAGACATAAAAACACGGACGTGAGATATGTCACTCAACGGTACACACAAATGCCAAAAGTGATTCGCGATAATTGCAATCTGCTGTGTGTATTTAACGGAGTTGATACTCATACACTACGAAATATTTGGCAAACTTGGTGCTGCGGTGATATGGATCATAATCAATTTAGAAATTTCTTTAGTCACGCTCAGTCAAACCCACACGGATTTGTAACAATAAATTTAGCAGACCCGAGGACACGATATCGTATCGGACTTGATAAAATATTCGGTTGAAGAGTTTTTACTCATTTTGAAAACCCTGCAGGATCATGTTTTCGGACAAAAATGACTAAGTCTCTGTTTGGCAAATGGAGACTTTCTTTTTTTTTTTTGATTTCATTGATTTTTTTTTGGACTGATTTCATTGATTTTTTGACTGTTTCATTGATTTGTAGCCGTTTTGGTTGGGTTTTAAGCCCTAATCCATTGAAAACTTGTTTAAAAACGTTGTCCGATACGCCTCCTCTGCTGCTCTATTATATAATATACTACTATTATTTGTATGCCAACGTTTCTTGTACCTATTGATATTCTGATGTTGCGGTCACTTGCAAATTGTTTCAATTCTTGTACCGTTGCTGTTGCAATAGCATTTGGTGGTGGATCATCTGTGAGAAAAATTTGATCTGTCACACCAAGTACGTTCCATTTATGCGTACGGTTTGATATTCGTATTCTACACACATGTATAATTTTGTTTGAACTGATGCAGATTCCACATGTTTATGTAAGAACATTCATTCTCTAATTGAAATGTCCATAAATAAATTATTTTAATCTTTGTATTCTATTAATATCAGAAACCTCAATCGATTCAGTCAGTCATAGCTGTTTTATTATTTATTATGCGTCTGTATCCTCAAAAGCGTATAGTTAGTGCAATCACAGGTATTTGTGTAGTTAGTACAATCACAAGTATTTGTGTAGTTAGTGCAATCACATGTATATGTGCACCTGTCACAGGTGTCTGAGCAGTCGCAGGTTGAGATAATCTCAAACCGCGCGCAATAATACGCACGCACTGATCCGCATGGTCGGCAAATCCAATTACGTGATTTGACTTCGATGCCACATTTAAGATATGTATTGAGCATCTATACCACATGGATACGCGAGCGATCTACAGTAATCATAATGACATGTTGTATCATTACGTCATATGTGTCATGTATATACCTTATACAATTATTGCGTCCCAATGGCATTAATCTTTTCTAACATGTAAATGTTTATCTAACTGGACGTAAACGCAAGAGAAATATATATTAAGTTATCTTGTGAATAATCTGAATAAGCCCTAATAAATACATCAATAAAACTTAAGGAGAAAATGACTAACGTCGATATAGAATCAGAACAGTTTACATGATCCATCACTAAACAAAGGACCAACCCGCAAATTACCATTTGGAGAAGCATCGAATTCACTATTGAATTTTTTTTTGCATTGTTTTTTGTCTTAGATGTTAATTGGGAATCACTGGACTTTAAAAAGGGGGTTATACAATCTCTCACAAGAGTAATCTGTTACTGTCGTGTTATCTCGTTATAAGCCTCCATTGGTATATATAGCTTTGTTGCGTCTGCCGATAGTAACACATACTTATGTATCAGCAATTTTCAAATAAATGATTGTGCATATTTCAGGGTTTTCGTCGTAAAATTCCATGGTGGCATGATAATAACATCTTTTCAAAAATGGGTCGGCTCAAAGAATCTCAAAACACCCATCACGGTTACTAAAACTCGAATATAGCCAGACGTTGTATGTTTGCGCCCAGAAATTTTAAACATTTTGTTAATTCTCGATAGTTTTTGGTTTCCGTTGTCTGACAATAGCTGTTGTGAATTTTCTCAAGTACCCGAGCTGAGCTAATTGCAGTATCGTATATCCTTTTATAACACACATGCCATTGATTAGTGAATGTATATGCCATTGTTAAATAAATACCAGAAACATTTATCTAATTAATTTGCTCTTGAGATTATCAATTCTGTTATAATATTCGCTGGTAATATCATCTGAGTATTATCTCTTTTACTAGGTGATATAATCAACATGAGGAATTTCAGTTTTTGCAATATATTTTGGCTATGTGTTCGAAAACGTAAATAACATCTTTTAGCCTTTCAGATAATTCCTTATGATGCATTTGAACGAAACATATTTTTATGAATCGTTTTAATATGCAATTATTCTGCTAAAAATACCATTAGTTGAGATATATATACATTTTTTGTATGAAAATATTTCTCCATTATAATATATTCTCAGTTGCATTCGGCGTAAAATATCTTCTACAAGTACACAAATATTCTCTACACCACTGTGCAGTGAAAATCAACAACTGTTTCTGCACAATTGCAAAAAGATATTTTATTTTCTGTTTTATAATTGCAGTCAATAATATATACCTGACTGAATTTTTGTTTTTGCCATGGAGATCATAGCCATAAAAAAACATTCTTAACTACCGCAGTAGTGTCATAGATATTGTGCCGGTTACTGACCTAGGTCAGTGTCTCTATTTATCTACGGGGTAGAGGCTGTGACCTATATCAGAAAAAACAATACAAAACCGTCTTAATTACACTAGTACATTATTGTTGTTTGATCTAATTATAAGCCTCCAGTGTGTTCATTAGTACTTTCGAGACTGGGCTATAGTAACACATTTGTGTCCGGTTTGTCTCAACGTCTACTCTAGAAACTTCAAATAGTTCAAAACATAGCTGCTCTGATCATCATTGGAGTACCATGATCAGAGCACACCTCCCCGCTGCTCTATACATTACAATGGCTATCTATTCGATCCAGAATGAAACCCAACATTTCTCTCTGTGCTACGTTTCAATGACGGACTTCAGTCCAACATACCTATCTGGCCTCACCCATGTGTACACACCCGCAAGATACCATCTGACAATCGTATACTCATTATTGCCACTTTGAAAACTGAATCATATGGACAACGTTCTTTTCCCCAGCAACGTTGAACGAGTTGTCCATTGAAATTAGACACAAAGACACAGCGATCCCTTCAAAAAGTGCTCTTAAAACACATATTTTTTGACTGCAAGAACAAACTTAAAGACCCAATAATATTTTCTACCTTAAATATATTCAACATTTCTTTATGGTTTTTAATTTCATGGTGTTTGTTTTTGCTTCTTGTAGTCCTATCATTATAGATGTTTTAAAGCGCTTAGAACTTCTAAAGATTAGTCGCTATACAAAGTTCTCATTGATGTTGTGATTTGACCCAAGAAAATGCCTCAGTCATAAGTCAACACTAGATCTAAAGTTTGGACATTTTTGCAAATTATTTGACTCGCAATGACAATTATGTAGCGAAGGAAAAGGAAGTAAAAAATTAAGTAAAATAAAAACAATATATTTCCCATCAATACAAAATAAAAATGCAAGAGACAAGCAGCAGAGAGGGTGAATCCTACAACGTTTTTAGACAAAATTTGATTGAAATCCTAAAACGAGCCGTCTTATAATCTTATTTTAACCAAAAAAAAAGGCGAACCCTACAACGTTTTCAGACAAAAAATTGATTGAAATCTACATACGAAATCATTTTAACTAAAAAAATGAAAACGATTTTTTAATTAATTTTGGTCGCAACTTGTTGTCATCTACCCTCTCTGCTGCTAAAGTTTTCAGTTCTGGGTTAACAAAAATAATAAAATGATTTTAACCGAATATTTGATCCAGTCCGATACGATATCGTGTCCGAGGATCATGTAGATTTATTGTTGCGAATCCGTGCGGAGTCGACTGAGCATAACTAAAGAAATCTCGAAATTGATTGAAGTCCATATCAGAACACCATGTCTGCCAAATATTTCGTAGCGTATGAGTATCAACTCCGTTGAATACAGACAATAAATTACAGTTATCTCTGATGACTTTTGGAACCTGAGTGTAGCGTTGAGTGACATATATCACGTCAGTGTTTTTATGCCTGCCTCTGGAAAAGATCCTAGCAGGATTTTTTTGTTTATCTAACATTATATCGTCGTATACGACTAAATTGTTAATATCTCCATCAATATCATCAATGCTCGGTGCTTCATCGATATCGGTTATAAACTCAATAATACCCTCTCCGGATTTTTCTACCGCGCTGTCGTTAAAATCTTTTAGCACTTCATAACATCGTTGATCATCTACGCTAGGGGCAATTAAATACAACTTATCCCACTTCATCCATCTCATTATTAAATTGAGCAACAATTGCGTTTTACCGGATCCAGATGACCCGATTATAATCATCCGGATAGAGTTTGGTAGCGCTGCATGATGCTTAATTGGTTCTCTTGTTTTCGTCGCTGAAAAATCAATTATATCCATATTTCTATACATAAATTATGGATCTATATTGTGTGAAGTGTAAAACGCGTACTGGCACAGATGATGTGACGACGATTACAACTAAAAATAACCGATCAGCGCTTTCTGGTAAATGCGTGCAATGTGGTACAAAGAAATTTAGATTTGTGTCTATGAAATCTGATTTAAAAAAAAACGAGGAGGTGATATCGCAGCCAAATTAGCAAAACTCCCTGGAACCCCATGGGCAAAGTACCCCGGAGAAAAGCACCTCCCAGGATATAGCTACTGTGGACCGGGAACCAGACTTGATATCAGACTCAATAATCAAAATCAACCCAACCCCGGTGAAGAACCAATAAACGCCATTGATAAGGCCTGTCACCTTCATGATGTTGCTTATAAAAGCAGCAATCTGCAACACAGGCATCTAGCAGATGTGAAATTAATTCATGCGTTAAATGCTATTCCTGATAAATCCTTCAAAGAAAAATTGGCTTCATTTTTAATAAAATCGGCTATGAAAAGTAAATTGATGTTAGGTGCCGCTAATTAATAATATGGAATCAATTTATTATTCTCCGAGGGGATACTGGAGGGGTAACGCTGCAATCAATAAACTCGCTAGAGCTGCAAAAGTGAAAAAAACCACTGCGGCTAATTGGTTATCCAAACAGGCACTATGGCAAATTTATCTACCACCGCCTAAACAAATTCAATTCTCACATTTTGATGTGACCGCTCCTAATGAAGTTCATCAGGCTGATATATTATTTCTGCCACATGATCGTGGTTACAAATATGCGTTAACCGTAGCTGATGTTGCGAGTCGATACAAAGAAGCAGAACCGCTGAAAACAAAATCGGCCACTGAAGTCGCTTCTGCATTTGAAAGGATTTATCGACGAGGTCCTCTGCACTGGCCAAATCTGTTACAAGTTGATCCTGGCAAGGAATTTCAGGGTGCAGTGTTATCTACAATGAAACATCATAATGTCACCATACGACGAGGGCATACTGCGCTACATCGCGATCAGGCCATTGTAGAACGATTTAATCGGACGATTGCTGAGCGGTTATTTGGATATCAATACGCAAAAGAATTCATTCAAGAAAAGCGATCCAGTGAATGGGTTAAAAGATTACCATCTGTGATTACTGCACTGAATAACGAGATTACTAGAACAATCAACATGAAACCTATCAACGCGATTAAAAAGAAGTCAATACCCGTACAACCACAAAAAGATTTCCCTAGAAACGCTAGCGTTTCCCAACCAATTCTTGGTAGTAATGTCATTGTGAGGTACTTATACGAACCAGGAGAGCTTGAAGGGGGTAGAAAAAGGGCTACTGATCCTATTTGGAGCGTCACTACGCATAAGATATCTAGTATAACACGATCAACTGGTAGACCAGCAATCTATAAACTGGATTCAACTGCTCCTCAGCGAGGATTTACTCGACAACAACTACAAGTGATTCCCGAGGATACTCAATTGCCACCGCATGGTCTTAACTAGCACCGTTGCGTCTATTACACTCAAGACAAGTCAACATCACATTATTTCTGACATGACCGAGATTGTTATTTTTTCCGTCTACGGTGAATTGGCGAGGATCCTTATCCGAATACTGCCAACGCATTATACAATTGCAACTCGCGCAGTGATTATTCTGTTGTTTCTTCAAAGTGATTATTAGTTCAGCATCAATATCAAATTCTCGTTGTTTTTTTTTGTCCTGTTGCTTGTAACCGGAGAGTTTTTTATTAATGATGCTAACATCAATATCATCCATTGTTGTGTCATTATCATCACCAATGATTTCATCATCGAGGACAACTCTCCGAAGTTGATTTATTTTTCGTACTCTGGATACTGCGAGATAGACTAAATTTGACCATTCGATGCGATTATCTACGATCCAAACAATTGTATCCGATATAGTCAATCCCTGTGAAGAATGTATCGTCGCTGCGTATCCTAGCGTCCACGGGGATTTATTAGCACGCAATGCATCTTCAACGACGTTGATATCAACCAGCACAATATCATTTAATACCAGAATTTGTTTTTCATTCTGTCCTGGAATATCAACTTCGATATTCTGTTTTCGTGTATCCGAAGGCCTATAACAAAGGGGTACTGGAAGCGTTGCAAATTTTTTTTTATGTAATTCAAATAACTTCATCTGAAGTGTGTCCCTGACTATTTTTCTACTTGCAATTATCAAATCATTTGGTCTCCATGTTTCCCAGAAATCATTCATTGGAGTTTCTGAAATCACTTCACGCGCTATTTCGCATTGGATTCTATCCGGTTGTAATCTAATTAGCGCTTTGAACTCGCGTAATCGTTCATCAAGTGATCTATAATCAGTGGTGATTTCTTCATAGTAGTCTACAAAACCCTTTAGCCATTCATGTGGAGATGCACCGACAAATGGTGGTGGTTGGCCTTGATCCCCGCACATGACGACTTTTGTGTTTTTGGTTAACAACCACTCAAGAAATGTTTTTAATACATCTAATGACACTGTGCATATTTCATCCCAGATTATGATTTCAGGAATGAATTTATCACCCATTCGATCAGGAGTCCATTTGTCACCCTTCCATCGAAAGAAGCTGTGATAAGTGCAAGCATTTACCCCTCGTTGTATCATCTCTCTGGCGAGTCTGTGAGTCGGTGTTAGCACAATCATGTTAGTAGAAATACAAGTATTTCCACCACCACGATATAATTCAATTGCACGAGTTGTCTTTCCTGACCCACCACAACCGTTTAAATAAACTGTCTTGTATCTACATACTGGATCAGATACCGGTGGTGCATTAGAAAATTCTGATTGAATTTCAATACGGTTACAACAAAGATATTTATCATCCATGGCAACGTCTGCGGATTCACAATACTCATGTAGCATCTCCTTTTTAAATCGCCAACGCCCCCAATTTTCTTCGGGATCTGTGAATTTAGCTACAGCTGATTTGAACTTATTGTGTATATACATCGAATCAGTGGCCACTCTAACCGCGGTATTAGGAAATCTATTTATCATCGAAAATAGATTAATGCAAGCATATGCTAACATTGAACTTCTCAAATGTGTGTACTGGGAATTATATCCATCACAGTAGGTAACAACCGTACCTAATTTCTCACCATTGGATAGAAAAGCATCCTTACGGGATACAAGTTTTCCCTGTTTCATTAAATCCGCTACAATAAAATCGTATTCAGCGACATCTATGATCAACCGCGAAGAATATTTTGCGTTATCGTATCGTCCACCCTGGGTAAATTTACCGATTATTCTTCTTCCGAGATCTTTTGCTTGTTCTTTTTTAATTTCAAATAACTTCTTAGACCAATTTATGATTTCTTCTTCACTGAAATCTGGAAACTGTTTTCGTAGTTCGTTGATTATTCTATCTAGATTGGGTTGTGGTAGCCAAACTTCTTTCTGAGCTCGATAGCATATAATAGCATCGGAAACAATCAACGATATTAGCATACCACAATCAATCATATATCTCAATAGCACTATTGGCATCCAGTGTTTTTCAGATAGGTGTCTACCGAGCCAAACATAACTACACGGATGTAACCCTGTAGCTAATTCAAATGATATCACACGAGCGAATCCGGTTAAATCAAAATCAGGCAAAGGTCCATTAATCGCAACACGAGTCATTTCATGCGTGGGGTGTCCAAATCGTTTGAAGTACTCAGCGCATTCCCCATACCCGAGAAAACTTCCGGGATAACACGCGGCTATATCAATTGAAATCATACCATCACGTGAGTATTTCGTATTCCACAGTCCTCCATGACCAAATTCGACGCAACTCAATTTAACATCCTCGAGAAAATCACTTCGTGTTGGACGCCATGAGTTTTTTTCTCTTGCGAAGTGAGCTACCACTGATGGAATAGTAAAACTATCCGTGAGTAGTTTTTCTTGGGAATTCTCCGCTGAAAAATCACTAGCGATTTTTCTCATTCTGTTATCTAATTCTTCAACGCGATATAATTCACCATTTGGTTTTACAAATTGATCGAATTCTTCATCACTTCTAAGTAACCACACTGACACAGGATCATCCTTACACAACGCATGAATAGCATCGAATAATTTCTCTTCATAGAAAACATCCCCGACGAACTCCTTAGGGATATATTTCACGGTTCGTTCTCGTGGAAATATTGTTACCGCAGGTGTCCACGCGTGTTTGTTATGATCAATAATCTGTATTGGTGCTCCATTTTTGTTATATTTCGGTTCGTATAAAACCTCTCCCGTTATCGTCATAACTGTTATTGGGAATCGTAATGATGTTTCTAATTTAGCTATATCAGAAATCTTTGCACCATGCTGTTTCACTGTCAGTTCCCACTCGGTTATTTTCCTACGTCGCAGATCAGTTAGTTTATTTCCTCGGGATGCATTTGTGAAGTGTTCTATTATTCGTTCTGCTACACAATTAAGCCCTGACGAATATTTCATAGGAGCTAGTTTTGCGATATCGGGTTTATCATTTAACGGATATATCCCATAAACCATTGCTGTTACGGGATAAGATCTTTCGTAGTATGGTTTATCAATGCCGGTTAGAATCCCTGGTTTGGAATCTCTACTCACAATGACAGCTTTTTTATTCTTGAGGATTGGTTCAAATTTATCCTTAATAATCCATTTGCCTTCGACTTCGATAATGAATTTGATTCGGAAAAAATGCCGTTTTTCCCCAACACGTGAAATTATCACTGCTGCTTTTTCATCATTCATGGTAGCATCAACAACACCATCAATTCGAAATGTTGACCAACAATAAGATGCTCCATCACGCTTAAATTCATTAAAACAGTCTCTGATTTTACTAATCATGGCTTTATCAAGAATTGTATTCTTTGGTGTATTAGAAACTATATCGAGATTGAATTGAGCATCTTTCCAGGGGTAATCTCTCTTGGACGTTTTTTTTGGTTTATCGAGATTAAATCTAGGATTGATTTTCAATAATCTCTTAAACTCTTTCATGTTTCCGTCTATTGGACGTTTTTTGGGTTTATCGAGATTAAATCTAGGATTGATTTTGTTACGTTTTTTGGGTCTATCGAGATTAAATCTAGGATTGATTTTTAATAATCTCTTAAACTCTTTCATGTTTCCGTCTATTGGACGTTTTTTGCTTTTTTTTGGTCTATCGAGATTAAATCTAGGATTGATTTTTAATAATCTCTTAAACTCTTTCATGTTTCCGTCTATTGGACGTTTTTTGGTTTTTTTTGGTCTATCGAGATTAAATCTAGGATTGATTTTTAATAATCTCTTAAACTCTTTCATGTTTCCGTCTATTGGACGTTTGTTACGTTTTTTGGGTTTATCGAGATTAAATCTAGGATTGATTTTTAATAATCTCTTAAACTCCTTATCAGCATTTTTCGAAGGCGTTCTCCCTAATTCCTTCATGCTATAATTAAAACAAGCATTTAAATGAAAGATTTTTATATAATGAATCACTGCAAGTGGCTTATGATTGGATCAGTAATCCCGTGTAACAAATCATGCAGAAATGAGTTCTGTGGGTATCATATGCAAAGCTTTCGTCGTGGAAGCCTTGGTCCGTTACCGTGCATACGATGTGGGGTTGGGGTTAGGGGGAAATCACGGTTGTGTTTGAATTGCGGTGGTAAGCGATACAGGGAATTGAAGCGTTATTATGATAAAAGAATAAAAAATGGACAATCAATCAGAAATTTTGACCCTGAAAAAGTCCCTGACACTGACACTGTCACTGACAAAATCATAAGAACCCCTCAAGACTACATCGAAAGATTCATCATTAAACCAAACAATGAATTAGACAAACAATAGTATTATGTATACGAATGAACCAAGAATTCAGACAGCATCCCTTGATTTTAAATTATGAAGCATCCAGTGATGGTACTGTCAGACACTGCATTTTGAAGAAAACGGTCGGTTTTGTGACTAATCAAGGGTATTTGATGTTTAGCGCTGGAAAGAAGAAATATCACAATCATCGTTTCATATTTGAATGTTTTAATGGATTGATCGAGGATGGTCTTGTTATCGATCACAAGGATTCTAATCGAAAGAACAATTCTTTATCAAATCTGCAAGCTATCACACAGAGTGAGAATTCCAAACGAGGAAGGACTGGCACTTGTTCAAAAAAAGCGAAACCCGTAAAATCTTTGAATTCAATAACTAACGAAGAAAAAATATTTCAATCAATATATGAAGCCGGCAAGTATTTCAATATTTGTGGATCCTCAGTACGAAAAGTTGCAGAGGGGATTTATCGATCGGCGATTTCAAAAAAGACAGGACATAAAGTTAAATTTAGTTACGTCTAATGCGTCATATTTTTCATTTAGAAATATATCATTATTATAGAATAATGAATTCTGAAAACATGAATAGCATCATATCCGAGATTTCAAAATTGAAAGGTTGGGATATTGAACTATCAGATGGGTTAAATCCTGATCAAATCATGTCTGATTTTCAGGATATAGAATACGGAGTTAACAACAATAAATATATGCTACCAAAGAAGTATGCGCTCATCAAAAGAATTCAGAATTCTATTAAGGACTCTCTCGCATTTTCCAGTGACGTAAGTGTGTTCGCTCCGTTGTATACCATCGTAGAACGAATACGAAAAGAATTGGGGTACGAATACGAATTGAAAAAGGAGGTTAATTCTAAAGTTAGAAACCTACGGGCGTTAATTCAAGAAAATGAACAATTTTGATTGACCGACCATTTATCATTATTTGATTGACCGACTATTTATCATTATTTGATTGCCCGACCATTAATCATTTTTTTTTAGCCGACCCTCAAGGGATGTCAAAAATCATCCGATGGTGTTAGGTCGGATTGAAAAAGTGTTTTGCAATTGAAAAATTGTTTCTGATTTCAAATAATGGTCAATGAAGCATGACCCGATTGGCTCGTGAACGACTGGATGCAATCAGGAGATTTGTACCAATTCGTGACTCTGTAAGAAATAAACTGCAACAACGACAGAGTTTACAAACTGATTTTGCTGCGGGATCCGAAGAATTGTTTAAACCAGTAACCACAGCAACGTACGGGGTAGAGCGTGCTATACGGGGGAATGATCCCGAGACGGGGAAATCTGTTATCGGTGAACTTGAAAAAATAGCAGCGAAAACTGAACAAACAAAACAGACTGTACAAAAAATGGAATCAAAAAGAACAGTAGATGATTTACGCGTGAGATTTAACGAGGAAGGGTTAGCAGCAATTGATAAGACTGATCCACCAGAAATTCCTGCGCTTGTTGTTATGACTTATGAAAACAGAAAAAAAATGTTGAAACCAGAACATCATAAATATGTTAAGAATTTCACTCATTGGGCTGATATATTCTACAAAATCAAAACTAAAAAAAGTCAAATTAAGACAGATAGTGCATCATACATTGAATATATCAATGCGGTGGATATAGTGTATAAACAATATGAAAAACAAAAACCGCAAAAGCGACAGCAACCTGCAAAGAAAATATCTTTTTCACCTAAAAAACAACAACTACCACCTGCTGATGATTTTCTTGATTATTTATTACAAGAAGCCGATTTAGAAAAACAGGATGAAGCAACTGGTTATAGCGGAAGTGGATTGCAAGATTCCAGTGGACCCCAAAGTGGGGTATGTCCTGGTAGTGTTATCAATGATATATCACGATTAGAAGTTCTTGTAGGAGGGTTCCGAGCTGGAAATAACTCACCGGAAATAATTAATGAAGCAGCTGATATCTGTAGACGGTTATTTGCCGGCGGTATCATGGATATCAAAACATATCGAGATTTCATTGACGAGTTAGTGGAAAGTGGGTATCACAGTGATTAATCACCGAGACTGAATAAAAACGCTAGCGTGGAAATCCGAAGGATTTCACAATTGAAAAATGGTTTCTGATTTCAAATAATGATCATACACTACAATCATGATAAACCAACCCCCGTCTATGTAGTTAATTCACGGTTTCCAGTTTATAGAGCATACTACGGAGATGGTTTAGGCAATACCATTGCAGGGTTATTTGCGAGAATGGCTCCAAAAGTGATGCCGTTAGCTAAACAACTAGGAATGAAAGCAATTGAAGTTATTCGTGATAAGGGTATTGGTGCTGTTGGAGATCTTGCTGGAAAAGCGTTTTCAACTGCGAGGAATAAATTAACATCATTAGTGAAATCACGAAAAAAGAAACCGTTACCGTCTACAGCGGAAATGCCTGCAAGTGTTAGTAGAATTATAAATAACGCAGTAGACGAAAAATTAGCGTCGATGGTAAATCAAGGGGACCAAAGCAATATTGCAAATATGATAGCAGGAAGCGGCTTTAAAAAACTACGTCGATGAAAATCGTTTACGATGAAAATCCTACGGATTTTTACGATTTAGACTCTGATAAATAGAATAAAATGTTCAAAAAATCACATGATCCGGCGTTTGATATAGACGCCCCAGTTGGCAAGGATGATTCTGTACGCGATTATCAATATTACGCCTATCATGCCATAGACTCAAATAGTCGAGCAAGAATTGAACTTCAAGTCCATGATACCAGTAAATACTTTTTGCCCTGTGAAGCGTTTATTGAAGTAGAAGGAGAACTTGTAACAGCTGATGATACTCCTGCTGTACCAGCACCGTATCCAGATGGTACTCAAGTCGGTTTTGTCAATAATGGTATTATGGCGTTATTTGAGAGTGCTAGATATCTCATTGATGGAAAAGAAATTGAGTCCATAGATCGTGATGTTGATATGGCTACAACAATCATAGGGTTAGCGAGATATTCTGATGATTATACAAGATCAGCAGGACCCTCTATGATGTTTGCAAAAGATGCTAAGAATACCGCTGGTGGAAATCCATTTGTTGTAAGACAACCAAAAAAACGTGATAATAGTGATTCTGGTATCGAGAATATGATTATAAACAACGACGTTAATTTCAATCTAGGAGCTGCAACACGAAACTCAATGTTGCAAGGAGCGCGTAAATCATTTTCATGCGCGATTCCACTGCATCACATATTTGGATTCTGTAGAAACGTCAGAAAAGTTATCTACGGGGCGAAGCATACAGTATCGCTTGTACGAAAGAGTGATGATAATGATGCAATCTGGAGGATTCCAGCAGATGCTGCAAATCCCAATGCTGATGCCGGTAAAGTCAATTTAACAAAAATATCATTGTGGATGCCAGTGTTGACTCCAGCAATCACTGCAGAAGAACGATTACTATCATTTATGGACCAAGGAGGAAAATCGTTGTTGAGTTGGCTAACCGTGAGTACAGATGTTAAACAATCAAATATCAACGGTTTATTCACTTGGAACCTAGCATCAAAACAAGGTGTTGCTGCGCCACGTCATATATTTATTGCGTTACAAGATAACGCACGAGTTGGCAATCAAGAACGAAGCCATATGATATTTGATCAATTAGGTGTGAAAGACGTCTCACTGAGAATAAACGGCCAGCAGGAACCATCCGAGGATATACAACTTAATTACACAGAAAATCATATTGCACGAGTTTATCATCGTCTGTTGTCATTTATGGCACGTGATCAAAATGTCGATACTGGTTTGCAAATATCACAATATGATTTTAAAAATCTGTATCCGATCTATTACTTCTCACTGGAACATCTCGATTTGACAAGACAGTCCGTCGTTGATATACACTTTAGAGCTAATGTGACTCGTCCTGTTGGTGTTGGTGCTATTGCTAATTATAGAGCGGTTGCTGTCATTCTCAGTGATAAATCAATGCTACTCGAAGGTGTTGGTGGAAGAATGAGAGTGGTAGATGCACCAGTAGAAAACATGTAATTGAAATTGTAAACGATTTAGAATCAATCTATTATGTATAATGTCATATAGTGTTATTAGTGTTACGTTAACTCCCGGTCAATTAAAAAAATTGCAATCGGAATCAGCTAAAAAATGTGGAACCACAATCACGTTGAAACCTAATCAAATGACTGGTGGTGCAAATAAATTATCGCTGACAACTCGTCAGGTGAAACATTTCAATGATGCACTTGCAGCCAAAAAAGGTGTTCAGATTACTCTTTCTGCGGCTGCTATCAAAAATATGATTAAAACAGGCGGTATATTTCCGTTGTTAGCTGCGATTCCAGCATTGATTGCAGCGGCTGCCCCAGCGGTGGCTAAAGCGGCAGCGTTAGGAGCCGTTGGTACTGCAGCAGGAATGGCACTAAAGAAGGCAACTGGGAAAGGATATAAAAAAAAGGGACGATCCGTTCACGGATTGGGTCTAAGACTACCAGGAACCCCGTATTCGTGGTACAGCGGAAAGGGTCTAAGACTACCAGGAACGATTTATTAATTGAGGAACCTATGGTTCCCATGTCCAATTTTGATTTAATGGATGCGGCTAAAAAACTCGCGATTAAAAACTTCAGAGGTGTCTTTATGAAAGATCAATTACCACATCAACCAAACAGCGTTGAAACCGGAATCATTAATTTAGATAACAGCACCGGACCTGGAACTCACTGGGTTGCATACGCTATTGATCCACGTGGGATTGTCTATTTTGATTCATATGGATTAGCCCCGCCAAAAGAGTTTATGCGGTATATAAAAACCCTTCCAATGAAGACTTGGTATTCTACGCTACCAACACAACAAATGAATGACCCACCAATATGTGGCAGCGAAGTATTAAATGTCCTTGACGCTATTTCTAACTCCTTGAGTAACCCAAGGGGAAAACCACCACATGTTGTCGTGAATGAATACACTAGCAATCGCTGGAAATCGAAACGATTTTAGAGAGAGAAAGAGTTTTACAATAACATGATTGATATTTGGGGGAGATCTTTGAAACCCAAACCCGATGACACTGCACCACCTGATTCTGTCAAGGATATAAAAAAAATAATTGAAGATGAAATCGCTGAGACGTTGAACTTAACAAATGTTGATCCTAATGAAATAGTTGTATTTCAAGACAAACAGGGTAAATTGAAATCCAGTGATGTGTCATTGAATGACATTTTGATACGGCAGCGCGACGCCGCTGAAAACTCTATTGCGCTGTATTCCAACGACGGACGACTTAAACCAGGCGCACTTGTGTCTACGATCACCGACGCGATTGCTACCAACGAACGTGAGCTGAATGATTTTATACGAGGTTATAATGCTTTTCGCAAAAATGTCGTACATAAATTTTTTGGAACCCCGCTTGTGGTTGGCATGACTCTCGCTGAAATTAAAGACTTGTTGAATTCATTCTTCGCTAACAAGGAAGCTGGAAGGATGATGACTGCTTCAGAAATCAAGGCAAATTATCTCGAGATTTTTAAAGTAAGCGAAGATCAAAAACTCACAAACGACATTGTTGGTAGGTTCTTTGGAACCCCGCTTGTGGCTGGCATGACTCTCGCTGAAATCAGTGAGTTTATCGGCAAGCACACTCACAATGCCTACATCGCTAATAATTTCTTTGGTGTCCCGGCTACATCTACAATGACTCTCAAAGATATTAATATGTTTATGGTGAGACAAACAACACTTAATACCATCGTGGATAAATTTTTAGGGAGAACACCTGTGTCTGAAACCACATCGTTGACAGGCATGACTCTCGCGGAAATTAAAAGCGCTATTGACAAACAAAAGCACACCAGCGATATTGTTAATAAGTTCTTTGAGGGCAGTAGCCTCCAAGATATCACGACGAAATTTTCTAACATCGACAACCATATTAAAACCCAAGCAGAGCTTAAAGTTGAAGACCTTCTGGTTTCATTATTCTTCTCTAACAGGGAGGAGAGTGGAAAAACAATAGATCCTACCAGAATCACGGTAAATTATCTCGATATTTTCGACGATCTTTTTAACCTGAAAAGAATATCTGAAAAGGTAAAGATTCCACATCACTACACGGGCGTTAAAAATATCGTGTATACGGTTAATCATGGAACCATGGATTGGATAAGAGACGGTTATACTACATTATCCATCGGTATCTTGGGTCTCCCCGGCATAGTGGGCCCTGACTACAAGCCAACATGGGCCGATGGTATCTACAGGCTAACGTGGATCTCTATCGATCAATTTAATATGATCGCGGACGGTAAAACCTACTCTGGTGGCACCGCGACGTTAATTATGGATGGTCGCAAAAAAAACTTTAATGTCGTCGCGGTTGATAGCTCCACCATTAGATCAAAAATAGCCTGGTGTTTAGAACTCGTAGCTCATTTTTCCGACTGAAGTACTAGCAATTCCCGCTAACGATGACAAATAATTGAAAACACTAGCGGATTTAAAATAACAACAATGACTTTGTCATCGACGCAATGTCGCTATGATCAGGTCAGAGAATTTCAGAATAGACTCAAAACCCTCACTGAGGAGTATCAAATAAAAATAAAAAAATACCGACGAAGAATCACCGCAATTGATGTTACTATCTACTCGGTGTCAAGCGTTCTCACTGGTGCCGGAATAATACTTGCATCGGTTACAATGATTGCCCCGGTCGTAGTTCCAATTTGCATTTCTGCGGTGGCTACAATCGGGGGTATATTAACCGGGATAGCAAAAAAGATATCATCATGCAGCCAGAGTAAACTGCAGAATTACTTACTTCAATTTCATATTGCATCAACCGCATACTCGCAATTATCATTGATGATATCGTCGTCACTCGATAATACGATTATATCAGATAGTGAATTCTCAGCGATGGTCAGTATTTTTGATTCCGCGATATCGAAATTAGAGAGACAACATGAGTATAATAACAATGACAACACCGATGGAATCAGAAAACACGAACCCAAAAAACAAAATGATCTCAATAATATCAACATTACCAGATTGTGAATTCTCAGTGATGGTCAGTATTTATGATTCCTCGATACCAAAATTAGAAATAAATCATGAGTATAATGACGACACAGCAGGAATTACTTCAACAAATAGTGGAGAACACGAAACCAGTACAAACGAGTATGATATCAATTACATCAACGGAACCCGAGTTTAGTGTGAATTTCCCCTCTCCGGTTCCTGTGAGTGAAATCGCGCTTGCAAAACTACGAGTATATCACAGTTGGCCTAATATCAGATCAAAACCATTTGGTGGTCAACAACCGAATAACTCTTTAGTGTTTGCAAATAAGAATAAACCCGACGGAACTCCAGACTGGAACGTCGTTTCGATACCAACAGGGTCATACCAAATCGAACAAATCAATAATGAATTCGCGCGTAGAATAAAATCGATTACTGGAAAAGAATCAAAAATCGCTATAACAGTTCATGAGCCGACGCTATCATCCGCAATTGAGATAAGCACAGAAGGATACGTCGTAGATATCTATCAAAGTTCTATTAGAACCGTACTAGGATGGCCTGAAAAACCACCTGAAAAATCCACCACCGACTTAACCACGGATGTACAATCATATCATGAAATCAATCCCAGTTATCAAGATAATTTATCTGATATAAGAAAAGGAAGAATCGCCGATAGATTTATATTCACCAACAAAGACACATTGCAATGGGATTTTATCATTAAAAGAACAACCGACTCATCTGTTACTATTTCATTTACGCTAACTGACGTCCGTGGTTATTTTAATGAGATTAAACAATTATATGACACACAACTAGAACAACTACGGAAAACAAGATCGCAAAAACACGTTGAAATAATAAATCAGCTTATATCGGACATGAAATATATCTATGAACTAATTATTCAAACAATAATTAATGACAACAGCGACAATAAACAACGATTCCTAACCGATTACAATATCACAGAAGACAATCTGCGTAATTTCAAGTTTCCGAAATACAACGCTGATGAATTAGCAAAAATTGTTAAAACCGATATCAAAGCACTACAAAAATCAGACTCAACTGTCCTCCTCAAACATAATAATGATCCAGATGATGGTGGTAGGCATATCGCTCCGTTCAACGTGAATATTTCAACGGTGATTGCACTTAATTTAGTGTGTGATGTTATCGAAGGAAGCTATCAAATTAATCTCGAACGATCAAATCAAGCTCAGCAAGGATATATTCTTTATTCATTTGCACCAACAGCTCCTCCAGGATTCCTAATTATTGAAAACCCAATTAATCCTGTCTATATGCGATGCCATAATAATTCATTAACCAGAATTAATTTCAAACTCACCGACCAGTCAAATAATCTGATTGATTTACAAGAAGAGGTGTTAGCGATTAGTCTGTTTGTGAAATCATAAATGATTTTCGTCCTAAAGACTTGATCAAATATTCGGTTAAAATCATTTTATTATTTTTGTTAACCCAGTGATGAAATCACTAAGCAGCAGAGAGGGTAGATGACAACAAGTTGCGACCAAAATTAATTAAAAAATCGTTTTCATTTTTTTAGTTAAAATGATTTCGTATGTAGATTTCAATCAATTTTTTGTCTGAAAACGTTGTAGGGTTCGCCTTTTTTTTGGTTAAAATAAGATTATAAGACGGCTCGTTTTAGGATTTCAATCAAATTTTGTCTAAAAACGTTGTAGGATTCACCCTCTCTGCTGCTAGACACTTATACTATTGCGAGCTAAATCCCATATAATACTAATATCCAATCAGAAGACAAAAAGGAAGAGAATGTTCCGAATCGAAATCAAATAGTCTTGAATGTCCTGATGTACTACACTCATGGAATCCAGAATGTCTTTGTATGAGTTATTAACAACTAAGACATTACGTGCTAATATCAAAGGATAATGTAAATAAATGATTCCTCTCGAATTATATTTAAACATAATTGCGAATTCTGAACATATATTCCCACGGACAGGTAGAAAACAGGTATGAATTACCTGTTTACGATCTAGATCTTTCTCATTCTGACTCATTCTAAAGAGGAATCCCATCAAGTTGTAATCAAAATTGTGTCTAGAATATTCTAAACCCAATAATCTACGTCAAAATCATATTTACAAGTTGCAGTCGTGGACAAAAGCTAACAATGTAATCAAGTTGTTTATAGTTGACCATTACCCTAAAATTACAATATACAATCATGGAGAAGGTTAATAGGCATCCACGTACATCATTTTTAAATAGGATGTATGTGCCCGACTGGTTTTAAATCTTTTTACTTCCTTTTCCTTATAAGATATACAATGAATAGCACAACATTAATCACATTATTGACAAAATACTTTGCAAAATAATTATTAAACAGTTTTAAACAGTATGTTTAATTCAAACATGTATCTCGATATTTAAGCACTGGTAGAATCGAAAATTAAAATTGGAGTGTCAATTATTTTTACGTGACTTAAGCAACATCGAGGGTACATTTTGATAATTTTAGTAAACTACTAAATGAAAACAAGCAAGTAAGTTTCAGTGCATTCTAACAACAAATACGGCTATCTCTGAAATATTCATATAAGCATTTCTCTCTTTCTCTCTTAATGTATGTGTGTAATTGTAAAGTAGCTTAAAGTTCACCTTCGGTTTCTGTGGAAAAATAAAATTACTATGCTTGCCATCCAGTGATAGTATTAAAGGATTGACAATATATTATGTTTTGTCTTCGTTCGTTCTGTGCATGCATATTTCTGCGTCGTTACATATTATAAAATGAAAATAACTCATCAATTATTTACCCCCCCCCCCCCCCCCCAACAACAACAACACCAACGCTTTGTCACTGTCACCCAAGAAAAATACTGAATGACAGTGCATAGTTAAATGGAAAGATTTAAAACCAGTCGGGCACATACATCCTATTTAAAAATGATGTACGTGGATGCCTACCGCGTGGCGTGACTGACCCATCACCATGTCTAAAAGGCATATATAAATCAATGAAACGTTAGGTTTTAAATTTAAACTGTCTATTATATGTAAATATAACTTGATTTACTCTTTTAGCCTATGGTGTTTAGATGTTTACATGAAATGGTTTGTGATTTGCACATGGGAGAAATAGTTTTATTGATGTTTATGAGCGCAGCATCACGAATTGTATATTACCAAGGCAATGCTAAAACGAAAGGAGATTGTTTGATACGACGTGAATGAAAAGAGGTGTAATATGAACGTGCTCCAATTCTTGTTTACTGCGTTTCTCGATTATTTAGAACATTTACTCGTACGAATTAGTGAAGACTAACATTATTTTATTTCACGAGAGCTGAATGCTTACGTTACAGTTTACATCGTAATATTGTATAATATGACGAGAAAACAGTTTACAAAGAAGACTACCATGCCTGCTTGCAAAACGTAACTATTTTGCTAAAAATTTTGAACGGTTTGAAATCTTGAAGTAAATGTAGTAGAAAAGGAAACATTGATATTTAAACCAAATAAGTACAATAGCAAACCTTTGGAAAATGGTGATTCATGTTGTTATTAGAAGATGTTGATTCATGTTGTCATATATATATATATATATATATATATATATATATATATATATATATATATATATATATATTCAATTATCCATAGTGGTCTCTTGTTTATTTTGAATCCTGCTGGAATTCGAACATCTGTTCTCCTTTTCCCATATCTTTTAAATCTTTGGTTGACATATTTTATTTCTGAGATTGTTAAATTGATGAAATGTCTCTTTTCTCAGTCCTTCAGAGTGTAAATGCTTTATGTGCGTTTTCTGGATTAGTAATTTCTTTACTTTTACGTTTATCCGGAAATACAAAGCTGATGACAGATTCCTAAATTAGCTGAACCTTAGGAACGTATATATCGTATATTTGATCTAAACATTGAGTTGATACATACGTGATCAGTTTGATGCATAGCTTTATTATATGAAGATGGTTATCTCATTTGGTTTATATGAAAATATGGTAACCTCGACGATCAGTCCTGACATATCAGGTAAGTCTCTCCAAGTTGATTAATGATTTACTTCCAGTCTCTTACAACAGGTATTTCAACTCATGTGTTGTCACGTACTGCTTTGGCATTAATGTCAAATACCAAACAGTATGCCATGTGTTTGGGACCTAGCAGATGATGCCAGTCATTCAACCATAAAATCTATATTTGTATGGTTGCTGCATAACACTGTTTTCCTGTCAATATCGTCTTTGGGAACGCGCAGTAATAAGGCGTTAATTAATCGGTTCCCACCTTAGTAGTGTTTGTATCGATAGTTTCACTTATATTCGTTTTGAATGATGGTCATCTTGTCTTCGATAATATATGTCGTGTTTCTGGTCGGTTGGAAACAATTTCTTGTGCATGCCCAACGACTTTCTTTAATTTCCAGTATGTCTCCCCCAAATTATTTTCACCTATGCTATATTCCTGTTTGGAGCAATCTTCTTGAGTTTCATTATCTGACATCCACGAAATGTTGTGTCACTAAGTACTGTGAAATCATTAGGGTGTTGATGGGTCTTTACCAGTGTCTGTCATTGTGCTCGGTACAATGGTGATATTCTCTACCAGGTGGTTAAATACGATATGGATTGTCTGTGAACTTTCCAATAAGCAGGTTGGTTGCTTGATAAATTTTCACACATTTGCTTTAACCTGTTATAGTAATGTAATAAATTTGAAGCATTATTTCTGTTTATAGCGCTTCGTTTTAAGGATTCTTTAGATGTTTGTTATAATATGTTTGATTATGGGAAGTCGGTCATGGGGAGTTATTCGTCTGACTGAAATAGTTTGCCAAATACTAGAAGCAAACGTCACGGAATGATGTATTAGTGAGTTGCTATGATACCATGATTTACTTTTGGTGAATTCAGGTCAGAGCCCCTTCTAGTTGTGTACATGACTGTGTGACTCCAGGTAGTGTAGTTATGATTGGAGACTGGTAAATCACTTGATAGAATAAACGAGAAGAGACTGTTACGTCGTCGGCAGGTGCCGTTTTTGTTGCCATGTTGGTAAATATGATACAAGGTTACGTTGAAATCATGATTTGACTGTTCTTAGGTGGCTTATTAAAATAGTTCACTGTATTATGTGGCTGTGAATTATAATTTTATGGCAAGAAATACTGTGAAGAATAGGTTTATGGCAAGAAATACTGTGAAGTATAGTTTTATGGCAAGAAATACTGTGAATTATAGTTTTATGGCAACAAATACTCACGATATGTTACGGAAAGTTGAGGCAGAGAAACAATGCAGATTTGCGGTTGATAGACAATTGGGAAATTGTGAGATATGTTGTCTTATATTAATGAAGGTAAAATATCAATAAAATAAGACATATTTTACTTGACAATACTGGCACTAAGTTGTTATAGACTGTGTTTCTTCTTGTATCGTGATGAGGTGTTATAGACTGTGCTTCTTCTTGTATCGTGATGAGGTGTTATAGACTGTGCTTCGTCTTGTATCGTGATGAGGTGTTATAGACTGTGCTTCTTCTGGTATCGTGATGAGGTGTTATAGACTGTGCTTCGTCTTGTATCGTGATGAGGTGTTATAGACTGTGCTTCGTCTTGTATCGTGATGAGGTGTTATAGACTGTGCTTCTTCTGGTATCGTGATGAGGTGTTATAGACTGTGCTTCTTCTGGTATCGTGATGAGGTGTTAGAGACCGTGTTTCTTCTTGTATCGTGATGAGGTGGCCATACACCACAATTAATTTTACTATATGTTCTCTACATATATTTCTCAGCACTGACCTTTCCACAGTGTGACAATCAATCCAAGTGATATGTTAATCTAAAATACCTCCAAAGATGACTTCACGGTGAAGTTCTTGTCAAGGGTTGACCGGCATTTTGTTGAGTGGCTGCACTGTAAACAAAGCAGCATGTACACAGAACACTGATTTCACTTCCGGATCATCACTAAGGCCTAATTACTCCATGTGCACTGTCGCCAAATTACACACTGACAACCACTCTCTCTACTCATATTCTCAAGAATAAACAATTACCTTTAAATCCATAACAAACATGCATCAATATAACTCTTCTATCACCACCAAAAGGAGAGAGGAAAAAATGTTCTAAAAATAGACTGGAACTACATTCGGGTACTGAACTGGAAGTATTAATTGTGATGCGATTCCAGGTGTTATAGACTGTGCTTCTGCTTGTATCGTGATGAGGTGTTATCAATGATATATATCCTTATATTCAAAACCAGAACACTTTCGTCATTGCTTCAAGGACAAATGTAGTTATAGTTTCAAGATCTAACATTACGCGCCCTAATCTAACATAGTCCAACTTGAAGTTGTTAAAAATTTAAAATATCTCCGTATTACTTTTTCTTCGAAAGATAACCGCAACAAACATATATGTCAAATATAGTTGAATAAGACAGTACTACTTTGTTTAGTTTGCTTAGTAAAGATAGCAAGCCGTTATAATTCGTGTTTAAGTTGCTTTTACTTAATTATGTTACAATGTAAAGTTAGGTGCACATCTCAGAGCATTGGAGCTCTGAAAATATTTTTGAAATACTTTATTGAAATGTTTATAAAAGAAATGCAACGTAAAGCAATCAATCTCAAGTAGGTTTGTTAAAGCTGGGAAAGCTAATTTCTAAAAAGTAAACGTCACTATTTTATAAAAGACAAGACAACAAGTATGTTGAAAAGATAATACCGATTCTGACATTTTATTTGATATACTATATCAATCTCATTATCGTAATAATTTCCTCTTGAAGTGGTCGGCTCATATAGAACAGCTTGTCACAATTGTCTGAAATTCCTAGTGTTTATGTATATCGTATGTTCTGTCAAAAGCTAGCAAACGAATAATAATCCTAATTCTGAAATGGGATGTTCAGTTTTTCATTCCCATAAAATTATAAATAATAGGATAATTAAGGTTATGGAATCTTGGGAAGCGTACGAAAACTTAATACTACGAATCTGCAAGCACAAATTGGAATCGTAACGATTCAATCATACACTTGTGGCTAAAATCTTTTAATTGATATTGTTGATCGCAGTTATGATTTTGTTCACCCGGGTAATGAAATCAGTAATTGTGACCATGCGACATTTTTTCGCGGTAGTCCAATGTCTCAAAGATCACAGTATAGTGCCGGCGCAGGTCCAACATTAAGTACTATCACAGAGCAAATGTTTGAAATTGTAATCGCAAAGATACACGTGTGTCAAATTTGCAGTCTTTCGTAAAAGTATGCTATCGATAGGTCAATTATCTCCATTCGATACAAATCAGTTCGCTCATAGTTTTATTACAACTGGTGTTTTGTTAGGTCTGTAAAATATAGCACAGACTATTTAAAACATGGCATGGTAAACAAGCTTCGAGATGATCATTTTGAAAGTGATGGCAAACAACTTTTAAAATGCCCTACTTTCTACAAGAAGCGTTCGAGAATAATAAATGGAACAGAAACAATTTACTTAAATACAAAGAACCGATTCGGCAAAAGGGCTATACGGATATGGAATTGATACGTATTTTCACGAATAATTGTCATTTGTTACCTTCATTAAGGCAGTCGTAACTGACTTTTGTGCCGTTATATAATTTATGCATTTGCTTGTTATAAATAACAGAGATTCTTGCATATATTTTGTATCATAAAATATACCTCTGGTATTCATTAATCCATCAGGCAGTGTTTATTTGTGGCTAAGCATTATATATTCGCGAACATATATATATATATATATATATATATATATATATATATATATATATATATATATATATATATATATATATATATATTAATATATATATTAATATATATATTTATATATATATATATATATATATATATATATATATATATATATATATATCTTGGAATTATGTTGAATTAACCCTTAGAAATTGAATAGGAAGATGTTTAATACAATTGACGTTGTGTACGTGTCCATATCCCTCATTCATATTACTTACCTCATGTGCCAGTATGGTGCTGTGAGTGCAAAAAAACTTATACAACTCGAGTAAAATGTGTATATTGCACATATATCATGGTTTCTGTCAAGGAATGGCCCCGGCATAAATCGAAATGGCAACGCACTAATTTTGTCTGGCGCACTACGTTCATGACAATCGGGCCCAGACGGTAAAGAAAATGTGTGACGGATGAACAACAACCAGTGTATGCACCAAAGGGTGCCATCAGACATAAGACATCGCATGCGAATATGGAGGCCATTACCACTGAAATATCGTAGTCAGGATATTTAACATATACCAGAACACCATCTAATAAGGATCCCTGCCAGCATACATCTCATAATATCTGCTTTAAAGTACACAATTCGCTGCAAAAGCTTGAGAACAAAACCTCTGTGTGTGTGTGTGTGTGTGTGTGTGTGTGTGTGTGTGTGTGTGTGCTCTATACAGAAGAAAAGATAAGCCCAGAGGATATGTGCAAACGACTTATTATGTTTACTCGTGGCCCCGTTTTGTGCAATTTATTAGCGGTTTTCGTACGTAACTTTATTTTGTCTCAAAAGGTTTGTCGCGCCAAATCATCGAGCCACCATGGCTCATGCTTCCAGTAGTTGCCTTTACAACATACTGGAGGATTTATGCTACATCCAGAACCCATGGAAAGTAATCAAATTCTGAACGTCAATAAATGTTTTCCCCTCAACATCAATGCATGTATGTGGTTAATGAAACAAAAAAACACAGCTGTAAAGGCTTGAATGCGAAAGAATTATATAAAACGTCTGTCAAACTTCTTCCATTAACCTCAACAAATCTAACACGATTCATTGGTTGAATAGACATCAAATCCACTTCCCTAAAGAATATCATTTGTCATAATAGGTTGAATGAGCATATTTATCACTTACGGAATGAGACTGCGTCACCCTTTGATCTTCCCGTGCTTTTTGTGTCGAAGTATCCTGAAACTATGCTTTGATTATGATTTACTTATGAGTTGGTCTGCAGTGATGTTGGAATCGGATCAAGTTAATACAACTTTGGTGCACTCTTCAACACGATTTTCCGACGAGCACTTTGCAGCTGGAACTCTCCATGATATTAGTACTGTAGTGGGATAATTTGGCTAAATGGACTAAATTTGTGACGTTCTTCTTAGCGGCTTCATAGATTTCTTTATGAATAGTGAGTCTGGTGGAAAGCCAAAGCCTCTCTGCTTTTCGGCGTTGTCTTTTAGCAGTGCGAAGCTGGTCCATAACACGGCTATATCATGGAAAGCAATTTTTTGTTTATTGATACTCTGCATTTTGTGGCTGGGGCATGTTTTTCAAGCAATGAATGCATGCATAGCAAAAAAGATGATTATACATAATGCTCAGTGTGGACATGTAATGGTGTTGTTGATGATGTTGCTAGCAACATATTAGAAGCAATAAACGACAGACTATCACGATTAATACGACGAAAATTGAAGCTAGTAAATATGGAGCCAATAAAATTACCCAGCACCGAAGTTATGCATGAAAATATAAGTAAAATAATAACTCAAGTAAATGGTTGAAACAACTAGTTGGTGAAATAGCTCGGAATATAGGCCTAATAGCGCTGTTATGTTTTGATCCACCGCTTTGTTTATTATCTTGCTAACACCCGCAGGCATAATCACCGTAGATGGTAGTTGTCACGGTGGTGGGTTTCATCGTCGTCGAATCAGCGTGATTAGTTTTTCTTTAGCCGTATTAAATGCTTTACCGGCAACATCACCAACAGCACTAATACCCTTATAACGAATAACATCAATAGCTTTCATCGATAATTGTTTTGCGATTGGTACTATTTTTGGAACCATCCTTGCAAATAACACTTGAACAACATCACCAAGACCATCTCCATAATATACTTTATAAACAGGCAATGGTGAATTTACTATATAAGTCATAGTTGGCTTGTTGTGATTACGATGTATGATCAATTTATTTAAATGTTATTTATCTAATCGGGTGACAACTAAGTCACTAAGGTAATCATCAACGAGTTCATCCATAAACTCTCGATATACACAGATATCCATGATACCACCTTCAAATAGTCGTCGGCAAATATCAGCGGCTTCATTAATTATTTCCGATCAGTTATTTCCAGCTCGTTTACCCCCTATGAGAATTTCTAATCGTGCTATATCGGAGAGAATATTATTAGGACAGGTAATAAGACCACTACCGTGAGTTCCACTCAGAGGAAATCCAATTTTTCTTTTCCACCATAACCAGTTGCGCCTTGCGTATCATGAGATTTTTCTTCAGGTCCAAATCCCAAACTTTGTAAAATATCATCCTCTTCGAGTTGCGCAGGCGGCGAATAAGGCGGTGGTTGTTGCATTTCTTTTACAAAATTATCAAATTTGGGATCATCATTTCGGGCTTGTTGTTTTGTTGTAATATGCACGACATATCCATTTAATAAAATTATCATCGTTCATGGTAGCGTATTTTGGTTCTAAAATGTTATCTTTTCGTACCAAACTTGCTAGTGTTGCACGGGGTAAATGATCTTCCTCAATTTCTAAGATTTTCAATAACACAATTTCTAAATCTCTTTATTAGTTCAATATTATATTGGTTTGTGTTTAGTTCTTTGTTCACGTCAGCGATTTCAGTACGAATATCTTGAAGTATTTCCTGGTTAACAGGCGGCGGATGAGCAGCGGTCATCTCAGCTGGAAGATCTCGTAGAATCGTGTTTGTTTGCTTAGCTCGTTTTGCTATTTTTTCAAGCTCGGGAAGAAGAGCTTTTTTTCCTCTATCATCCTCCTTAATATCTCCCAATATAGCTCTTTCAGTAGCAGTTGTAACGGTTTGAATAATTGTTTAGCACCTATTGCAAAATCAACTTGAGATTCCTGTCGCTGTTGAATTTTTTGTCTGACAGAATCTCTCACGGGGATAAATTTACTTATTTCCTCTAATCGTTCTCGTGCTAGTCTAGTTGTTAACGATTCTCCTACCATTATTCTAAAATCATATGATTTAATTAATAGCAGCCGATTAAGCGCGACAACAAATACGTCTGTTTCGGTTTTGTTGCCAAATAGACGAGATCTCTCTCCGTAGAGACTTTAAACTTGGTCTGTTCACCACTCTCTGATTGACAAATAGACACTTTGTATGAAACCGAAACTGTCATATATTAGTTTATCTGAATTAGCTTAGGTCTGTTGCCCGCTCTCTTATTCTGTTTTTTTGTTTTTTTCATTTTGGTTTTCATATGAAACCGAAACTGTAATTTTTCTAGTTTTGTCTGAATTAATTTCGGTCTCTTCACTCCCTCGACTATTTATTGATTAATGGACGTATCCAGTGGTTGTACCTAGTAATTGAATGACGTTTCCTCATTCGTTCGTTTACGAGAAAAAAAGCTTAGATTTTTAAAATCCAACACCCTTTGTCAAAGCCGCTCTGAATGCAGTTACAACATCCCCTAACACGGCTACCTTTGCAACCGCCGGTCGGCAGCCGCTATCAACGCTGGAATTAATCTACTAGGACTTGAAATATTCCACCTGTGCTTTGCATTTGCATGATGATAAGTAGTGTTACAAGAGCAATATTGCGTTACTGATCTACCTTCCTGTCTTGTACCTCACAGGACTATTTTCTTTCATGAGCACCTGTTGGTAACGTTGACGGATTACTATCCATGGTATCATCTTCATACGCGTGTGATTTAGAGCGTTATGAGGAAAAGTCATGTGGGACAAATGTGTGTGACTTAGATCAGTAACATTATTACAAAACCGCTATTACTATACTACTACTCGAGTTTTAAATATGGTTTGGGTAAAATGTGGCGCGAAACACAGAGAGAGAGAGAGAGAGAGAGAGAGAGAGAGAGAGAGAGGGAGAGGGAGAGAGAGAGAATATGATTGAGGCTCACTTTTATTGACATTTGCATGATTATATATTGTTTACAGGGAGTATGCCAGAATACTGCGGAATTCGAACATTTAAGATAATTTAACACACCCTATATTCCTTTCTTCAAAATGGTAAACAAACCTCTCATGTGATACCGCGCAAGGTGATAATTTTACTATCTGTGATATTTACATTAGATGTTCTAATTCCACTACCAGGTGAGAAATCGAAATCCGGTAGCATCAGCTTCGAGCACGTGATGAATCATAAGTGGACTTGTACAACTTTGGCTAATAACCTGCAATTATATAACCACTGAGTTACTATTGTTTGTCAGTGTTAATGAGAACACACTATAATGACACATTTGCTATACGAGCAAACGTCTTGCCAAATGAAAACGCTTGCATTAATTTGAAATGATATATTGGCCCGCATTCATAGACTTGGGACGAGTACAAAGCATGTTCGCTCACCAGAATAAATCCGTGTGCATGTTCTATCCAAAACAAGTTCTGAAGTTCAGTTACTCTTTGGCGCGGGTGATTTTTCGATGTCATTTATACAAAAAAATTCTCTCTCTTATTATCAGTGCCGGCAATCTCGCAAAGGAAACAGACTTTGTAATTTTTGTTTTACACATATACTCAACGTAAATATGATATTAAGATGAGTATTTTCAGCTTTAAGGCAATAGGTACAAAGTTCTTACAATGAATGGCCATCAAACAAATATCGAAGTAGGAGACCAAGTTTGGAACTAAATCCACAAAATTATGTCTATCAACTAGCCATTAACTTCATAATGGTGTTCTAATGACGCGTAAAGGTATATAATCATTTATGTAGGTCTGAGCTTTTTCATCGCTTTCGTATCAAGGGGAAGAAATCCCAGGAAAGCTTAGTTATATATCAATGCATGCAAGGTCTTTTCTTGAGAGTCTGTTCCCTTTACTTCAAAGTCACACTTTGCGACAATTAAACCGTCGAGAATACTCTCTGAACGTCTCGTACGTTTTTCAGATATAATAAAAAAATCACTTAACATATATAAATAGCTTGTAATACCTCAATAGTTCCATTATGACATCCCGAGTAGATCCCATATTCAATCTGTCCGGTTTGATCATGGGACATAGAGATCGGGGTGTACCTAACTCTGTCCTCACACCTCACTCCAGTTACCTGGAAATGTAAAGTTCATTATAGAATCGTTATATGTTACTTAAGCCATCATGAATAACTTATATAGCTCACGACTGATATGGTTCATGCAGTAACGCAATTATTATCCGTTCAACATTCTAAGCATTAATTACTCTTTTGCATTGTTACTCATTAACAATAAACTTACCAAACTGTATAGCTAGTGCATGGTACAGCTAATTGTTTTAATAGATTCTGATATATTTAATAGTGCGTTCACATTAATTAAACCGCATCATTTATGTCTGTCGACGTTAATATATCTCTTTCAGTAATTACCCCCATAAATTACTAACCCGACGGGCGTAGTCATTATGTACATGCCTTAGTGTATATGATAATTGTATCTAGAGGCGTTTCTGAGTTTCAAACAAAAATATTTCAACGTTGCAATTTTTTTGCATCACTAGTTGATTAATTATTCATATATTAACATTTTGACATTCTGGTAATGAAAATAGACTTAACGATTCAAATGGTGAAATAGCATGTCAAACGTCATGCTCACAGATATCTCCATAGGCTGTCTTTGTGTTTGTAAACTCTCCCGATTATGTACAACAGCATAAGGAAACAGGTATATAAAGCAACAAGGCACAGCAAAGTAGTACTGTCAGAGCCTAACTGTGTCAAGGAACGGGAGTCCCAAAAATATACAAGATCGTTATAAACTAAATTTCTGGTCTGTACCTATTGCTTCACATGCAGATCTTGGTCAAACTGCGCCAGAATGCATCAATTCTGTACAGTTTTTTTATATTCAACTCTTGATGCATCCATATCACATTTCTCGAAATTCAAGAAACAAGAAAGGACAACACTTAAACAGATTGGTAGATTTACCAAGAGGACACAATATGGTAAGTATTCAGGTTTTTATCTGACGCTTGGGAAACATTTTGAGCAAGACAACTACGATAATGTTTTGGTCTGCTTGTGAGGGAAAACTACAAGGAAGTCAATACTCAGATGCAATGTAGAGTCTACTGTATATTCCTGGAAGACGTGCCTCTACTTTTAAAAAACACATACAGGTTATTGGTGTATTCGATTGTTGTGCACACAATCGATGTCTGGTTGGGTTGGGCAGATTCTTCTGTAAAATACGGTGCTTATAGACGTTTGTCGGAAAGAGGACATATTCCTGATACAACTCGTTGTGTTGGTTTAAGGCTGCTTTACATTCATGGAGATTATGCATTTCCTTTCAAAACTGAGATAAAAAACCCAACGCAAAGGCAGATAATTATATGCTACTAATTTCGTATTTGATTTATGCTTCTTCAGGCACAAAATGTTGTGAAAGAAACGGATGACGTCATTTTGTTTTAAGCTACAATTACGTCATAGTGTAAGGTTATAAATGATATGGTTTTTATTGATGCACGCGGACGATCATTCAAGATAAGTTCAAACCTGAGTAATATAGTATCTATGTTGGTGTTTGGACCGAGACAATGAAATCCCAGCCGCGGGGTTACATTATATGTCTCCCCACTCGGACAAGCCTCGTAGGGAGACATATAATGTAACCCCGCGGCTGGAATTTCATTATCTCGGTCCAAACCCCAACGTAGATTATTTTTCTCACCCAAGCGACAGAGAAATCTAGCTGTTTTGCTAACCTTACTTTTATTGTCTCAGTCTAGTCATCTCAGACCAGTCGTCTCAGTCATGGTGTCCACGCGCTGAGAACTACTTTTAACCACAAAAATACTTCTTGTCTTCTGCTGTGCCATAGTTGTTCTCAAATAAAACAACAACAACAACAACAACAATAACAAATAATATATAACCAAAACATAGTTACTTAAGGTCAATCTGTCTTAAAAACACACCAAAACAAAAACATTTTCATAGAGACAAATACACACACGCGTATTATTTCGAGGGTTTGATGTTAGTTCGTTCTAACTAGCATGGTCAAATTTATCCTGTATACAGGACTAGCTCAGTACAATTTCAGATCATTAAATGTAGCTAAAGCAGGGGTGGGCAAACATTTTCTATGGAGGGCCACATTGAAAACTTTATTGTTATCGGGGGGCCGCATATATATTTTGTCTTCTTCAATTACAATTTACAACGTATGAAAATATGAATTAATGATAATAACCATGTATTTGTCATTTTATTTCACATTCACACTGTATTACACATGCACATTATATTTTAAAATACTGTTACACGCACAGGGGTATTCACTTGATCGAGCGGTGTCAAAACCCTGGCGTGAGTCACGCTGGAAGTCATAAGTTTTCCCCAAATTTACAAAGACTTCCATACAACTTGAGTTGTAAAATGGAAAGAAAGACGTTTCTGCTATAACTAATAATCTTTGCTCTAATCAATTGGCGACCCAGAGGAGACAACTTGCCCAAACGTCCATTAACTGCACCTTTGCATGGTTTTTATTCATTATCATCCGTTTTCCGTACCGATAGCTTGTCATGCCATAGAAATTACACCAGTATTCCCTTACTAACTGGGAAATATTTAACTGCGCGACCCTAGGCCAGTCAATCCACATAATTTCCGGCGTATCACGCTCATATACATACGCCCATTTTCCACTATGGCCACATAAACGGTACCTACCAAGTTCCAACTTATTGATTCCATTCTATAATTTACTGATTTCCAACCATAAATGCTGCCTTTTCAATCACAATACTTGTATACACCGCGGAATTTTTAATATGGACTATGTTACCACAGGGACAGTCATTCGGCTTGTACCCAAATTCACTACTAACGACCCCAGCATGGCTCAAATTCACTAACACATACTCCAAATTTATTACAATACGAACGTGAAACAGTTTCTAATTTGGTAATGAGATTTTACTATTCAGAATTATTTCAACAAAAGTTTATTGTTACCTATCATAATAATTATGAAGAAGAAGGAACTTAATTTACATACAATCTGACCACAGAGTACAATTATAATTAATGAGAAGTATGTAACTGTTCACAATTTTGGATAATGATCTTGAACTGTGGAACCAGTTTACTGGTTGTGATTCACATGACTGCATTCAAATTGCAGTCAGTCACCATCGACCTGTTCTTAGACTTGTTGATTTTCAGACAAGAAAAAGTATGCTCACAGATGTATGTGGACCCAAATAGTGACACAAGTTTGGCAGCAAAGTTTTTTAAGTGTGGAAATGCTGCTGCTGACAAAGATCCATAGAACTCCAGCAGAAGAAATGACTTGAACTTCTCCTTCAGGTCATAATCTGCTTGTAGGTCAAGCAGCTCCAACTGTATATCCTCTGGGGCTGAATCAGCTTCAGCACTAAATGACGAACTGAGGATACTGAAGAGTGGTTCCAAGTTTTTGAAGTCTTGGAACCTCCTTTCAAATTCCACAACCAAGGCATCCAACAGAGCCTTGTACCTGTCAGCCATTTCACCAGAAATGGTTTTCTGTTTCAGCAAAGGGAAATGGCAAAACCTGCTTTCACATGCTTGCCTGGAGAACAGGGAGAGTTTTGCCTGAAATGATTTAACATGCACATACATTTCATGTGCAAACAAGCTATTGCCCTGAAATTTGACATTCAGTTCATTCATCTTTTCCATAATGTCAATGGCAAACATGAAGTCTGACTTCCACTCTTCATTAACAGTGTTAGTAACAAAGTCACAATCAATACCCTTAATCTCCAGGAACATAACTATTTCTTCCTTGAGATCCCACACTTGCCTCAATATCTTGCCCAGGCTCAGCCAGCGGACACTGCTGTGGTAGATAATATCAGAATGTTTAGTTTCCAAATCTTGCAGCATTGCCTTGAACTGCCTGTAATTAAGTGCCCTAGCTATGATGAGGTTTATCACACTGACAACTGGGTCAATAAAATATTTGATATTCAACGCAGCTTTACACAGACTTTCCTGATGGATGACACAGTGAAGAGCTAAGAGTGTGTGGTCAGGGTGTTCTTCTTTAATTTTATTATTCATCAACTTCACCAGACCTACGTTTTTCCTAGTCAAAGCACGCGCTCCATCGGTTGTTACACTTGCTATCTTATTCCACACCAATCCAGTTCTTTCAACACAGTTCACAACAGCACTGAATAAATCCTGGCCTGTGGTTGTGTCTTTGAGTGACTCAACACTAAGTAATTCCTCGGTAAGCTCGAAACGGGTGTTTATTCCCCGTATAAATACCAACAATTGTGCTATGTCTTGTACATCGGTACTTTCGTCTTACGCAAGAGAGTTCCACAAAAAGTCTTTGCTTGCATCTCGAAGTTGGTGCATCAAATTGTCACTTATCTTTTCAGCACGCCTGACTACATTTCTCCTTGATAAAGAAATGCTGTCAAATGTTGCTTTCTGTTCTGGACACATCATGTTTGCTGCATCTAACAAGCATTCCTTGATGAACTCGCCGTCAGAAATAGGCTTGTTCCGTGTTACAATCTTATGAGACAGCACCAAACTGGCTTCGGTTGCAGCATCTTGTATTAAAGACTGTTTGGTGAAAACAGTTTGCTGCTTCTTTAAATTGTTAACCAACACCTGGCATTTCCTTTTTTTCTCTTCGTTCGTTAAATTGTGCCCAAAATCCGAATGTTTTGTTTGGTGGTGTCTTTTTAAATTGTACTCCTTAAAGGCGCTCACACACTCACGGCACAGCGAGCAGACTGCTTTGCTCCCATCGTTCGTGAAGCAGTACTTAGTAGTCCATTCGTCGTTAAAAACACGACATTCGTCCTCAATCTTTCTTTTTTGGCAGCATTCATGGTTAAATCAACGTCTATTCGCTTTTAAATTACAATTTTTACAAAACCTTTCAAAATGTGAACAAAAGCCACTTCCGGTTGAGCGGAAACGCAGTTTCGAATAGGGGTGTTGACGATTAATGACGAAGCCATAAAAACCAATTTAATATCCCTAGATTCGAATCAAATACTCGGAATAAAATTTCAAAAATATAGTGAAAATTATAATCGAACAAAATTAACATCGACGTAGGATCGCAACATGTGCGTGCCTACGGGCCGCATAATATACTCTGGCGGGCCGCATGCGGCCCGCTGGCCGTAGTTTGCCCACCCCTGACCTAAAACAACTGAACTAGTTGTAAACACTTCGCGTGATACATAGTATATACTGTTAGCTACATTTAATGAAGCTGACCTGAAAATTTAATGTGCTACAGATAGGATAAAATTCTCAATGGTGTGTGACATGAACTATGTCAGAAAACACTGATCCATGCACATAAGACTATATACCTATACACTTAATAGCATCCCAACTCTGTAAACAACAACGGAAAACTTAGCAACATCTAGAAATGTATTATATCAAACATGCTGTATTATAATTTTGTTAAGCATCTCCGTTGTGCAACAGCTGAATAGCCTGCAATATTTATTGACAAATAATACACTTACCAGCCAGAAGGAATCTTTTATCCCTCAACACACTAATCCATACATAAATTTCACTGTATCACTTGCCATATTTCCAAGACAGAAATATAAATTTTCAAAGAATCCGTGAACTTGAAAGTTTAGCACATGGTTATCCTCTAGGGTTCGCATATTTGGATTAAAATTTAAAAGAACCGAACACGAAGGGTCATATTTGGAGAGTGACGAGAGTCTTTGATACGTGAGGGTGGGGTACTCAAAATTGGAAATGATGAAAAGAAACAGTTTCTTTCTAATAAATTATCACTATTTATTGTTAATTTCATATAACATCCATATATTAAATGTGATAATACCTCATTACTATGCGACGTTTTATGTTGCTATTTTTCTTTTCTCACGCGTATGAACTGTGTACTTCGGACGCAACGGTCACACCACATCCCTCAATAGCATATTTGTATTCATGCGCCACATGTAAACATTGCAACGTGAACACTATTAAAGAGGTTTTTTTTTACTTTAAAGGATAATATTGGGTGAGAAAATTAGATAGCAATCAAACAAAAACAAAATGATCTTTAAAAAATGTACAATGCCTCTCAGTCTGTCTCAGAGATGTATTCGTTGATCATTGTAATCACTCCTATCAAAGACGCGTTTGATTTTGATATATTACTTATAATGGCTCATAATTAAGTTAGTCAGTGTATTAAAAGTTTCTTAAAACCTTTTCTCTGTAAGAAGAGCGATGTAACATTTTACATGTGTAACTGACCAATCAGAACCCTCTTTGTATGATTTATAGTTTCACTGGTACCATCTATAGGCGTCTGCCTCTTTGATACCTCTCTGTCATAAGACCTCACAGTAGTAGTTTGTATATATTAAGTTTATTGATAGTTCGAACACACCGTCTCGTGTTATGTTTTAACGTAATAACACAAAAATCACCATAACAAGAGGTTACATTATTTGTTCCCCCCCCCCCCGGGATTGCCTTGTCTCAGTCCAAACCCCAACGTAGATTAATTTTCGCACCCATGCGACAAGAAATCCAGCTGTTTTGCTAACCTTACTTTTCTTATCTTAGTTTGGTCATCGCAGACCAGTCATCTTAGTTAAGATGTCCATGCGTTCAGAACTACTTTTAAAATAATAACAAACCCTTGTTGCCTTCTGCTGTGCCTGACGTAGTTGGTCAAAAATCAAACAACAACAACAAATATATAATAAAAATATGGTAACGTAAGGTCAATCCATCTTTGAAAACTGACCACAACAAAAAGATTTCGATAGAGACATATACACATATGCATGCTGTTTCGGGGTTTATATTTTAAGCTAGTTCGTTCCACCCAACATGATCAATTTTATGATATAATCAGATTAGCACAGTCCATGTTCAGGTCAGCGTCATTAAATGTAGCTAAAGCTAACCTAACTAGCTCGAAATACGTCGTGTGAAACAAATTTTATACTGTTATTGACATTTAATGACGCTGACCTGAAATGAACAATGACATAAAACACTGATCCACGCACATAGAGTATAGACCTATACACTTCATAGCATCCCAACTTTCTTAACAACTAGGGAAAACGTAGCAACATCAAGAAACTTCAAACATGCTCTATTCTAATTTTGCTAATCATATCCATTGTATTCCTGAAAATATTTATTGACAAATAATGCACTTATATGCCAGATGGAATCATTTATTCGTCAACACATTAATCCAGAAGCAAATTTCACTGTAGCATTTGTCGTAATTCAAGGACAGATAAATAAATGTCGAACGAATCAGTGAACTTAAAATTTTGGCACATGGTTAACCGCTATTGTCCGTATTTGGAGGGTCTTACATACCTGTTTCGTATTAGCGTTACTGAAAGAAGTTCTTTCTCTTATGTTTGCATATTAAGATTCGTCCGTCAGATACTTTGTATCCTAATGGCTTTAATACCAATGAACTAAATATAAATGTGTAAGTTCTTTTGAAATTTATAAATTGTATATCGGCAGACGAGATTTGTGTCCAGTTTTTTTTAAAGGCAGATTCGCCACACAACATGGGATTCTTGCAAATGCTTTGGCTTCATCTTAATACAACAACGGTCCCACTGGATGAGAAATGACCAAAGTAAAATTAGTACAATCAAGTACAAATTTTACCAAACGTATTTAGCATATCTAATTCTGTTTATAATTTTGAAGAGGCTGTATAAAGTGTTTTGTTTCCCTTGATGTTATTAGGTCGGTTATGCCTAAAATTATGTTACATTAAAAATATTGATATCCTATGGATACATGTATATAAGTATAGTGGGTCGTCAGAGAAAGACCACACAAGGATAGACCTTCGACATTATTACGAAATATCCGTGAGATGGACCTTGCATTCAAACATTTATTTTCATTAATGTGTTTTGTTTTCTTTCTGCTGTAATGACTGATATACATCTTAAAGGTATATTCGTTTTCTCTGAGACAAATGCAATCATAGAGAACTATTTCAATTATTTCGGAGAGGATTAAAAACCCCAAACAAACCAAACTCGGTATTCATCTGCACATCCAAGCAAAAAAATTCAAAGATCTTCAGAACAATGGAGGAACGTCGGCAGATCTAAATAAACTTATCAGGTATGCTGACCTATTTTCAAGGCAAAACTGTAACACTTCCTAATCTAGTTATACACAAGGTCACGTTAGTCAATACAAAACGATGCCTCAGTGATCTACGTATGCATTTGTATCGAAATTGTCCCTGCCCAAAGTGAAACAATTCTAATTGTTACCACATTGACTCCAGTTGTTATTTCTATTTAATTCATAGTGCGTTCTTAACTTTTCTAAGTTGTAAACATCACGTTTGCATAGCAAGCGTTCAAGGTCAGAGTTGGTTACATATAGGCTAGGTTTCTCCGTTGGAAATGTTTACATTCTATTATGTTATAGGACAAGTGAAATGTATCTAAATAGGGATATGTTGAATAAAAAATCATTTTTGTTATATATTAATCTGTCCGAGGTAATGCTAGAGGAATTATTGAAGACATTCATTGCAATTGAAAAAGGGATTATTCACGTTTTGTATTTATACACACTACTTTGGATTTATTTGTGAACTCACTAACAGTCAGTCTGAATCACATCACTGGGTTACAACTGGACATTCTAGACTATTGGCATTCATTCGGAACATTTTTATCGGATTTGTGATGGACATTGAAGATTATTTAGGATTTAGATCACAATATTGTAAGTGTCTCTTCAATGTTCACTTTGTATTGTACAGAAATAAACGGCTAAGTGGCTAAGGTAAAGCAATACTTTGTTTTCGTACAGTATGTCCCAATGTCCATGTGGTATTGCTTGGTGCATTGCAGAACTTGAGTAGTGGGGCCCTAGACGAAAAGAAGACCTCGTCCGTACACGAGTGAGCGTCGCTGTGGTGGACTGATGAATGACTGAATACAGCAACCATCATACCAACCTTGTCACAAGGATGTATATCTAAAACACAAAAAACATATTATAAGATTAAAGATGTGATAGCGGACAAGAAATGGACTGCCAGTGGAAACACGCTACAAATTAAAGTATGTGATACGATGTACCTAGTTAAGCATCGCGATGTTTAATTTACCAAGACGCTTTCTCATACAAAAACAGGCTAAGTAAACCCAAGGATTCAGATTAAAAACTCGCTTTCAAAACGGAACCAAAACTATACTTATGCAGAATTGGTTGAAACTTCTAAAGAAAACATATTGTGACTGAAATGAACTATATTCATCGAATTTGAGGAATGATCTATAATTTGCTATTCATTCCGACATTGTTGACATTTATATAATTTCGTATGTTGCAGTATGAAGCGCATTACATACTGTGGTAAATATGACATATATAAGGACAGTGAAACTTGGAAAATGTCAGAGTTTTAGGGATTTGGGTTAAATAAATGAAAACATTCGATGCAACAGTCACTTCATTCATTTGTTGTTGTGTTTGACGATGACGATTAATTGGTCTAAGGTAATCTGTCAGAGGCCTGAAAGAAAATATTGCAATTAACATGCCACCAAAAGGTAAGACGGAACTTAAAATGGAATTTTATATAAGGGACTTTAGTCCTTGGACTGCATTTCTCTTGGAAACACGGACGTCATGTTTCCAGGAGCTGAATATATCAATACATATTGCATGCAGTTGCAACTTTGTATGGAAAGCTGCGAACAAAATGGTCACATGAGCTTCCAAAATATGTTCGATTTTGTAATTATTTCAGAACAATTGCTATCTAGCAGAAGATGGCTTATTTCACGGTATAGTGTCGAACACAATTAACGTAAGAACCAAAGACTATTTACTTTACGAACTCAGCATTAATTAAGTAGTTTGCCTTCCATGTCTTAAGTTACATTTAATAGAATACTTATAAAAGTCACAACAAATCTGGACATCGCTTCACGTTTTTCTCTTTTGCAGTAAAGAGGTAGCTTTGGCAAATTCGCACTCGGACAAGAACTTTTAAGGTTTTATTGTACTGTTAATTTGTATGCGTTATATCGCTGAAGTATTTCTACTCCTCCACCGAATTAAGATTCTTGAAATATTCCAGTGCGATCTCTAATGATATCCACTAGTTAGATATGTTGTTGTACTTTAGACAGGAATTTGTTGTTAATCTTTAATCACTAATTCAATTAATTTGGCTGGGTTTATAACCATGCTCTCAGAAAGGAAATCATCAAAATCAATGTAATATAGCATGGTATATGTAAGTGAATTGAAATATCCATCTATACATATATGAGAATCCCTCATTAACAGCATACTGATTCCAAGACTCTCAATTACTGAATGCATATTGTATTATATCTTCTAAAATAGATGTTTAAATTTAAAGAGGGAATACGTTGAAAAGTCGGCAGAGTTATACCATCAAATTCAATGGCATCGACGTATTATTATAATTATCGATCAAGCCGTCAGATTTGAAAAGAAAAATTGTTCTGAACATAGTCCACACCAGCTAATGGAGCAAATAGCCAAATCTCTGTTTTTATTAAACGTGGGCATAATTACCAGGATGTCTCCCATTTTGAACCCAAACATTGACAAATTCCATGTCATTATAAACTCGGGATTAAAATTCGATTCAGCAAAGGAAATATGTGGCTTGCATCACATTTGTTGTTTATTTGGACCGTGAATGTTTTCTTCATTCATAAAGTCACATATGGCATCCCCATGTTCCCTTGCTTCACTAACTAGCTTAAAGCAAATGGAGCTGATATTCTCATAAGATAGATGTGTTTAAATGTTACTTAAGCATGCAGTTATTTATTGACACACCATACTTTGGTCACCAGGCTTGTAGTGGATGAGGAGGCATTGCGGAATGGGTCGGATGTAGAGAAGCGGGCTTTGAATTGGAGTCGCAAATACCTTTTGTTCAGAGTATGGTTTATATTCACTGTTACATGGATAGCTCTTGCTTCGAAGGGCTGCACCTGAACACCCACCGCCACACCTACCTCCACACCCACCTCCACACCTACCTATACACCCACCTCCACACCTACCTCCACACCCACCTCCACACCTACATCCACACCTACCTCCACCACCCACCTCCACACCTACCTCCACACCCACCTCCACACCTCCCTCCACACCCACCTCCACACCTACCTGCTGAAGAACATTCACTAATAATATTGACTAGGTCCTCATTCTCTTTTTTCTAGTGGTTAGAGCGTCCGTCTCGGACGTGAAAGGTCGTGGATTCGAACCCGGCATGGGTCATACCCAAAACCTGTAAAAATGTTAACAACAGTTGCCTCTCTTGGTGCTCAGCATTAAGAGGGTAGTGTTAGGATTTTTGGGGATGATGTCTTGGCAATGTAACTGGGTGGGATGTCATTGGCATGATGCCCCAGTGACAGAGATCACTATAAACTGACACACTGCATATATCGTTTCAATATGACTCAATATTTGTTAAAGGCACTTTAACAATCCAAATTTCTTTGTTTCGGTTTTATGGTTTTACGCCATTTTTAAGCACAGGATAGGTTTTACATGGCCGCCAGTATTAATGGTGACGGAAGAACCCGGAATGAACCACCGACCCACGAGAAGCTACTGGCAAGCTTTCTCACATACCCACATTGGCCGAATCCTAGACTCGAACCCACGATGACAGAGGAGAGATGGCAGTGATCCGTAACGAACAGCGCTTTAGGCCACTCGGCCACTTGGGTCCCCCATCAATCCTCTCTCTCTCTCTCTCTCTCTCTCTCTCTCTCTCTCTCTCTCTCTCTCTGTGACACACACACACACACCGCATTCTCTGTTTCTAGAACTCATGATATTAATACATTTTTTCTAAAGTGTGCAAAGTTGCTTTATCATGTTTTTTTTTTTTAAAAAAAGCAGATTATTGCAGAGACTTGTCCACTAATCCGATAATCTGGATTATCACCAGTCATTAAATATATGTTTAGTAGGAAAACAAATGCATGACCTTTATCATTGTATGGTAGGCTATGGAAAAGTTTTTCCAGCCCTACAAACATGTAGCGAGATTCTTTAGCAATATCTTTACATCAGATGAAGATTATAAGAACAACATATTTCTAAAAACACTTGATATAACTCGCTGAATTTAATATTATGAAATTTTGGGACTCATTATCTCTACTTTGTATACATTGTTTTATAATTTATTTTACAAATGACTAGATACATCTTCCTGTAACCAAGTAAAATATCTTTGGTGTCCAAAGTGGACAGTAGCAATCCGCAAACTTTTTTCATTAGAGTCCTCAAGTAGCTTTGTTAATATCGGAATGATGTTTTTTCTCAGAAAATCTCATTTCCTCCATAATTCTGAGAGTGGATTGACATACACTGTGAGGCTGACCCACCGGTACAAAGATGTAACTTTGATGTTAAATTGTCATCTGGGCAAAGCCGATAGCTTTGATAACTACATCGCACTGTGTTATTTTACATCTTCTGCAATGTTTCGCTACCATGGCTTTCGTATAGAATGAGATTTGACCCAACATGAAAAAAGAAAAATGAAATGGTACATATCTTTTATTTGCAGTGATGAGGGCACAAAGCCGACGTTTCAAAAGTTTGCGCGCGGCAAATGTCAAAACATACCGATGAAGTCGCAACGAAAAGCCCAGAGTCCTTTTTCGTTGGTTTGGTTTCAATTTCTGATATGAAGTGGATGTACTAACGCATAGATACTACTTTGGGTTAGACCTGCCTTCTAAATGTGATGGTATTCCAAAGGTGTATGATCTGTGAGGAATGTGCATTTACCACATAAGAAAAAATCTTCGATGTAACGGTATTTCTTCTACGGACAACATTGTTTTGACGTTTTGTAGAATTATGCCAGCAAAATAGTATATATATATATATATATATATATATATATATATATATATATATATATATATATATATATATATTGTAATATTTTACTAAAGTGTAATTTAAATACAAAATGTGATGAAGATGTGCTATGACGCTTAAGAACTGTAACTCAACACCATACTAGTATTAATGTTATGGCGTAGTGCACGATCTACATATCTCTGAATTTAAAATCGAGATTAAACGTTTGTCCATGATTAACTCTATTTAATAAGCTCAGAGTGTTGGAACCTAACAAATTAAGCATAAAGGAACATGGAATCGGCAAAAGTGGAAACGTTGTATATTCATCTAAAATGAGAATTGTTTCCATCCTTCTGTCTTCTAAGTCCTAAGTTCTAAGAGTAACACGGTCTAGAATTAATATGACGGTAACACATATTTACATAATCGGTCTCGACCGTAAATACAAGAATTAAACATATTCTAACATAGCATTAAACATGTTCTAGGATTAAAAGTAGAGTAACACATTTCGCTTAGCATAAGCAGGATGTAAATCCATGTTTAAATATTGATATCGATATTCTGTATACTCATATGATATATAGGCACTATATTCGTTATACTCACATGATATATAGGCACTATATTCGTTCTACTCACATGATATATAGGCACTATATTCGTTCTACTCACATGATATATAGGCACTATATTCGTTCTACTCACATGACTATATTCGTTATACTCACATGATATATAGTCACTATATTCGTTATACTCACATGATATATAGGCACTATATTCGTTCTACTCACATGATATATAGGCACTATATTCGTTCTACTCACATGATATATAGGCACTATATTCGTTCTACTCACATGATATATAGGCACTATATTCGTTCTACTCACATGATATATAGGCACTATATTCGTTCTACTCACATGATATATAGGCACTATATTCGTTCTACTCACATGATATATAGGCACTATATTCGTTCTACTCACATGATATATAGGCACTATATTTGTTCTACTTGCATGATATAAAGGCACTATATTCGTTATACTCACATGATATATAGTCACTATATTCGTTATACTCGCATGATATATAGGCACTATATTCGTTCTATTCACATGATATATAGACACTATATTCGTTCTACTCACATGATATTTAGGCACTATATTCATTATACTCACATGATATATAGGCACTATATTCGTTATACTCACATGATATATAGGCACTATATTCGTTATACTCACATAATATATAGGCACTATATTCGTTCTACTCACATGATATATAGGCACTATATTCGTTCTACTCGCATGATATATAGGCACTCTATTCGTTCTACTCGCATGATATATAAGCACTATATTCGTTATACTCGCATGATATATAGGCACTATATTCGTTATACTCGCATGATATATAGGCACTATATTCGTTATACTCACATGATATATAAGCACTATATTCGTTATACCACATGATATATAGGCACTATATTCGTTATATTCACATGCTATATAGGCACTATATTTGTTATACTCACATGATATATAGGCATTTTTGTTATACTCGCATGGGATAAAGGCATACAAATCATTTAGGGGTCGTTAACACGAAAAATATATTTCAATGTGGAGTAGTAAGCTATCAAAAAATTCTTACTTACATAGATTAAACTGTTCACGATGCTTTCTAGCGTTTCTTACATTTATCTTGACGTACTCTGTAAACGTCTTGTCTTTTAAATTGGGAATGAATTTCTAGTACAATGATAAATGGTCACATAGAGAAACAAATAATAATAATAGTACTACTACTACTACTACTACTACTAATAATAATAATAATAATAATAATAACAACAACAACAACAACAACAACAATAATAATAATAATAATAATACTAATAATAATAATAATAATAATAATAATAATAATAATAATAATAATAATAATAGAAAGATGAAGAGCATGAAGATGACTGGTACCTGAAGGACATTGAACTTTATTACAACCCTGAATCATGGTATTCATTCCTTCGCAGACCATGCCATTATTACTTGGGGTAGGATTGCTGCAGGTTCGTTGTAAAGTCTGTACACCATCACCACACGTAGTGGAACAATCTGTCACGGCATGATAGTCACTCCATCCACCATCTCTCAAAACAAACCGCAACATGAATTTAAAATAAACGATACTTACTCTTTAATGAAAACAGTTTTGTGTTTAAATTTCAGAAACTAACATAGTCATTATTGAAAAGTTTAATGCAGTTGAAACGCAGTATTTCATAAATCAAGACTTTGTGCACTACAAGTCTAGTACATTATATGTCGATGATAGATGCGCTAACATGTCTCCTAAGAGCATCAGTGTTAACGCTTCCATATTAAAATCATTAGCAATGAAAAAACAACATATACATGTTGAATTCACCGTCTCATGTGAAAAATGAATCAGCACATGTTGCATTCTATATTCTTTGATTACAAGAACCTTCTACACTTTGACTAATAGGAACACAAGAAAGCGTTCCAGTAACTTCCCGTTGGTACGTGATTCTTTCCGGGATTATCCTTCGTTCTGGCTCCAGCTGTTATACTGGCCTGTCTTGTGCTGAGCAAACGCGGTAAACCGTATAAAAAAAACAATAACATTTTACCTAAAACAATCCGTAAAAACTGGCGGGTTTTGTTTGAGTATTTTATATCGACAACATTTCGGAAATTATTCCAATGATATCCATTATCAATTGATGGAACTATGCAGTTGTAATACGTAATCATTTAATGAAAGAAAAGAAACACATTTGAAGACAATCATATATGCTTCTCTGTCAGTTAGAATAGTTTACTTCTAGTCGTGACTTATAAAATTACTACTAGTAGTGACATAAAATTACTACTAGTCGTGACTTATAAAATTACTACTAGTCATGATTTATAAAATTACTACTAGTCGTGACTTATAAAATTACTACTAGTCGTGACTTATAAAATTACTACTAGTCGTGACTTATAAAATATGATTTCAAACGGCAAAGGAAACAGCGGTAGAAAAAGAAAGAAAGAGTCGAGAAAGAAGAGTTTGGAAAATTTGAGACGGAATAAATGAATGAAAAGAGTTTGAGAATGAGAAGTGTTGGAACCTAATGAAAGATGAAGGTATTACCTATAGGACAGTGAAATGTGTTGCACGGCTGACTTCCATTGGTATGTCCGACACAATCCTGCCCTCCAAACAATGGCGCGGGATGGTCACACAAACGTGTTAAGGCTTGCAAACCACCGCCACATGTTTGCAAACAGGCTGAAGAAGTATGCCATGGTCCCCACACTCCGTCTACCGTACGTAAATGATTGAGAGTATTATTATGGAAAAGTCAGCTTTTATATAAGAATATGAAAATAAATTTATAATGAAGTTTAGCATATCACTGCTAAAAATAACTTCGTATGTAAATTTTACAATGTCCAGATGATTGTTTGAATATACAAAATTATAGTTGAGAGAGAGAGAGAGAGAGAGAGAGAGAGAGAGAGAGAGAGAGAGAGAGAGAGAGAGAGAGAGAGAGAGATTACCAACAGGGCAAGCGATAACACATTGTCTATGTTCAGTATGCTCATCTTGTCTTCCCCGTCGGTTCTCTAGATAAGTCTCCTTTTCAGATGACCGATGGCCTATTCGGTGACGTGTTTGGACACCATATCCACATGTTACCGAGCAGCTGCTCCATGAAGACATGGCATGTTCTCCATGTTCGCCCAGTACAATTGCTATAAATTCTGTCAGGAACAATACTACTCTTATGATTCCATTCATGTTGTAAACTATAAGGAGAAAAAAACATACTTTGCTTGTAACCATATTTGTACTAGAGATCTATTAGGGTGCAATGAAACACGTAAGAAAAAATATAGATTATTATACTTCACAGGCAGTAATAGGATTTATTCAGTAACTGAATACAAAATATTTAAAGTCATCAAGTGCGCAACTCGATGACAGCTGGCCACGAACATATAAAATGACTGATGGAATCGTACATTCGGTTAATTGCATTTAATTATGAACATTCAACGTGAAGGAAATGCTCTTCAAAAACACGATTTGCAATAATAAAGAGAGATTGTGTGTGTGTGTGAGAGAGAGAGAGATTGAGAGAGAGAGAGAGAGAGAGAGAGAGAGAGAGAGAGAGAGAGAGAAAAAAAACATAGTTAATTGCAACAGTGAAATCAATAGTTATAACAAATCTTACTCTGGCCGATGTCCTCGACAAAAGGAACAAGACTCTTCAGGCAACCATCTGCTGAATGTCGATCAGCCACAATATGTCTGATCTTCCTTCAAACATTGTGCCAACATTGTGCCTTATATGATACATTAAACAGGAGATTGTTTATAGATAAATTAGGTTTTTATATGTCTGGCCGTGCTAACTAAGATAAAAAGCAGATTTGATAACATGAAGATTTAAAGCCGTCAATTACAAAAAATAAGTCTCAATAGCAACAACACGAAGAACGAAGGAAGGTTTTGCATGAATGCACAAGTCTATTAGGACTTTGATTTCTAATTTCTGATTTTTACCTAAGAAATGAAGAAACCTTTTAATGTCTCTCTGCTGAACCAGTCTAGTAGAGGTGCACATTTTGAAGTTTATAAATCTTTATAATCCCAACATTTGTTTTACAGAATTAATACGTCAAGAAACTAGTGTCTTTATGCAGAACGCTCTGATAAATACAACTGTGTAACGTCGAATTTAAGTGTGTGTGTGTGTGTGTGTGTGTGCTTGCAACATGTTGTTTGTGAAGGAATGTACTTTATCGTTATTAAATACAGGTTAGCAACAAAATATGTGATAAACTTTTGGATCATTGTGAAATAAAAGAATCATTCAAAAGTAGCAAAGAGAGTCAATAGTGTACAAAGATTCTGGAACTGTACAAAGATTCTGGAACTGTACAAAGATTCTGACTTCCAGACTCGTGACATATATGAAATAAATATTCTGAATCTTACCGTTTAATTCCAGGGCCGAGCTACAACAATTCTGTTCACATTCTGATTAGATTTTGTGTTGAACTAGACACAGAGACAGTGGAAAATTAGCAAACTAACATCTTAACGTTGCAATTAAGCTTATTAGACCTTTATTGTTATGAAAATGGAACATATAGATACACTCCTGAAAATTGTGAAACACCACTAAACATGATCTCCTGGATATCGCAAGACTACTTAAAGAAATGTTTAAGATTGGCTGAATGGAAATTGTGAGTCAGTGCTGACTTTTATGTGCAACCATGGGTCAAATGGGGGAAGAAACGTTGAGCGTTCTAGTGAAACGTGTCCCTGGACAGTCATTTGTGACAACGGGTGTACAAAATAACGGCTTTACACATTCAAATGCCAGCAAACAGTGGCGTGAAGAAGTCGGAAAAGGTCAAAGATCTAGTTGCTCCACAGATGGCCCGAACAGACTGTGGCAATACGATTCCATTATAATCTTCTTCAGCGAAGCAACCACATATTGGCCTGTTTTAATACTATTAAAGCGCCGTTTAATATTGTGTATTCAATTTGCTTTATAATATTGTGTATTCAATTTGCTTTTTAATATTGTGTATTCAATTTGCTTTTTAATATTGTGCATTCAATTTGCTTTTCAATATTGTGTATTCAATTTGCTTTTTAATATTGTGTATTAAATTTGCTTTTTAATATTGTGTATTCAATTTGCTTTTTAATATTGTGTATTCAATTTGCTTTTTAATATTGTGTATTCAATTTGCTTTTGTTAGAGTATGACCAGTATGCAAATGATTTTCAAATTTTGTTTTGATGCTCTATCGATTTTCATCGTTAGTTTTGCTTTGATTTGCATCACGTGATTTCATTCCAAAAAAAGACAATAACCAGTAGATAATGCATTAATTAAATTGCTTTTCAGTCAGATAATACGCTGATTGGAGCTATATTTTGACTACAATACTTAGAAGACTAAAACGCCCAATATGACACACACACACACACGCACGCACGCACGCACGCACGCACGCACGCACACACACACACACACACACACACACACACACACACACACACACATACATACATACATACATACATACATACATACATACATACATACATACATACATACATACATAGACACGTGCATTCATATTCCTAGATATTTAAAACCCCGTTTAAAGCTACAGTGTAAATAGAAAGTCATTTCTATTGTACAATTTGCATTAAAGGAAATAATTATTTCATACCAGCATATCTAAACTTACGTGTATGTTCACAGTTATAAATACGTAAGAATTGTGAAATTAAACACATACAATACAATGTATATATTCAGACAATTTAACATGGAAATACAAAGATAGGACAAGATTAGCCACACACATATAGACAGTATGCATACAATGAGTGTACAATGCACTACGGGTGCATTCATCCCATGACATTGCAATTATGAACAACTGATATCATATACAGGATAACGTGGATGCCATAATATGATGGAATGAATTGCAACAACTGACAGCATTTCAGGAAAACAAATATGAGTGTACGACTGGGATTAAAAGAAACTAAATGCTACAAGCACTAATACAACACTAAAGCTAAACCATTAATCATCTTAATGAGAGAAGGAAGCATACCTTCAAACGAAATGTAAGTAACACGACCATACATGCAGCTGAACACAGCAGTAAAGTCAATGTTTACCTATGTTTGCATTTAGAGCATTTACGAAAGTCTCAATCAGACCAGTTCTTGAAAAGAGAAAATAGTCCGATAAATTACAGGGTTATTCTTAAACTGATTAATACAGAATTATAGTGCGTTGCTACCGCATGCCGAAGCAATTGTAGTGCATGCATTGTTGCAATGACATTTCGAACATCGAAGGTTTTAGCGAGCACAAAAAAAAGATTTTAATGAAGAATAGGATTTTCCAAAGAATGAAAATTATACAACACAATTAGACTAATGTTTAAATATTTTGAAAAGACTGAGATTTATATAACACTGTTGGACTCTATTTTTAAAAATTTTGAAAATAAGAGGATTATATAACACAGCTGCACTCATTTTGGTAAATATTTTGCAGACATCTTCATGCAAAACATGTTTGTTTATGTTCAGCACGAATTTGGTGTCATACAACTGTATTGAAACAGTGGCCCACTAGGATTAAATGCTTTAAAGAGAATTAAATGAAAAGAAATCCTGATATATGCACAACACCGATCAAATAATGAAAAGGAAACGAAAGAGATCTGCAATTTTCCTTTACTGAAAAGGAGAGATATTATTATAAACTCCTGGACTTAGCAAATATGCTAACACTTCAAATTCAATTGCTGTATCCAGACGTTTTCAAACGTTTGAGCATACATGAGTTGCAACCTGGTGATAGTTGTGGTAGTGGTGGTGATTGTGTTGTGTGTGTGATGTTAAGTTTTAACGTAGCTTAAAAACATGCAGTCATTTTATAGTTTTGTATTTAAAAAGGGCTGACGGTAAGGCAGATTTGATTAGTTCATTATTAATGGATGACGCTACGGCTATTTGGACTAGTTTATTAAAAAGAGTGAGGCTGAAGAAAATTAACAAGTCAAAGACTCAAATTCAACCTTGAACAACTGAAGGATCCTAACATCTGCAAGTCATTCCAAGCCACATTTGGAGGAAAATTTGCAACATTCCATGGGATGGATGTTGAACAGTTGCCAAGGACATCATTGGCCACCATCGCCTAAAGAAATAAACCTGGGTTGCAAAAGAGATTCTGAAGTTGTGTGATGCCCGTAGAGACCTAAAAAAAACACCAGACACACAACAGGGGCAATGGAGTACCGAGAAATAAACAAGAATATCAGCACAAAACTTGAAGAAAGCAAAAAAGATTAGATTGGACAAAAGTGCACAGAAATAGAGAGCAGTCTCATAAAGCATAACATCAAAAAAGCATTCCAAATTGTGAAAGACCTCACCAGGCAGAATTAACCAATAGTCAGTACCATTCAAGACGTAAATTGACATGACTCATTGAAGCGAGTGACATTGCAAAAAGATGCAAAGAACACTACAACCATCAGTCCACAGGAGACCAGAGGTGTTTGACTATCCAAACTCCTCAAATGATGATGATTTCCACATAATCAAATAAAAGCACCGAATAATGGCAAGGCAGCTGGATAAGACAAGATCCCAGCTGAACTTATCAAGAATGGGGGGTGGGGTGAGGCGGGGTGGGGAAAAATTGATAGAGCTACTAACCAAAATATGCAACAAGACCTGGCAGACAGGCGAATGGCAAACAAAGCCGAGCCAGTTACTGAATATAACACTCCCCCAAAAGGGCAATCGAAAGTTAATCAAACAAGGGGAAGATGATGATGCTTTATCTTCGTCAGTCTAGAATGCAATAAAATAAAAGTTAGAAAACTAATAGAGAGTGCAGAAAGTGACTGATGTATGAATTTTACTGCAATAAGTCCATAAAGAAGCATGCCACTTGAACGAGACTGTTGATAACTGATACCTTTATTGATGGGGTCTTTATAAGACAATAATCGCATGCTGTCAACATGTCTTCCATTAAAATCTATGTTTGTTTGGTTGAATCCTTTGCTTCTCTGTGCAATTATACTTTTCCCACAGTGTATCTATCCACATATCATTAGGTTATGGGGATCTTTCAAATATATTGACGTAAGTACAGGAGTCGGCCAAAGTCTGCGATGGAACACGATACTGCATGAAAGTCTATTGACGAAATGGTACAAGGAAATGTTTGATTTTAATCCTTGATAGGCTTTAGCTTTATGCGTATTATGAACTAATTCGATGGAATGTATTTGTCATACGTTCTTCTTTATTTAGGCTAGTTTCTGACCAGCAATTGTTGAGTGCGAATCCAGTATGATATTCGCTAAACAACTGCACATTCCTCAGAGTTAAAATGACCGATATAAACGGACATTAAAATAAATGCTAACGTATATATTTTATTATTTGTTCTAATTGGTATATAACGTATATATATATATTATTAATTGTATTTAATTGGTATATAAAGTATATATTTGTTAATTGTGTTTAATTGGTATATAAAGTATATATTTTATTAATTGTATCTTATTGTCATATGCGTATATATTTTATTAATTATGTTTAATTGGTATATAACGTATATATTTTATTAATTGTATCTTATTGTTATATAACGTATATATTTTTTAATTGTGTTTAATTGGTATATAACGTATATATTTTATTAATTGTATTCAATTGTTATATAACGTATATATTTGTTAATTGTGTTTAATTGTTATATAACGTATATATTTTATTAATTGTATCTTATTGTCATATGTGTATATATTTTATTAATTGTGTTTACTTGGTATATAACGTATATATATTATTATTTGTATTTAATTGTTATATAACGTATATATTTTACTGATTGTGTTTAATTGGTATATAACATATATATTTTATTAATTGTATCTTATTGTTATATAACGTATATATTTTATTATTTGTATTTAATTGGTATATAACGTATATATTTTATTAATTGTATTCAACTGTTATATAACGTATATATTTATAAATTGTGTTTAATTGGTATATAACATATATATTTTATTAATTGTATCTTATTGACATATGCGTATATATTTTATTAATTGTGTTTAATTGGTATATAACGTATATATTTTATTACTTGTGTTTAATTGGTATATAACGTATATATTTTATTAATTGTATTCAATTGTTATATAACGTATATATTTTTTAATTGTATCTAATTGGTATTAATTGTCATTATATCGTTTAAATCGATAATATAGTCATTCAATGGAAGATTTTTAAGTATAAGATATTAATTGTGGTTCTTTGCAATATCATTACTAATTATATAATTACTAATAACTAATAAAACAAAACTTACTTTGACCGATGTTCTCGAAAGCAAATTGGCTGTTTAGAAGAGAGACAGCTGCGTGACGACCAGCCACGATTGACTATAAGCAGGATACAACGGGTTTGTCTGGTGAAAATGGATTGCCTTATCAGACACACCGATTTTGGACGCATTCTGAATTTATGTCACAGCGTTCTGATTTCGTAAGATACACACAAACCAGTTGCGATTGTACAAAGATAAAAAGACAATCTTAAGATTGAAAGGAAAATACTAAAGTGGACAATAACAACAACATAAAGGACGAGAAAACATTTCGCATACTGACATCTCACCCTTTACCGTCCTGGTTTGAGTCTCGGGCTTCCCCAATGTGTTTATGCGAAAAAGCTGGCCATTTGATTCCCTTGTGTTGGTGTTTCTTGACCGGCCGTTCCCGAGTTCTTCCTGCAAGATTTATAGTGGCCACCATATATGGAATCTCATCATAATTAGTACTTCCAGTTCAGTACCCACGAATGTAGTTGTAGTCTATTTTTAGCCTTCAGTAATTGTTTATAAACATAGTTGTATGGTATTTAGTGAGAGGACAGAAATGAAAACTTTATACTAGAACCTACGCAAGGTTTCTACTAAATCATTTTAAACTGTCCGGGAATGAAATACATGTCAAAGGGATAAAACATACTTTTCCCTTAGATGTAAGAAAATAGCAAAAGTAAAAGGATGTAAGTTGAACACAAAATGCATTCTGTTTTATTATTCAATTTGGTTACGATGTTGATTGCTCTATATCAACATTGTGGCCTATATGATGTTATGGGAATTCTAAGGATCCATCTTAATTTATGCATTATTAATTACCAATAATATGTGTTAACTGACACTCTAAAGATTGCATAAGATCTATTCAAACAGACTATTTGAATTTAACTTAGTAAAACGGATCTTACCATAGATACATATCCCACATGAACAAATATCCATATATTTTAATATGTTTTGGAACCAAATTTCACATTCAGTACATCATATAGGCTGGCATTGTACCTATAGTGAATCTGTACACATTTGTGACTGTGTACTGAAAATATTGCCAAATATGTTTTCATCATGAATATGCCTTCGTATGGTAACATATTTCGATGTAGATCTTGGACAGAGTGCGGCAATGTAGCATCTGCTGATACCTGATTCCATTGAATCATTTAGATTAATAATGGGCAACAAATACTCTTAAAATACACTATAAATGTTCAAACAAATAATTTGAATTATGTTTGCAAATTTGATCTGAAAAAGAACATTTTACATGTCTTCCATATGTAAATTTCTATTCTTGTTTACAAGTTTTGAGGATCAGACTTTCACAATTAGTTCATGATATAGAATTTAGTGTTACCTATAGTTGATCTTTGTAAGACAATAAACGCATTGAATCAACATGTCGTCCATGAAAAACGATGTTTGTTTGATTGGAGCCTTTGCTTCTCTGTGCAATTATACTTTTCCTACAGTGTATCAATCCACATATCATTCGGTTATGGTGATCATTCCAATATATTGAAGTAAGTACAGGAAGCGGCCTAAGTCTGTGATGATATTAAGTCTACTGACGAAATGGTACAGGGAAATGTTTGATTTTTAGTACAGGATGCGGCCAAAGTCTGCGATTGAACACGATACTGCATGAAAGTCTATTGCCGAAACGGTACATGGAAATATTTGAGTTTAATATGTGATAGGCTTTAGCTTTAATCGTGCTATGAAATAATTCGATGGATTGTATATATCATACGTTTTTGTTTATTTAGGTTAGTTTCGGACCAGGAATTGCTGAGTGCGATTCTAGTATGATAATCGCTAAACAACTGCACATTTCTCAGAGTTAAAATGACCGATATAAACGGACATTTAAAAAATTGCTAACGTATTCATTTTATTAATTGTATTTAATTGTCATGAACATTGTTTCAAACGATAATATAGTCATTAAAAGGGTGATTTGTAAATATCAGATATTAATTTTGATTCTTTGCGATATCATTACTAATTATATAATTATTAATAACTAATGAAATAAAACTTACTTTGACCGATGTTCTTGAAAACAAATTGGCTGTTTAGAAGAGAGACAGCTCCGTGACGATCAATCACGATTGATTATAAGCAAGATACAACGGGTTTGTCTGGTGAAAATGGATTGCCTTATCAGACACACTGATTTTGGACGCATTCTGAATTTATGTCACAGTGTACTGATTTAACATGAGACACACAAACCAGTTGTGATTGTACAAAGATAAAACACAATCTTAAGAATGAAAGGAAAATACTAAAGTGGGCAATAAGAACAACATAAAGGACGAGAACACATTTCGCATACTGACATCTCACCCTTTACCGTCCTGGTTTGAGTCTCGGGATTACCCAATGTGTTTATGTGAGAGAGCTGGCCATTTGATTCCCGTGTGTTGGTGTTTCTTGACCGGCCTATCCCGAGTTCTTCCTGCAAGATTTATAGTGGCCACCTTATATGGAATCTCATCATAATTAGTACGTCCAGTTCAGTACCCACGAATGTAGTTCTAGTCAATTTTTAGAACCTTTATCATCTTTCAATTTGGTGGTGATATAAGGGTTATATTTATGCATTTTGGTAGGTATGTAAAAGCAATTGTTTATTTTTAGGAATATGGACTTTGAGATTGGTTGTCTGTTTGTATTAAGACCTTATTGATCATCCGGAAGGGAAATATGTGTTTGTAGTGCACAATCTCCAAAAATTGCATGTTGATGTTGTTGTTGTAGGGTTTAACGCCATTTTTCAGCACACGATAGGCTTTACATGGCGGCCAGTTTTAATGGTGGATTGAGAACAGGGGGAAAAACCCAGAAAGAACCACCGACACTCGAGAAGCTACTGGCAAGCTTTCTCACATACCCACATTGGCTGAATCTGAGACTCGAACCAACCCAGGCAGAAGTGAGCGCTTTAGACAAGTCTGCCACTCGACCCGCTACACTCCCAAAAATAAATGCATTTGAAAGTGTCTGACCAGAAGGGTTGCGATGTGGCTGTTGCCAGGTACAATTATGGGTTTTGTAATTTCAATGGTTTGCTTGGAGTGTTCCAAGCGTCCACCTACCCGTAGAATCTTCCGGGTAGTGTCCCATGTTGGGTTCAATTTGATTAGCGGGCTGCGTTTTGAAATTTGTTCTCCCATTTGAAGTTCGGTCACTTCCTTGACGTAGAAATCGCCCTGTGTGGCTCTCAAGATGAGATCTTCTGACACTTGGCTTTCTGACAATACTTTAAAGTTAGCTGATTTCCCGCATTTCCGTTGGCGACCAATTAGTCGAACGTGATTAATCCCCGCAACCAGACTCTTCCATGACGAAGAACGTTCGAATCTGGCTGTTCTTAGTTTACTACATGATGAATTTACCTTCGTAGGTTCGACAGTGGTAAATACCGTGCGAATTTCGATGTCATCGTTGGGCATTACGAGTTCATGGGTCGCACCTTGCTGAGGAGTCGACTCAAATAATTGTTGGGGTCCATTGAGCCAACTGCTAGATTTAAGGTCTACAGCCTGTATCAACCTCGTTGCAGAGTCTGAAGGAGTTTTGATCCCTTGGAACATAATTCCATTGATCGGGATCTGAAAATTTGCGAATTTTTTCCACTCTATTCGCCACATAGACATAGAATCTCCTAGTTGAGTTGTATATGTAACCAAGAACGACCTTGCTGTCGGTGTAATAGCGAACATTGTCTATCTTGAAGTCTAGATGTTCAATAGCAAATTGAGCTATCTCCACAGCTAGGACCACGGCACATTGTTCCTTTCTTGGAATCGTGGTTCCAGTTTGGGGGGCTACTTTAGCCTTTCCAATAACAAATCCTACGTGATAATTGTTACTGACGTCTTTCGTTCGAAGATAAACGACGGCGGCAATAGCTTTATCTGAAGCGTCCGAGTAGACATGGAGTTCCCTGGTGATGCATTTGCTAAGATCGGGCACATATTTCCTTGATATTCTCAAGTTTTTAAGTGGTTCAAGGGTGTTTTTCCAAGACTCACATTTAGAGGCAAATTCATCGGATACGGGCTCGTCCCAATCTATGGTCTCTAAGACAATGTCTCGAAGGATGAGTTTCCCATATATGATAACGGGAGACAGAAATCCAAGCGGATCAAAAATGCTGTTAATCGTTGATAAGATTCCTCTACGGGTAATTGGTTTTTTTATCGGAAGACAGTTCAAACAAAAATTTGTCCGCGTTGACATCCCATATTAGGCCAAGACTCCGTTGGAGCGGTTTTTCTTCCGAGTCTAAATCTAGATCTTTCAAATTAGCTGCCAGATCAGTTGTTGGAAAAGCAGCCATTACTCCAGTGCTATTCGATGCAATTTTGTGAAGTCGATGATCGTCATAGTCTTTTAAGGCACTTTGAGTGTCCTCTAAGAGCTTAACAGCTTCTTCGGGTGTTGAGCAAGAAGTTAACCCATCGTCGACATAGAAGTCCCTGGAGACGAAGGATGTAACCTGGCTTCCGTACTCAGGTTCAGCTTTCAAAGCGGCCTTACGTAATCCCAGAGTTGCGACGGCTGGCGATGGACTGTTTCCAAATACATGTACTTTCATTCTGTACTCAATGAGTTTCTTATTGATGTCATTGTTCTCATTCCAAAAGAAACGCAAATAGTTTTGGTGGTCCTCTCGGACGATGAAGCAGTGAAACATGTGCTGCACGTCTGCAGTAACAGCTACCATTTCCCTTCTAAAGCAAAGAAGTACACCAATAAGATTGTTGATTAAGTCTGGTCCTGTAAGCAGTACGTCATTCAATGACACTCCTTGGTGTTTTGCAGATGAATCGAATACGCCTCCTATTTGATCGAGTTTTCTCGGGTGGTAAACACCAAACAATGGTAAATACCAGCATTCTTTGTTTGCCGCTAGCGGTGGAGCTACCTCGGCATGATGATTGTCCAAGAATTTTGCCATAAATTCAAGGAAGTGTTCACGTTTAATTGTATTTGTCTTCAGATTGGCGTCAAGAAGTTGTGGCCTATGTTTTGCCTAGGTCTTGTTGTTCGGCAATGGCGGCCTAGGTGACATGAAATGTAATGGAGCTACCCAGTGCCCAGTTGAGTCTATTTGAAACTCATTATCCATTTTTTGCATGAATATTCTGTCCTCGTGCGACATAAGCAGTTATGTCGTCGTCCTTTGTCCTCTCAAAAACTGAGTAACCAAACTCGCTATCTATGCGATGTAGTGCGGGATTAGAAAGTTTCTCCCGTACTTCCAAATAGTTGTGACATGGCACTAGGGCTGTCGGCTGACCCGAAGGTGAAACATGAGTTCGGCTGCCGTTGACATTATCGGGCGCATGTTGTTTATCTAAACATGCTTCTCCTATGACGACCCATCTTAGCTTGAGTCGCTGGGCGTATGGTGCTCCTCGATGACCTATTCTTTGTTCTAGAACGTAATGAGCTTCTGCCAAATCTCTTCCGATCAGTAGCATAATCTCTTTTCTTCTGTCTATTGGTTTGATAGACCCAATAAGATCGTTTAAGTGTTCATGGAACTTTACAACTTCTGGAGTTGCGATCTCGTTTTTATCATCAGGTATGTTGCCACACTCGATGAGTGTCGGAAGTTCCAACTCTACGTCTCCATTGATGGATTCTAATGATGAAATCACTTCCTCTCCTGCCGGAAGTGATGACTCGACCGGAACAAGTGTTTAGGGTGTAACTCTCAAGTTCTGATCTGACATCAAAGAAATCAAAACGCTTGGCAGGGCTAGGGATCTGTTGATTTGGTCGTCGATAATATCATATAGTCTAAGAATTTTATTTGGATTGTCTTTGTTGTAAACATTGACCGGTAAGATTTTGGCGCATGACTTTCCATGAGCTCCTTTACAGATTTCAGTACATTTAGCTCATATGTCTTCCTCATATTGCCTCTTGGAGTTTTTGGAGAACTCCCCGCCATGATTTCCGCAACCTCAGGAGGTAAACATGGAGAAGGCCTATTGACGTGTAAAGCCGTAGAATGCTGTTTGCTGCCGCAATCCTTACAACAAATATTAGCCTTGCAATCGCGACTGACATGCTTATCCGATGCACAGCACTTAAAACAAATGTTGTGTTGTCTTAGTAGTTTTTTTCTCTCTTCGATGGATTTGAACTTACAGCCCCACAATTCATCGAGTGTATGTTTTGTGTTGTGTAGAATGCAGTTACTTAATGGTTGACTTTTTGGCTGATCGTCCTTTTGATTTGTCAACTCTGTTCTTCGGACATTCACTTAAGGTTTGGTTCCATGAGTGTTTTTTGCAGAATCCATTTTTGAGTGAGATTGTCCAAATCTACGGGTCGGAAACCAGGGTTATTCCTCAAGTCGCATGTGTGCTCAAGAAAGGCATGGAATTCTTCGAATGGTGGGAAAACAATGGAATGCTTCGAAGCATAGTTGGCTGCTCTGCTTGACCATTTTTCTTGCAATCCGTATGCAAGTTTAGATATGAGAGGTCTTACCCCAGTAGACGAGTCAAAGTAAGCAAGGAGAGTCTTAAATTCATCCTTTTTCTTGAGGAATTTCACCTCTGACAGTAGATCCAAAATAATCATATAACTTCTCGTTGTCCCGGTTGGTGAGTTTGGGAAAAGACTCAAGTTTTTTCTTTATGGAAGCTTCTACCATCTCTGGCGAACCATACCTCCGATCTAGGTGTTTCCAAAGTTTGTTTAATCCATTAGATGGATCTCCTGCATTAGACGATCTTATGCTCAGGGCTTGTTCTGAGGATTTTGGGCCTAGCCATTTAACCAACAAGTTGATTTGTTCGAGTCTGATAGTCTCCGTTCTTTGGTTACACATTGAAAACTGTCTTTCCATGCATGATAACATCCAGGTTTGTCGTTATATTGTCTGAACTGGGAGAAAAGCAAATCTTTCCGTAACAAGAACTTTGTTATTTCCGATGCCCCATTATCGGCCATAGCTGAGGCATTCGGCAGGGTTGAATGCTGCGTCACCATCTGTATGTCTTGCTTTAAGCTATGATTTTGAGAGAGGACTAAGTCCCCTTGTCTTGCGTCGTGTGAAGTAGGGACAAATTCCGGTGCGCCTGCGGAGAGTTTAGATATTTTTGGCTCCTGACTGGAAAGTAATCTAGCAAGAGTAGATGTAATCGGCTGATAATCATCAAAGGACGTCCCAAAATGAACAGAACCATGTTCTCGGACTCCATAAGGAAAATCAAGGTTCTTATCCTCGCCTGTTGGTCTCTGTACGTCATGTAGCGGTTCACTGGTCATCGTACCAGACGATACCTTATCAGGCTCCACATCGGCAATGTTTCCTTTATCGATGAGCTGACTTTGTTGGCTTATGTATTCTTTAATCTGGTCAGAGTAATCCGCCGTTTGTTGCGGAGGACCATCCTCAATGACTTGACTTCCGGCCTCGTCCATCTCGTAGACACGAGCTTCTGCCTCGGCAATGGCCAACTCTTTCTTGGTTTGAAGGAGGGTCATTTCCGTCTTAAATATGGCTGCATCCTCGTCCATGACTGCTTTTTGTCGAGCCTCCATTTGTTCAAGTGCAGCCTGTTTTTCTGCAAATAGAATGACGGCCCTAGCGGCTTCCGCTTTTGCCCGTTTTTGTCTGGCAACGCTTGGGGCGTCAGAATGTTTTGACGACTGGGAACAAGCTTTGCTCCCAGAATGATGAGATTTAATGGACCTCTTGTCGTCATATTGACTTTTGTTCTTGAGAAGGTTTAGCGCCCTATCGACAGCACGTTTCCGAAAGTCCAGTAGCTTGGATAAAGTATCTAAATCTTGGGTACTTTCATCTGACCTTGGTTCCTTTCAGAGAGATCGTAAAGGCGTTGACCTGACACAGATATTTTGGCATTTTCCTGTATGATGTTTTGCTCCAGAGCAAGACAGTCTTGGACCCTTTCAGGCGGGCTGTCTGCAATTTTCAAATATGAAATCCAGCATGGACCATAGATATTCCACGTTCTGGGAATATTTGTCTCTCCTTTCTATGTAGGATTCTCTCCCCTTTTCTGTTCTGACAGTACGGTTCCTTGGACCCAATTCTTCTGGGTGTAAAGACTCGAAGTTGTCCATGTTTTTAGGTGACTAAAAGTGCCCTGAACTTCTACCACTTTTTAGTGAGGAGCGTTCTTGCCTCGACTCCAACGTTGAGAGCGGGTTGCCTACCGGATGGAACGTGCTTCAGTGTCACTGGTCGACGGGACGTTGACTGTTGTTGTCAATTTACTGTTCTGGCCGGACCAGACAGTGTAACCCAGTACTTTTCTAGACTCACTTGGCGAAGGTAAAAACAAAATCCAAACACAATTCAACGCAGAATCTTGTCTTTAATTAAATTCCCAAAATAGGTCTATAGTAGTATGTGTGTGTGGTAAATTGACAGTAGTTTGTCCCGTCCTGTCGATATGAGTGTGTAAGTTTTGCACGATTTTCAGGAAATGCAGGTGTAAAGTAGCCCAAAGTAAAGTGTGATGTAAACGCGGAAGCGGAATACGGAGTCAAATCCGGAAACTAATTTAGGTTGTAAAATGGTAAAATAAACAAGGTATTTAATAAATATTTACAACGGATTAAATCACTAAAAGGAGTGAATGAGATCCAGAACGCAATGAGTCACAACAAAGCAATCCTTCTCGCCCACGCCCAATTTAACAATGTGTGAACACTGGAACCCTTTCATCTAAATCAGTCCTTTTATAACATGCAGATACAAGTGGTTTAAACATCTGTGACGTAATGGATGCAATTAATATTTGCGTTTCACTTGTATTTGGACCAACACTCTGTAAATGTGTTCTCATAACTCAACAGGCGATCCACGAATGCTCTCTTGTAACGTATCCATGATCATGTCAGCCAGTCTTTATACCCATGTTCAGGGTCACATCTGAATGCCTTTAGTTTTATTAAAAATATTCTCCTAGACCGAACGTAAGGGACGTAGTGAGTAATGTCTGACTACGGCCATTCTGGGCAACGGTCAAGAATAATAATACAATCTGATGTAACGGTCTAAAGCGAAATAATCGGATGAACGCAGACTTGATCCAGAGAAATATGACGAGTTTGTTGACTTTTGTCACTGCACTTTTGTGAATTTCTCGACACAAACGTTACATGCAGCAATTAAAAGCTTTCTCTGTCAAGTTTCCTGTATAACGTCCTTGTAGATCGTCTGTTTCAATTCGTTTGGCAATGGTATTTTTGAATGGGGTTTTAATACTTGTCTTGATGTTGTCCAATGATTGAATCCGAGACAAGTTTGTTTCTTAAACGACATGGTATGCTACAACAATGACTAGGATCCCACTAAATGTAGGTAGTAACAATTCGGAGACCGTCGATCATGCTCCAGGTAAGCAAACTATTTATGTTCCCACTGGTAAAGTGACACACCGCAACTGAAACACTTCGCTCAAGTAAACAACTCCAGCTTTGGCTTATTTTTGGCAGATAGCTCCTCCCAGATACTTAAGTGATTTTCCTTGAAAGATTTGGAATCAACTTTCAACGTCACAATATTCATAAAATATTCGATTTCACGGGGTCAATACGATGAGGGTACGGTGAAATATTCAGGAGTTTGCTCAAGGTTAGATGACATCCGTATGGCTGTAGACTTACGGTTTTACGTGGAGGATGACATTGACAATGAAAACCAGTATAGAGCCCACAATAACGAGTGATAAAGCTTTCGAATACGTCTGGTGTGACACCCAAAGCAACACTTTCCATGGTATGTGTAGTGGTATTTGTAGTAATAGTAGTATTATTAAACATAGCAACGTTCCTTTGATATGCTACTGAATCGCTGAGGTCACAGGTTATGCAATCGCAAGGTACATCATCACACCCCAGTTGAGAATTCTCGAATTTTAATGATATCTGTTTAAAAGTAATCAAATTTCTCGCTTGGTCTTTGTAGTTGCAATGAGCTATCGATATTGGAGGTTTTCCTTTATATTTACGGACAATACGGACGTGTCCGTGTGGCAAAGTGACTGAAGGTCGACTGACGATTTGGTATGTGAGTACACATACAATCTTGCTCGGCTTGTGTATGGTACTTTAAAGTTTCTATCTCGTCCAGAATCCAAAGCATCTTTCAAAACGCTAATATTTACGAGTCAATCCTTTCACCTTACACTCCGTATGCACGTTTCCTTGAGAGTCCCATACGTTTATGAACCGCCACTAGCAAAACTTAAAATCTTGCCGTCGGGGTGCTCGGGCTCTCAACCGTCTCATTTGATGTCAGGATGACGTTGACCCAGGCGATTGATGTAGGTGCAACTGCTTGTGTCTAAATACAGCACTTGATCAACTAATAATTATAAACTTCGTTCAGTTTTAAATGAGAATGGGCTGTCACTTTAAGCCGCAGTGATGACATTTCCAATTTGTCGGCTTCTACAAAGTCCAGTGTTTTATCGCAATTGACTAAGAAAAAGTCCATAAGAAGGACCTCCGCGTGTTTCATGTCTTTAGATTTGTTGTAAATCATCTAGAAGTAACGGGACGTGTCTGTCAAATATTTCGTTTTGGGTAAAACCGGCAGTTGTGCAATTTTGCCGCACAAGCAATTTAACATCACTTTTATGAATGATCGCCGTCCTTCGTTTCTCTCGATGTGGTCCAACGTGATGCCTTCCTACTCCCAGTCTATCTTTTTGAATTTATTTTGGTCTTCGGAAGTGTGGCCCCATGAATGATAACCACTGCCTTCTTGTTTTCGTTTCATAAAGACATCCATGTAGTCTGCGCAACTGCTTTTCTTAGTCTCAACCTTGTGGTAATTTTCTGTCTTGGGAAAATTGTAAATTTCGTACATTTCTAACAACTGTATCCAAGGTCCATAGCTTTAAATAATTCCACTCTGACGCAGTTCTTGCCAAGGAGTGTTATTTTTGGGTGTGCTGACAAGGTTGGACTTTGATACACGTTTCGGCAAACGTACAGCACAAGAAAAACATTAGTTTTGCTTATCAATGGTGAGGAAAACGGGATGGTACATGCCCGTGGTAGGCACGATTTTGCACTTCATCAATTCTTCGCATTGTCAAATACTGTCCAGGTCCATGCGTTGCGAAATCATCTGCAGGTGCCCTGCGGAATCATGAAAATATTTGCACACGTAAGAATACAGCGAACGTCCGTCTAAGTATTTGACTTCGTCTCATTTTTCTCGTCGGCTTGGTAGAGGAAACGAGCGCCATTTCTCAGTCCTCCGTACAAACTATTCTCTGATTTCAGAGGATCCATCAACTTGTACCCTTTCACGAAGCGTTTAGGATCTGTTTTGAAGCGGTTATCGTACTCGGGTTTCCAATTTTCCACTGCTTGATATCTTTGCTGTTCTAACTTCTGGCTTCTCTGACAAGTGGTATAGTACAAGCGTTCCATGGTCCTTTGTAGAAACTGATTTTTGGTGTCATGCTGAGTGTAGCAGAGGGGACATCCGTGAAATAAGTAACCGTTACACTCGTACACGATCTTTGGGTTTTCTAAATCTCGCTGATATCCACTGAATACGTTATGATGGTCTTTTCGTCCCCTCCTCTGCGAGCATGTTGAATCAAGTTATCTTACTTGCCGCAAAAAAAAATGTAGGCAGAACAGGGCTTTAGCCAAGTATGGACGTCTGACAAAGGTAGTCGTTTGCAGGCTTATGACAATGGGATGTTTTCCGGCATGAATCAATTGTTATAGCCATAGACGGAGTTCGGACAATAATAACTGTATTCCAGGAATGGCTCGATACTGGTAATGACATGGTAATTTTCATTGTGTTCATAGACGTGAATGTATTTTCCGTCAATGAAGTATTTGCCACGGACAAGAGATATCTTCTTGATGGTGTACTGTTAAAGTGTAACGTAGGGTCTAGACGACTATTTATGCACTAATGGAATGCCACATCGTGTGGCATTGGATAGCCTCGTTTGCCATAACAGAAGTCTGATTCTTTTTGCTCTTTGGCTCGGTTCAGTTTTCGAATGTGTTTTTTAGTTTGGGGTGGGGTGCTTCCAAAATTATTATAGATGTTCCACGCTGGCATGTTTGTGTCAGATATTGAAGTAGTGATAGAGCCCACAGTGAACGGTGCCGACAATTAAATTAATGAATACACAAAATATGAAATTCAAATAAATAACAATTTAATATCATTCAGTAACAGTCAATATAATTCAGATTTAAACCCCATCATTCGTCTTTCACTCGACCAAGTGACGGCCTATTTCATCATCTGACTTAGCGTGATAGAGTTTCCTCCTGTCCTGTGTTCCTACTCATCTGTATTATCTTCTCTAGACTGGTACCAATACTCGTAGACAGACGCACTGGTCCTCATTTATTTTCCAAATCTGTCACATCTGTCTCTAAGAAGAAATTGTTCCCGGCATATCCCGGTACACCGCTTCAGCAAGCGGACCAAACGACGTAGAGGGATGATGTTAACACTTCGTCACTGGCGCATGAACTTCGTCATGAAAGGCAGCGGCTCAGTCTTAACGGATCAACAGCTAAGTGTTCCGGACCAGGACGGACCATATGTACTAGTGAATTGCGAATGTGGCCGACCAGGTATGGTTCGAAATAGTAGGGAAGGCAGATCTCTTCATTCATGATGGCCATACGCCTAGGGGATAGAAACTATGATATAAAACCTACGGCCTCCAAACTTTGCTCTCACCGTCTTTGTTTGCTTTGCTGGGCCATGGGAGATGAACCCCAGGTGTAATGGGTGTGGCCAGTTTGCGCAGACTGTACTCCTCCTAAAAACTACATTGCGCAGGCATGAATAACCTTTCTGCTGTCTACTGTTTACGTTCAATTCTATCAAGCCTGCAAGCAGCAGAGAGGGTGAACAGACCACGTTTTCAAGCAAAAATAATGCTTCCTACGAAACCTTATTTTAACCAAAAAAAATAAGTCTCCATTTAGCAAACGGAGACTTTACGATTTTTTAATCAATTTTGGTCGCAACGATGTGGTCATCCACCCTCTCTGCTGCTTAGTGATTTCATCACTGGGTTAACAAAAATAATAAATGATTTCAACCAAATATTTGATCGAGTCCGATACGATATCGTGTCCGAGGATCATGTAAATTTATTGTTACAAATCCATGCGGGGTTGACTGAGCATGACTAAAGACATTTTTAAATTGATTGAAGTCCATATCGGAACACCATGTCTGCCAAATATTTCGTAGCGTATGTGTATCAACGCCGTTAAACACAGCAAGAATATTACAGTTATCTCTGATCACTTTTGGAATCTGAGTGTAGCGTTGAGTGACATATATCACATCAGTGTTTTTGTGACGCCCCCGGGAAAATATTTTAGCTGGTTTTTTTTGATTGTCTAACATCACATCGTCGTATACGACTAAATTGTTAATACTCCCATCAAGGTCATCCACGGATGGCGCCTCGTCAATATCAGTTATAAAATCAATGGTATTCTCACCGTTAATTTCTGATGCATTCTCGTTAAAATCCTTTAACACTTCATAGCATCGTTGATCATCTACACTAGGAGCAATTAAATACAACTTATCCCACTTCATCCATCTCATTATTAAATTGAGCAACAATTGAGTCTTGCCGGATCCAGATGGCTCGATTATAATTGCACGGATAGAGTTTGGTAGCGCTGCATGATGCTTAACTGGTTCTCTTATTTTAGTCGCTGAAAAATCAATTATATTCATATCTCTATACATAAATTATGGATCTATATTGTGTGAAGTGTAAAACGCGTACTAGCACAAATGATGTGACGACGGTTACAACTAAAAATAACAGATCAGCACTAACTGGTAGATGTGCAACATGTGGTATAAAAAAGTTTAGATTTATTTCTACAAAATCAAAGATTTTACAATCCGGAGATGTTTTTAAAAAAAAACGAGGAGGTGATATTGCAGCCAAGTTAGTAAAACTCCCAGGAACGCCGTGGGCAAAATACCCCGGAGAAAAGCACCTTCCAGGATATAGCTACTGTGGCCCCGGAACACGATTAGATATCAGACTTGATGATCAAAACCAACCCCGATCCGGCGAGTATCCGATAAACGCTATTGATAAGGCGTGTCATGCTCATGATGTTGCATATAAAAGCAACAATCTGCAAAACAGGCATCTCGCGGATGTGAAATTAATTCATGCGTTAAATGCTATTCCTGATAAATCTTTTAAAGAAAAGTTGGCTTCGTGGTTGGTAAAATCAGCTATGAAAGGCAAATTGATGATGGGTGCTGGTAATTAATAATATGGAATCAATTTATTATTCCCCAAGAGGATACTGGAGGGGTAAATCAGCAGTCCATAAACTCGCTAGCGCTGCAAAAGTGAAAAAAACTACAGCGGCGGATTGGTTATCCAAACAGGCACTATGGCAAATTTATCTACCAACGCCTAAACAAATTCAATTCTCGCATTTTGATGTGACTGCTCCTAATGAAGTTCATCAGGCTGATATATTATTTTTGCCACATGATCGTGGTTACAAATACGCGTTAACCGTAGTTGATATTGCAAGTCGATACAAAGAAGCAGAACCGTTAAAAACAAAATCAGCCACTGAAGTCGCTTCTGCATTTGAAAGGATTTATCGACGAGGTCCTCTGCACTGGCCGAATCTATTGCAGGTTGATCCTGGCAAGGAATTTCAGGGTGCGGTTCTATCTACAATGAAACATCATAATGTCACCATACGACGAGGGCATACTGCGCTACATCGCGATCAGGCCATTGTCGAACGATTTAATCGGACGATTGCTGAGCGGTTATTTGGATATCAATACGCGAAGGAGTTTATTCAGGATTTAAGATCCCGTGAATGGGTTAAGAGATTACCAGCTGTGATTACCGCGCTCAATAACGAGATTACTCGAACAATAAACATGAAACCTGTCAACGCGATTAAAAAGAAGTCAATACCCGTACAACCACAAAAAGATTTCCCTAGAAACGCTAGCGTTTCCCAACCAATTCTTGGTAGTAGTGTCATTGTGAGGTACTTATACGAACCAGGAGAGCTTGAAGGGGGTAGAAAAAGGGCTACTGATCCTATTTGGAGTGTTACTGCACACAAGATATCTAGTATAACACGATCAACTGGTAGACCTCCAGTCTATAAACTGGATTCAACTACTCCTCAGCGAGGATTTACTCGACAACAACTACAAGTGATTCCCGAGGATACTCAATTGCCACCGCATGGTCTTAACTAGCGCCGTTGCGTCTATTGCACTCAAGACAAGTCAACATCACATTATTTCTGACATGACCGAGATTGTTATTTTTTCTGTCTACGGTAAATTGGCGAGGATCCTTATCCGAATACTGACAACGCATTATACAATTGCAACTCGCGCAGTGATTATTCTGTTGTTTCTTCAAAGTGATTATTAGTTAAGCATCAATATCAAATTCTCGTTGTTTTTTTTTTGTCCTGTTGTTTGTAACCGGAGAGTTTTTTATTAATGATGCTAACATCAATATCACTTATTGTTGTGTCATTATCATCACCAATGATTTCATCATCGCCTGACTCTGTCAGGACAATTCTTCGAAGCTGATTTATTCTTCGTACTCTGGATACTGCGAGACAGACTAAATTCGACCATTCGATGTGATTATCCACCATCCAAACAATTGTATTCGATCTGGTCAATCCCTGTGAAGAGTGTATTGTTGCTGCGTATCCTAGCGTCCATGGGGATTTATTAGCACGCAATGCATTTTCGACGACGCCGATATCAACCAGCACAATATCATTTAACACGAGAATCTGCTTTTCACTCTTCCCTGGAATATCAACTTCAATATTCTGCTTTCGTGTATCCGAAGGCCTATAACACAACGGTACTGAAAGTGTTGCAAATTTTTCTTTATGCGTTTCAAATAACTTCATCTGAAGTGTGTCTCTGACTATTTTTCTACTTGCTACTATCAAATCATTTGGTCTCCACGTTTCCCAGAAATCATTCATAGGAGTTTCTGAAATTATTTCACGCGCTATTTCGCATTGGATTTTATCCGGTTGTAATCTAAGCAGTGCTTTGAACTCGCGTAATTGTTCATCAAGTGATCTATGGTCGGTATTAATTTCTTCATAATAGTCTACAGAACCCTTTAGCCATTCATGTGGAGATCCACTGACAAATGGTGGTGGTTGGCCGTGATCACCGCACATGACGACTTTTGTGTTTTTGTTTAACAACCACTCGAGAAATGTTTGTAATACTCTCAACGATACCGTGCATATTTCATCCCAAATTATGATTTCAGGAATGAATTTATCACCCATTCGATCAGGGGTCCATTCATCGCCTTTCCATCGAAAGAAACTATGATAAGTAAAGGCATTTACCCCTCGCTGTATCATCTCTCTGGCGAGTCTGTGAGTCGGTGTTAACACAATCATGTTAGAAAGGCTAGCGTTTCCACGACGATATAATTCAATTGCACGAGTTGTCTTTCCTGACCCACCACAACCGTTTAAATAAACTGTCTTGTATCTACATATTGGATCAGATACCGGTGGTGCATTAGAAAATTCTGATTGAATTTCAATACGGTTACAACAAAGATATTTATCATCCATGGCAACGTCTGCGGATTCACAATACTCATGTAGCATCTCCTTTTTAAATCGCCAACGCCCCCAATTTTCTTCGGGATCTGTGAATGCCGCTACAGCTGATTTGTACTTATTGTGTATATACATCGAATCAGTGGCTACTCTAACCGCGGTATTAGGAAATCTATTTATCATCGAAAATAGATTAATAGAAGCATAGGCTAGCATTGAACTTCTCAAATGTGTGTACTGGGAATTATATCCATCACAGTAGGTAACAACCGTACCTAATTTCTCACCATTGGATAGAAAAGCATCCTTACGGGATACAAGTTTTCCCTGTTTCATTAAATCCGCTACAATAAAATCGTATTCAGCGATGTCTATGATCAACCGCGAAGAGTATTTTGCGTTGTCGTATCGTGAACCCTGCGTAAATTTACCGATTATTCTTCGTCCAAAATCTTTTGCTTGTTCTTTTTTAATTTCAAATAACTTCTTAGACCAATTCATGATTTGTTCTTCTGGAAACTGTTTTCGCAGTTCGCTAATTATACGATCTAGATCGGGTTGTGGTAGCCAAACTTCTTTCTGAGCTCGATAGCATATAATAGCTTCGGAAACAATCAACGATATCAGCATGCCACAATCAATCATATATCGTAGTAACACTATTGGCATCCAGGCCTTTTCAGATATATGTCTACCAAGCCAAACATAACTACACGGATGTAACCCTGTAGCGAGTTCAAATGATATCACACGAGCGAATCCGGTTAAATCAAAATCAGGCAATGGTCCATTAATCGCAACACGAGTCATTTCATGCGTGGGGTGTCCAAATCGTTTGAAGTATTCAGCGCATTCCCCATACCCGAGAAAACTTCCAGGATAACACGCGGATATATCAATTGAAATCATACCGTCACGATGGTATTTTGTATTCCACAGTCCTCCATGACCAAATTCGATGCAACTCAATTTAACGTCCTCGAGAAAATCACTTCGTGTTGGACGCCATGAGTTTTTTTCTCTTGCGAAGTGAGCTACCACTGATGGAATAGTAAAACTATCCGTCAATAGTTTTTCATGGGAACTCTCCGGTGAAAAATCATTAGCGATTTTTCTCATTCTGTTATCTAATTCTTCAACGCGATATAATTCACCATTTGGTCTTGCAAATTGATCAAATCCTGATTCGGAACCAGCACTACTAAGTAACCACACTGACACAGGATCATCTTTACACAACGCATGAATAGCATCAAATAATTTCTCTTCATAGAAAACATCCCCGGAAAATTTCCAGGGGATATATCTCACGGTTCTATCTCGTGGAAATATTGTTACTGCAGGTGTCCACGCGTGTTCGTTATGATCAATAATTTGTATTGGAGCCCCTAGCGATTGATATTTCGGTTCGTATAATACTTCTCCGGTTATTGTTGTTACTGATATTGGGAATTTTAATGATGCTTCTAATTTAGCTATATCAGAAGTCTTTGCACCGTGCTGTTTCACTGTCAGTTCCCATTCGGTTATTTTCCTACGTCGCAGATCAGTTAGTTTATTTCCTCGGGATGCATTTGTGAAGTGTTCCATTACCCGTGTTGCTACACAATTGAGCCTTGACGAAGTTAACGGTGAATATTTCATAGGAGCTAGTTTTGCAATATCGGGTTTATCATTTAACGGATATAACCCATAAACAATTGCTGTTACGGGATAAGATCTTTCGTAGTATGGTTTGTCAATTCCAGTTAGAATTCCTTGTTTGGAATCTTTACTTACAATGACAGTTTTTTTATCCTTGAGGATTGGTTCAAATTTATCCCTAATAATCCATTTGCCTTCGACTTCGATAATGAATTTTATTCTGAAAAAATACTTCTGATTGGAATTGCTTTGCTTGAAATCCTTTGGATTTCCACCTTTGGATTTTCCACCTTTGGATTTCCATCTTTGAATTACCCCTTTGGACGGAAATTGCTTTGCTTGAAATCCTTTGGATTTCTCGCCAAGGTGTGAAATTATCTCAGCTGCTCTTTTATCGTTCATAGTAGCATCGATGATGGGTACATTGACACCGACAACATCAAAGATGTTGTTGTTGATAATTCGAAATGTCGACCAACAGTGTGCTGCACCGTCTCGGTAGAATTCATTAAAACACTCCCTGATTTTACCGAGTATAGTTCTATCACCGATTAGACGTTTTGGTGTATCAGAGACTCTATCGAGATTGAATTTAGTATTTCTCCAAGGCTTAATTTTCGATAATCTTTGGAACTCCCTATCAAGATTGAATTTAGTATTTTTCCAAGGTTTGATTTTCGATAATCTTTGGAACTCCCTATCAAGATTGAATTTAGTATTTTTCCAGGGATTAATTTTCGATAATCTCTTGAACTCCTCCATGTTATAATCAAAACAAGTATTTAAATAGAAAAATATAGTATAATGAATCACTGCAAGTGGCTAATGATTGGATCTACAACCCCGTGTAACAAATCATGCAGAAGCGAATTCTGTGGGTATCATATGCAAAGCGTGAGAAACGGTTCAAAAGGCCCTCTCCCATGCCTCCAATGTGGGGTGGGTGTTAGAGGAAAATCGCAATTATGCCTTGTTTGTGGGGGTAAACGATACAGGGAACTAAAACGCTACTATGACAAACGAATCATTGACTCCGTCATCCTTGATAAAATCAAGGACAAAGTCATCAAAACCCCTCAAGATTATATCCAGAGATTTATAATTAAAGCAGATAATAAATTAGACAAGTAGTATTATTATACAAATGAGCCAAGATTTCAGACCTCACCCAGTGCTTGCTAATTACGAAGCCTCTAGTGATGGTGTTGTCAGGCACCGCAGACTCAAAGAACCGGTTGGATATCTGAATAATATGGGGTATTTGATGTTTTCAGCTGGGAGGAAGAAGTATCTCTGTCACAGAGCCATCTATGAAGCATTTTACGGATTAATCGAAGACGGCCATGTGATTGATCATATAAATGGCGTGAAGACTGATAATTGTCTTGGGAATCTTCAAGCCGTCTCGCAGCGCGATAACCTTTTAAAAAGCAACGCTGGTAGGCACGCAAAACATCCCAAGGGTGTGAAATCGTTTGATTTAGAAAATAATGAAGAGAGAAGCTTTCAGTCGATAAATGCGGCTGGAAAATATTTCGATATTTGTAGTACTTCAATTCAATTTGTTGCTGAAAAAATCATTAAAACATCTCTGTCTAAAAAAAATGGTCATAAAATAAAGTTCGTATACACTGAAACTATTTAAGGGAGATAAATCCTTTATGGATAAATCCGCCGCATTTACACTCTACCTACTAAGTTCCCTTGTATTATGACGTCAAAGGAATTTGTCGCCTGCTATATTACCTGTATACCTTGACTAGGCGCGCCCACGTGAATGTAATGGAGATATAATGCATGAGTTTTCGATAGAGAATAAAACTTTTTATTGTCGCTTGTGGGCTAAAACTGCATTATTATTTTTATTTATCTACATATCTCATGTGTGGGGGTGGGTGGACTAGCAGTAAAGCAGACAGCTAACTCGTTCTTTTCAGTAGAAAAATTCTTTATAATCTAACGCATTACCTATGTTCGCTCAGCCGGAACGCGAGTGTTTCCTATTCATTGAAGTAGGTGGGCGTGGTTAAAATTCCTTGTATGTGAATGTATTTTATCTAGAGAATTATAACAGAGTATAAAAACGCTGTTTTATTAAACAACTGTATTATTTTGTTTAAAATATTTCTCATTGTTGCAGCATAAAATTGTCTATTTTAAAAATCTCTTATTGTTAAGTATATCAGAAGATATATATATATTAAAAAATCTCTATTCTGTATGACTAGTCCGTGGTGTAATGGTATCGTGTTTGTCTTGTAAACATAGATCTATCAACTACGTGTTCGTTCCCCATAGCAGATACATTATTTGATGGCGAAACGGAAGATGTTTTTTTCTATTAATTGGGGAAGGAGGGCGGTCCCCCTCAGCCAAACCAACATGGCAACCCATGCTATCGCATTCTTGGTAGCGTGGGTTGGTGTTTTTTCTAACTCATGCAACCATGAATTCGATTTCATGGGTTGCCATGTTGGTTTGGTTTACCACGCCCACATCATTACCATCATCGTTCCATTGAATTATAATCCATCCTTAATTAAGTTAATTAAGTACATGTTATGCCTAAAATTTGCCACAACACTCGAGTGGAAATATATGGCATTGTGCCGTCCATGTTGTGACGTTACCTCAAGCATATCTTCTGGGCGGTCTAAGATGGCGTTTGCCACCTTAGGCCTTCCGCCGGAGATGTATGTTTCGGGTCCCCTTGGGCTTACTTGGATGCGAAGGCACCCAAGGAGTTCCAAAGATGTGTTGTCATATATGTTTTTTTTAATAATTAGAGATACAGTATACTATATTTATAAATAAATTTATTTATAAATAAATATAAATAATGGATATCAATGATGTAAATGCTATAATTGCTGAAATCTCAAATTTAAATAATAAAGGGGTATTATTATCTGAAAGTCTCGACGTTGACAAGATTACCTCGGAATATGAAGATACTGAATATCAGTCTAGTAAGGGTCGTTATGTTTTACCTAGGATGTACAGGCTCGTGAAAGGAATTCAAAAATCCATCAATGCTTGTTTGTACGGTAACGACATTAATTTATTTATAACGCTATTTAGCACCGTTGAAGCAATACGTCAAAAGCTCGGCCAAGAATATCAAAAACGAGCTGAAATTGGTTCTAAAGTTCGTGATCTTAGAAAAATGTTAAACGAGGAAAAGCCAGTATCTTAACCACGTGGGTGTTACTAAAACAAAAATAATAGGCTTTCGTAAATAATTTAAATAATTTATTTATTTTTTTTTTAGCGTTTTTTGTTACAAGTGTTACACTTGTCACATAGGATTTTCTCCTGAAAGGATACTCATCAGTCTGGACTTGCTCATGCAGTTATGTGCATAATGGATGATCTGGTCGTAGTAGCAAGTAATCACCGCGACGCCTCCATTTTCACGTAATTGTTCTTGTTGCCGCGTCGTTAACACAAATCGTTCATCGCCATTCTCAGATATTACAATTCTGAAATTCCCAGCGATGTTATTTCTGAAACACTCGCGGATAGCGTCGTACAGTTTAACCCTGTCGAAGATGAATACGTTAGCTTGATGGTACATTATTTAATAACTAAGTTATTTAATAACTAAGCTTTTAATTATGATAGTTTTACATTTGAAAATTTAGTTCACAAACAATATATGGTTGGTGAATCGCTTACAACTTAATTAAAACCCGAGAGCGGCTAGCAGCAATTAAAAAGTTTATACCGGTTCGAGACAGACTTCGCGAGAAACTTCAACAACGACAACAAGCGCAGACTGACTTTTCTGTGTCAAGTGAACAACTGTTTACTCCGATAACAAGTGCGACCAAAGATGTGAAAACAGCAACTGAACGAGCAATATACGGAGATATTCCTAAGGAAGGCAAGCGACGAGAAGTGCCTGTTCTTGGTGTGCTTGAAAAGATAGCAGCAGAGACCGGACAAACACGCGCAGGAATACAACAGCTATCCAGTGATATAAAAACTCAACAAGAGTATGAACAACTATCTGATATTGATGATGAAAATCTACAATTTTCCGCACCTGAACCACAACCTGTTGATGTCGTCACCCCAAGAGGTGTTTCCTTTATAGACAAACTCACCGAAGGAGCTATAGCAGAAATCAAACGACCTCAATTAATAAAACCCGAACATTATAAGATTTTTGGAAATTTTGCCGCCCAAAGCTTTCATTCCAGAAAAGACTTTTTAAAAGACGAGTATAAAAACAGTAGAATAAGCCGAGATGAATGGGCTGATTTGTTGTATAAAACGAATAGGGGAGTTGGCCGTTTAAATAAAAGAGAATTGGGATATAAAGAATTTAGAAGGGGAATTGAAGAGTATGATGAAACTGGTACAACTGAGAAAACAAGCGGAAAAGGATATTCGATTAAAAATCCAAAGGATGTCTTTGACTCTACCGTGACATGCCCTGGTAACATTCTCAGTGATATATCACGGTTAGAGGTTCTCATCGGAGGGAAACGAGCCGGAAATAACTCCGTCGAGATAATTAATGAAGCAGCTGATATCTGTAGACGATTATTTGCTGGTGGTATCATGGACATTAATGTATATCGAGAACTTATTGCTGAATTAGTTGAAAATCACAACGATGAAAATCCAATGGATGTAAGCGATTGATCACTAATTGAAAAACTACTAGTTTTATAACAAGATGATTATACACTATAACCATGATAAACCCGTAAGCGTCTACGTGGTGAACTCACGATTGCCTGTTTATCGCGCGTGGTACGGAGATGGTTTCGGCAATACCATTGCGGGGTTATTTACAAGAATGGCTCCCAAGGTGGCGCCGTTAGCTAAACAATTATCAATGAAAGCCATTGATGCTATCCGTGATAAGGGAATCAATTTCGTTGGAAATCTTGCCGGAAAGGCATTTTCTGCCGCGAAAGATAAAATAGCATCATTGGTGCGAAAGAAACCAGGAATGACTTCGTCAGTGGTGAAACCACGAATGACTTCGTCATTAGTGCTGCCATCAACTACAGTGATGCCTGCAAAAATCAGCAAAGTAATAAATAACGCAGTGGAAGAAAAACTAGCGCAATTGACTTCGTCACAATTGACAGCTTCACCGGTCACAGATAGTGCTATCATGAACGCGATAGCAGGAAGTGGTTTGAAACAAAAAAGAAATTCGAAGAATTTTCAACGACGATAATTACAATTGAAAACGCTAGTAATGTTATAAATGTTTAAACGAACAGCTGATCCCGCGTTAGATATGGAAGCCCCAGTGCGCAAAGATGATTCCGTCCACGATTATCAATACTATTCCTATCATGCAATACAACCCGACCTACGATCGCGAATTGAACTTCAAGTTCAAGATACCAGTAAATACTTTTTGCCGTGTGAAGCATTTATTGAAGTAGAAGGAAAACTTGTAACAAATGTTGCAGCTGATACCCCATATGCAAATGATTCAAATATCCGAGTTGGTTTCGTCAACAATGGTATAATGGCGTTATTTGAAAGTGCAAGATATCTCATTGATGGAAAAGAAATTGAATCAATAGACCGCGAGGTTGATGTTGCAACAACAATAATCGGACTAACAAGATACTCCGATGATTATACAAGATCGGCTGGTCCATCTATGATGTTTGCAAAGGATACCTCTGATAACGCTGACCACCTTCAATACATTAAAGTGTTAACACCGCAAGACACTTCAGTTGATAATCAACGAGAAGCAACTAATCCAGAACGTCGAGCTAGACCCGGAGCTGCGTTTGATATTCTCGGAGGTGTTAATGGTAATTTCAATTTAGGATTTGCAACACGAAAATTAGCATTGCAAGAACAGCAGCGATATTTTTCATGTGCGATTCCACTCCATCACATATTTGGATTCTGCAGAAATGTCAGAAAAGTCATCTATGGAGCCAAACACACAATCGCATTAGTGCGAAAAGGCAATGACAATGATGCAATTTGGCGTACTGGTGCCGATGAAGGTAAAGTTGTTTTGAGTAAAATAGTATTATGGATGCCAGTAATGACTCCATCAATTACCACGGAAGAGCGGCTACTTTCGTTTATGGAAACCGGTGGTAAATCATTGCTAAGTTGGCTAACAACAACGACTGATGCTAAAGAGGATAATGTTAATGGTACATTTACATGGCACCTGGCATCAAAACAAGGCGTTTCAGCTCCACGTTATATATTTATAGCGCTGCAGAATCGGAATCGATTAGGTTCCCAAGAACGCAGTCATATGATATTTGATCGGTTAGGGGTAAGTGAGGTTTCACTGAGAATAAACGGACAACAAGAACCATCTGAGGATATACAGCTTAATTACGGAAACAACCAAATAGCACGTGTGTATCATCGGATGCTGTCATATATGGGTCGTGATCAAAATGTTGATACTGGATTGCAAATATCTCAGCTCGATTTTAAGAACTTGTATCCAATTTATTACTTTTCACTGGAACATCTTGATTTAACAAGGCAATCCGTTGTTGATATACATTTTAGGGCTCGTATAGATCATGGTGGTGTTGATTATAGAGCGGTTGCTGTTATTCTCAGCGACAAATCAATGTTGTTAGAAGGGGCTGGCGGACGAATGAGACTCGTTGATGCACCAGTGGAAAATCTGTAAATGTAAAATCCATAGGATTTCCCAAATTAGATCAATTGAAAGCATAAATGTGTTTTACAATAAAATGCCATATAGTGTTGTTAGTGTCAAGCTGACTGATGGTCAGGTCAAGAAATTAAAATCAAAATCCGCTAAAGAATGTGGAACAACAATAACGTTAAAACCAGCGCAGATGTCCGGAGGTACACATAAAATATCATTAACGGATCGTCAAATAAAACATTTCAATGATGCAATGAAAAATAAGCGAGGAGTTCAAATAGAATTTTCGAAAGCTGCAGTCGCGAACATGATAAAATCAGGTGGTATATTTCCATTGTTAGCCGCAATACCAGCATTGATTGCAGCGGCTGCCCCAGCGGTGTCGAAGGCGGCAGCGTTGGGAGCCGTTGGGACCGCAGCAGGGATGGCGTTGAAAAAGGCAACTGGGAAAGGATATAAAAAAAGGGAAAGGGGTTGTACCTACCAGGAACCCCGTATTCATGGTACAGCGGCAAATCCGTGAACGGATCGGGTCTAAGAAAAATACCAGGAACGGTTTATTAGTTGAAAAATCTTCGATTTACAAATCTTCGATTTCCGAACCTATGGTTCCTATGTCCAATTTTGATTTAATTGATGCTGCTAAAAAACTAGCGATAAAAAACTTCAGAGGGGTTTTTATGAGAGATCAATTACCGAGAAAACCAAATAACGTTGAAACCGGTATCATCAATCTTGATAACAGCAGCGGATCGGGAACTCACTGGGTTGCATACGCGATTGATCCACGTGGGATTGTCTATTTCGATTCATATGGGTTAGCTCCGCCAAGCGAGTTTATGCGGTATATAAATTCCTCGATGAAACTCAAAGGGTTTCCGATTTTTTATTCCACGCTGCCAACACAACAATTAAATGATCCACCGATATGCGGCCGTGAAGTATTAAATGTCCTCGCGGAGATTTCATTAAACTCCTTTGGATCTCCGTGGAAACCACCTCATATTATTGTAAACGAATACACGAGTGGGAAATTACAAGGATCAATAAATTGAAAACACAAGTTACGCTAACAATAATGATCGATATTTGGGGACAATCTCTGTCAATGTTGGAACCCACCGAGGAAACATCTGCGGGTTCTATCGAGGATGTAAAAAAAATAATAGAAGATGAAATCGCTGAGACGTTAAATTTAACAAGTGTTGACCCGAACGAAATAGTTGTATTTCAAGATCGCCAAGGTAAATTGAAAAGCAGTAATATATCCGTGAATGACATTTTGATACGGCATCGCGCTGCCGCTGAAAACTCTATTGCACTGTATTCCAACGATGGACAACTTAAACCAGGCGCACTTGTGTCTACGATCACCGACGCGATTGCTACCAACGAACGTGATCTGAATGATTTTATACGAGGTTATAATAGTTTTCGCAAAAATGTCGTACATAAATTCTTTGGAACCCCGCTTGTGGTTGGCATGACTCTCGCTGAAATTAAAAACTATCTATCGCTATTCTTCGCTAACAAGGACGCGGGAAGGATGATGAATGAAAATGAAATCAAGGCAAATTATCTCGAGATTTCTAAACTAATAGAAGATCAAAAACCCACTAACGACGTCATTGTTAGATTTTTTGGATCCCCACCTGTGGCAGACTCGACTCTCGCTGAAATCAGTGAGTTTATTATCAGGCATACTCATAATGCCTACGTCGCTAATAATTTCTTTGGTGTCCCGGTTACATCTACAATGACTCTCAAAGATATTAATATGTTTATGGTGAGACAAACAACACTTAATACCATCGTGGATAAATTTTTAGGGAGAACACCTGTGTCTGAAACCACATCGTTGACAGGCATGACTCTCGCGGAAATTAAAAGCGCGTTTGACGAACAAAAACGCATCAGCGAAATGGCTAAAAATTTCTTTGAGGGCTCTGAAAGTTATAATATCACGACGACATATTCTTAACTCAACGGGCATTATGTCATGCATAAAGATTTGGAATTTAACCACCTTTTGATTTCATTTTTTAGTCGCCGCGATAAAACGATGATAAAATATACCGAAATCAAAAAAACCTATCTCGACGTTTACGACGATATTGCTAAACTAAAAGAAACCTCTGAAAGGGTAAAGTATGGGACCTTTGATTGGGTAAAAGAATCTAATGCTAAATTGAAAGTCAATATCGAGAAGTGGCCTCATGGTATCTACAGGATGACGTTAATCTCTGACAAGCAATTTGATATCATCGTGAAAGGTAAAACCTACTTTGGTGGCACCGCGACAGTAATTATCGCGGGGGGAGAAGAAGAATTTGAGATTGTCGCAGTTGATAACACCATTAGAAAAGAAATATCCTGGTGCTTAGAATTCGTAGCGGATTTAAGTAAATAATAAAACCACTAGTGGTTTCAATTGAAAGGAAAATCCTTTAGATTCACAATTGAAAACACTAGCGTCTTTAAAATAAAATGATTTCATCAACGCAATGTCGCTATGATCAGGTCAGAGAATTTCAAAATAGACTCAAAACCCTCACTGAGGAGTATCAAATAAAAATAAAAAAATACCGACGAAGAATCACCGCAATTGATATTACTATGTACTCGGTGTCAAGCGTTCTCGCTGGTGCCGGAATAATACTTGTATCGGTTACAATGATTGCCCCGGTCGTAGTTCCAATTTGCATTTCTGCGGTGGCTACAATCGGGGGTATATCAACCGGGATAGCAAAAAAGATATCATCATGCAGCCAGAGTAAACTGCAGAATTACTTAATTCAATTTCATATTGCATCAACCGCAATATATAGCATGATATCAATAACATCAACGAATCCAGAATTCAGTGTGAATTTCCCCTCTCCGGTCCCAGTGAAGGAGATAGCGCTAGCAAAACTACGAGTGTATCACAGTTGGCCTAATATCAGATCGGTTGCATTTAGTGGTCAGCAACCCAATAACGCACTGGTGTTCTCGTATAAGAATAAACCCGATGGTACTCCAGAGTGGGAAACTGTTTCGTTACCAACTGGGTCGTACCAAATTAAGCAAATCAATGCTGAAATTCAGCGTAGAATAAAATCAATCACTGGAAAAGAATCAAAAATAGCTATTAATCTTCATCAACCGACGCTCTCGTCGTCGATCGAAATAAGCACAGAGGGATACATTGTAGATATATATAACAGCTCGTTAAGAACAGTGTTAGGATGGCCTGAAAAACCACCGGAAAAATCCGCCACCGACTTAACCACGGACATACAATCATATCATGAAATCAATCCCAGTTATCGAGATAATTTATCTGATATAAGAAAAGGAAGAATCGCCGATAGATTTATATTTACCAACAAAGACACATTGCAATGGGATTTTATCATCAAAAGAACAACCGACTCATCTGTTACTATTTCATTTACGCTAACTGACGTCCGTGATTATTTTAATGAAATTAATCGATTACAACAAGCACAACTAGAACAACTACGGAAAACAAAATCGCAAAAACACGTTGAAATAATAAATCAACTTATATCTGACATGAAATATATCTATGAACTAATTATTCAAACAATAATTAATGACAACAGCGACAATAAACAACGATTCTTAACCGATTACAATATCACAGAGGACAATCTGCGTAATTTCAAGTTTCCCAAATACAACGCTGATGAACTAGCAAGAATTGTTAAAACCGATATCAAGGCGCTACAAAAATCAGATTCAGCTGTCCTCTTCAAGTATAATAATGATCCAGATGGTGGCGGTAGGCATATTGCCCCTCATAATGTGAATATTTCAACGGTGAATGCGCTCAATTTAGTATGTGATGCAATTGAAGGAAGCTATCAAATTAATCTAGAGAAATCAAATCAAGCTCAGCAGGGATATATTCTTTATTCGTTTGCACCAACAGCTCCTCCAGGATTCCTAATTATTGAAAACCCAATTAATCCTATCTACATGCGATGCCATAATAATTCGTTAACGAGAATTAATTTCAAACTCACCGACCAGTCAAATAATCTGATTGATTTACAAGAAGAGGTGTTAGCGATTAGTTTGTTTGTGAAATCCTAAATTGCTTTGCAATTTCAAAGGATTTTCGTCCTAAGGACTCGATCAAATATTTGGTTGAAATCATTTATTATTTTTTGTTAACCCAGTGATGAAATCACTAAGCAGCAGAGAGGGTGGATGACCACATCGTTGCGACCAAAATTGATTAAAAAATCGTAAAGTCTCCGTTTGCTAAATGGAGACTTATTTTTTTTGGTTAAAATAAGGTTTCGTAGGAAGCATTATTTTTGCTTGAAAACGTGGTCTGTTCACCCTCTCTGCTGCTCTGCAGCAATGGGAAAGGGGCGAAAACGAAATATATCACAAACCGAAGTCACAATTATATATGCAGATGACGCAGGCCTTTGGCAGTCTGGTATTGATCCGGAGACGACAGCATCACCCGCCAGCAGCCTGAGTGACCAAGCAGCCTTATCGTATGACATTACTGTTTGCTTCGCATGGAGAACGGCATAGAAAAGGTGGCCTAATCAAAACTCGACTCATTAACCCACCCACCCACCCACCCACCCTGACGGTTATCTTTCAGCGCGGTCGCAACATAACAGAAAACAAGGCATGTCGCACCTGCCTCACATCGTGTGAAAAGACTAAAACTGGCTAGTTGGAACATCAGAACAATACTAGACTCACCCGACAGTAACATACCAGAATTACGCTCTGTATTAATTGCACACGTACTCTCTCGCCATGGTGTTGACATAACTGTACTTTGCGAAGTCCGCCTTTCAGTGGAGGGGAAGCCGGAGAGAACACAGCGCGATATACACCCTGTGCTGGGCAGGAAAACCTCAGAAGAAATCCTTTGATTCACCACTAAGAAAAACAAATACTGGTTTGCTGAAAAAAAAAAAAAAATGCAAGAACTGCTTGCCAAATAGAGATTATCGTACCAAGACCACCTAGCTCAAACATCCTGTATACTGAAGAAAGCAGCCTTCCGCGTTATATGCTGGTCCCTCCAGTGCAGGCCCCGATACATACAAAATGAATGGTGGACAAAGCTTGCAAAACGAACCCAGCTGTACACTGACAATGGTGACTACAAGGGGTTTTATGAAACATTGAAAGCAGTGTATGGTCCATCCTTCCAAATACAGAACTCCCAATTGGGGTGCAGATGGCCAAGAGCTGCTTACTGACAGGGTATCTATCCTGAACCGCTTCTCGGAGCACTTATGCACCCTCTTCAGCACTAGCGGTACAGTCCAGGAGACAGCTATTGATCGCATCCCACAACATCAATCAAAGATAGAACTCCATGAGGCACCCACACTGCATAGACTGTAAAGGCCATAAAGCAGCTGAAGACTGGAAAGGCTGCAGGAAAAGTCGGTATCCCACCATAGATAAATTCGTGGTGGACCCAAGGGACCTTTCTGCATATGGTATGTGGCGAATAATAGATGTAACATGTTTGATGTGCTTTGTATCCTTAAATGCTCTTCCACTTATGAAGGAGGTGAACTTTGAAAAAGACTGGGGTATACATCCACTTTGGACTTTAATGATTTTTAATGCATATGTGTTTGGGTTATCTTTGGAGTTTTTTATGTAATGGTGAATTTTAACTTTTGTTTGAGGTGACTTTATCTTCCTGGGAAATATAGCAATGTGCCTGCATTTGCTATACCTGCTAACAAGTGTTTGCTGGGCCCTATATAGCCTTGATTGTAGTTATGTGTCAGCAAACCTTATGCATGCAAATTTACATTAGGTTGTAGGACCCAAGGATCTATGTAAAGTAATTTTATGGCATTCCAGTATTAACTGATTGTCTTTTAATTGGTTTAACTGACAAGGTAAACAGATTGGTAGATATGATGCTAGTAGTATTGTCTGAATAAATTTGTTCTTCAAATGCTAAGGAGTACCCTCCACCACGAGCAAGACTTTAATAACTTTTAAAAGGTTTTCGATTTTATTTTCCGAATACGTTCTACATTGACAGTAAAACGTGTATGAAAGTTGATAAAGGGTAAGTGGAAATACAGAAGACAGTTAAAGAAAATCAACAAAGACAGAAAGGTCAAAGGTTTATATTCTTACATGAAACATGTAACATACATAGTACCGTAGTGAGAAAAAAATAATATTCTTTCGTTGGATTGAACTCTTTTCCAAACATCCTTTACATTATATAGTAACGTTCTAGTATCCGAAGACTTCTACTTCGCAAAAATGGAAATTTTCCACAGTCCCGAGAACCGATTGTATCCTGACCCAACTACCGATTGTTTTCTGAGGGCATTTAATCGTGATTATATTACCATCGCTGGAGTGACCGATATAGTTGCCGCATTCCTGAAATGCCGGCGATGCACGTGGTAGCACCGTGGCATTTTGGGAACTCACAAGAATTTTCAAATGCATAAATCGGTCTGAAAGAAAAACAATAATTATCAATGAGTGTTTTAGATTTATTCATACACAGTTCTGTATTTGTTATATATATATATATATATATATATATATATATATATATATATATATATATTGCTCTTCTTGACTGACATCATTCAATTTAAGAGGACAAATCTGAAAGTACATTTTTTGATTTTTTGAACCTGCCATTACTGCCGCATCGTAAGAACGGAATAAACTCATCTTCTGTCAAGATCAGCCGGAATCAATGCATTATTCATAACATCGTTATTTGTTGTCATGTTTTCGCGCGAATACTTGCTGTTTTAGTTTAGGAAACCAAAAGCTGGTCTATTTATAGAAAAAATGGAAAATCCTACATCTATTTCCCATTCAGCAAACATGTTATGATCGTCTAATGCATTAGAAGAAGAAAACAATGTTCAGCTAAATACGTTTCTCCAATATTGATTCCAATTGCGATAAGTGCAACCGTTTTAGAGACGTCTCTGCAGTTACATTCTTGGAAGAATATGCACTTCTCCTGGAATAGTAGCTCACGATTGACGGTATGTAGTACCAGTCTCAAATTCCAGGAGTATACCGTTTTCATCTGCTAAGCAGACATTTTAGCACGAAACAACGTTTTTCACTTTTAAAAGCAAAACCGCCAAAGAAAGTGGTTAAATCTTTGCTTAGCTTCGATGTATGTAATTTGTCAGATGGATGATATTCTCTAAACTTACTTTGATGAATTATAATAATATCTTACTTCTCAAGATGGAGTATTGTCTTTTAGTAATTCGGATTATTAGGGAATATTTGAATACTGATACTATGTTCAATTATAATAACGAACAGATGTAATCGTGCATGTTGTGTTGAACATTGATGTATCTGTGTTTTAAATTGTTTATATCTGTGTTCCTTCTAACAAGATAATTTAGAAAACTGAATTACTTGATTAACGTAGCAAGTTGAAGCACACACACACACACACACACACACACATATATATATATATATATATATATATATATATATATATATATATATATATATATATATATATATATATATATATATATATATATATGTTCTGTGTCCGTAAATCGAATAGATTGGATATACCTGTTAAATTCCTGTATTTTAAAAAATAACTACAAGGAATGAAAAGATAATTGCTGAACCTAGACACCATTCAAATCAGATTATTTTTCATTGTTATGTAAACAAGATTATCTACTCCCTACTTTCTCTTCAAAGAATTTATATTTATGTTCAATATGTCGTTGACTAATTAACGAATACCTTTAGAATGGTTGACTATAAAAAAAAAACAAAAAAAAAATAGAGGAGTTTAAAAAAACCCATACATTCTTTGTGCCTTTCTCCTTTGAATGCAAGTTATAAATACGTATTTCTAATTACAATCCTTATGTTCTGAAATAACTAAGTATTCTTACCATCTCCACCTGCATCATTTCTGTTATAGATTTTGATTGCGGTTATACTGAAGTTTTTGCCAAGATCCACCGCCCACCAGGAGAAAGGTTCTGCTGCGGTATGAATACAAGATCCATGATAGTAATTGGGGTCCTTATTTCCGTCTACAGCCAAGTTTGGTGGCCCGTTAAAGCCAACGCTACTCTGGTATGCTGGTTTATGTAACGCCAGATTCACGAACCCTGACGATGGCAACAAATTAAAACTAGTGTAAACATTTCAAATATATTTTGACAAATTATATTCATCTTTTGAATTTGTCAATTACTGTGTTTTACATGCTATTGAACCTTATCCATAGTTTTGATATTAAACATGTAATTCAGTTTGTACGGGGAATTTTCAATGTGGCAACATGTATCTGCCACAAAATAATTCGCTTTTCAGCACAGTTGTTATGATATACTTGTGAATGACCTCTGATGATAAATGCTAAGCAATAGAATATGGTGTTTCATTTGGTGTCGTTTTCGCTTCTTTCAGAATTTCATTTGCTCCACACTTTTCTTCTGAAGAAACTTGTAGATGTAGAAGGTTTTGACCATATTTAACAAGTATTTGCAGAGAGATCACCAGTCGTTACACTATTGCTCCTCCGAATTCGACACATTTCATCTAAAAAATATTTGTCTTCCATCTTTTCATTCAAAATGAAAAGATAATAGATTTTAATTCATCTAAAGAAGGTATCTGATGTTTGAATGAAACTGTCTGTTTCTGTGGAAATGTCTGATTTAGGATAAACAAGTAAACTATAAAAGAATAGGGTAAGAAATCTCATTATTAAAACAATTATTGCAATTAGTAAATCTGTCTAGCTTTTCCGAATCCATAAGCGATGTAATGTTGTCACATGAGTTTTAAGTTATCTTTAACTATAGTTACTCAGTTATATTTATATATGCTATAGATCTGTGACAAATTTCAACTTTTTATTCACTATTGACATATAAAATGACGATGACAATATTAATAAACCCCGGCATTTTTACAAAAATTAAATATGGTACACATTTTCATCGAAATACCATTTACATTCCATGTCCACTCTTTCTTTCTCCCTCTGATGCAAAGGGACAAAATACGTGAAAATCTGTGAAGTGAGAGAGAAAGAAAATTTGAACTGGGCGAAACCCATGAAATTAAACGTACACCAAGTTACCTACAAGAACTTGTGCCATTGTAATGCCATATGTGCACTTTCACTAGGGATTCTCTACAGTGTGGATACAGGAGGTCGCGAGTTCGATCATTTGCCGAGTCATACCAAAGACATATAAAATAGTACAGCAGCTGTTTCGTAATTTTCACAGTATTAAGAGGTTGGCGCTAGGACTGGTCGGCCAGGTGTCAGGATAATTATTGGGTGGGACATGATGCTACATGGGGCATGATGCCACAGTAGTAGAGATACCGCACTAAATACACTGTAGCGATATAACTGAAAACTTGTTAAAGCCACATTAAAAATCCAAATTCTCTCTCTCTCTCTCTCTCTCTCTCTCTCTCTCTCTCTCTCTCTCTCTCTCTCTCTCTCTCTCTCTCTCTCTGGAGCGTAAAGGATTTTAACGCGTGGCATTTGGATATACATGTAGACGTATGAATAATGATAAAATATTAGAGAGATTAGAATAAAATATACCTGTGCTCGTTAACAATGGTCTACAAAGCATTGTATTGACTAATATCAACTGTAAATGCAATATAATATGAGAGAGAGAGAGAGAGAGAGAGAGAGAGAGACAGAGAGACAGAGTACCTGAACAGTTATTATTACACAGGTTCGTAATACAACAATACACACACCGTTGATTTCCAGGTGTTACTAAATCCCTCTTCTTTCCTATGATAGAGCTGACTGACATTTCTGAACAAGTCTGTGGAATAGTTTCAGGAAAATTAATATAAAATTCAGCCTTCACTGTTGTCTTCGCTTCTTTAGAAATATATTACTTAAATTCTCGATACAAATGCTGTATTTCTTGCTGTTCTTGTTAATATATATATATAAGATATGCAACTCATGTTCCAGTAATTTAATACATTTATTACCAAATTATGTCAGATAAAACAATATAGTAATTAAATTAGCGATAACCTGAAGATGGTATATAACACACATATAATACATTGATGAAAGAAAACGTATTCGGTGGCTATTTATCAAAACAATGGAAACCTCGTTAATACAGTTTCATGTTAGGCTTTTTGCATCGATAGTACCCTGATGCAAATACCTCTGAAAGAAAATGAATACGTGTCTTGTCATTATGTCATTTTTCGCATTTGTCACATTTAACTGATATCGGCAATAGACCCAACATTAAGTAGTACGAGTACACGTACATAGAAAATGCCTTATTTGTCTTATTTTTATCGATTCAATCACATCGATACCTAGTGAATTGTATCGGTCTGACATGCTGTGAAAATTTGTATCGTATGAATGTGTGTTAGCGTTCAGCTTTAAACCATCTCTCTCTCTCTCTCTCTCTCTCTCTCTCTCTCTCTCTCTCTCTCTCTCTCTCTCTCTCTCTCTCTCTCTCTCTCTCTCTCTCTCTCTCACTATATATATATATATATATATATATATATATATATATAGTTAGATAGATAGATAGATAGATAGATAGATAGATAGATAGATAGATAGATATAGTCTCAAAATTATATACTCTAAAACACGTATATTGTCGGAAAAACCGTATATAGTCTAAAAACTATATATAGCAGTGCAGTCATAATAGTTATTGCGCACTTACATTGATATCCTCACAACCAGACCAGAAATTGACAGCACCGTGAATACCGAACGTCTCCTGTACGCTGCATATCTTGGAAAGAAATAAAGGTAAGCGAGTAAGAAACTCAGTAGAGAACGATTGAACAATTCCTTGAGTGTAAGATCTTATTATTTGTCTATATTTAATTTCATTTCATGATATCACATATACATCTAGAGAAACCAGCGATAACATTTACGAGTTTGACTGGTGTATATTTTTGCTTTCTGTTAGAGAATTCTAGAGTGACTGAGAGTCATGGTACGCACTTAAAGTTTATTTTCATGACCAAGTATGTATGTATATATGTATGTATGTATGTATGTATGTATGTATGTATGTATGTATGTATGTATGTATGTATGTATGTATGTATGTATGTATGTATGTAAGTATGTGTGTGTGTGTGAGTGTGTGTGTGTGTGTCTGTCTGCCTTCATGCCTGCCTGCCTGCCTGCCTGACCGGCTGCATGCATGTATGTATGTATGCATGCATGCATGTATGTGTGTATACATGCATGTGTGTATAGATGTATGTATGCATTTAATTTATGTATACAGTTGTTGGCATTTAGAATATATTTTGCTGTTATTGCCATTACAGTTTTAATGTCATTAAAGTAATGACATTCTGAATAATGAGAAATTGTAGATTGTCGACTTTTTTGTGTGAAAACCTGATCGATGGCACAAGTCACAGTATTCCTGCAATCCGCTGGGTTCTCAAGAGCGTCGCACGAATAGCACGTGGGGCTAGCTGTGAAAGTGGAAAAAGGTTACGAATTTCGTAAATACTCTCAACTTTCCTCCTAAGTTGGAGTCATGTACTTTACAAGTAACTTTAGTAATTAAACATCTTGTATGGTCACATGGTGATTACTCTTAGTTATTATAACATTCTAGTGCAAGGTATATATGCCAATGTATTTATTAAACAGTGTATGTATAGGCCAATGTATTTATTAGACAGTGTATGTATAGGCAAATACATTTATTAGACAGTGTATGTATAGGCCAATGTATTTATTAGACAGTGTATGTATAGGCAAATGCATTTATTAGACAGTGTGTTCATAGGCCAATGTATTTATTCGACAGTGTGTTCATAGGCCAATGTATTTATTAGACAGTGGATTCATAGGCCAATGTATTTATTAGACAGTGTGTTCATAGGCCAATGTATTTTAGACAGTGTGTTCATAGGCCAATATATTTATTAGACAGTGTGTTCAAGGGACAATGTATTTATTGGACAGTATGTTCATAAGACAATGTATTTATTAGACAGTGTATTCATAAGCCAATGTATTTATTAGACAGTGGATTCATATGCCAATGTATTTATTAGACAGTGTATTTATAGACCAATGTATTTATTAGACAGTGTGTTCATAAGCCAATGTATTATTAGACAGTGTATTTATAGGCCAATGTATTATTAGACAGTGTATTCATAAGCCAATGTATTATTAGACAGTGTATTTATAGGCCAATGTATTTATTAGACAGTGTATTCTTAAGCCAATGTATTTATTAGACAGTGTATTTATAGGCCAATGTATTTATTAGACAGTGTATTCATAAGCCAATGTATTATTAGACAGTGTATTTATAGGCCAATGTATTTATTAGACAGTGTATTCATAAGCCAATGTATTATTAGACAGTGTATTTATAGGCCAATGTATTTATTAGACAGTGTATTCATAAGCCAATGTATTATTAGACAGTGTATTTATAGACCAATGTATTTATTAGACAGTGTATTTATAGGCCAATCTATTTATTAGATAGTGTATTTATAGGTCAATGTATTTACTAGTCAGTGTATTTATAAGCCAATTTATTTAATAGTGTATTTATAGGAGAATGTAGTTATTAGACAGTGTATTTATAGGAGAATGTATTTATTAGTGCATGTATAGGACAATGTATATAAAACAATGAATTTGTTGAGCTATGGGATTACTGTTGGGAATTTGGGTACCAGCCTGTCACAATCAATGTTGCATCTTAGGTACCAGCCTGTCACAATCAATTTAGGTACCGGCCTGTCACAGTCAATTTAGGTACCGGCCTGTCACAATCAATTTAGGTACCGGCCTGTCACAATCAATTTAGGTACCGGCCTGTCAATCAATCTAGGTACCGGCCTGTCACAATCAATTTAGGTACCGGCCTGTCAATCAATTTAGGTACCGGCCTGTCACAATTAATTTAGGTACCGGCCTGTCAATCAATTTAGGTACCGGCCTGTCAATCAATTTAGGTACCGGCCTGTCACAATCAAAGTTGCATCTGCCTGCTAATATTTGTTCTTATGTGCTGAAATATACAGCCATGTCTAATGTTTCTGAGGAGTAAATGAAGATACTGAGAAAAAGACATTATTTATATGTTTTGTTAATCATTTCATTTTACCAAAGAGAATCTTAAATATAATTAAACCCAAGTCTTTTTTACTACGTGTCAATATTGCCAAAAAAGATTTCTAAACTCGCGGTGGCATCCTAATTTGTTTTTGTTGTTGCAGTTTTATGTTTAAACTTTCTTATAAACACTCCCATCCCAATTTGTAATTTATGTTTTACACTTTTTATTTAAATTCACGACTTAGGCTGGGGAATTAGTCTACTATGATTTATAATACGTTAACTCAGATAACAGTCAGTTCTGTTAACACTTTGGTATTCACGACTTAGGATGGGGAATTAGTCTAGTATGATTTATAATACGTTAAGTCAGATAACAGTCAGTTCTGTTAACACTTTGGTATTCACGACTTAGGATGGGGAATTAGTCTAGTATGATTTATAATACGTTAAGTCAGATAACAGTCAGTTCTGTCAACACTTTGGTATTCACGACTTAGGATGGGGAATTAGTCTAGTAGGATTTATAATACGTTAAGTCAGATAACAGTCAGTTCTGTTAACACTTTGGTATTCACGACTTAGGATGGGGAATTAGTCTAGTAGGATTTATAATACGTTAAGTCAGATAACAGTCAGTTCTGTTAACACTTTGGTATTCACGACTTAGGATGGGGAATTAGTCTAATATGATTTATAATACGTTAAGTCAGATAACAGTCAGTTCTGTTAACACTTTGGTATTCACGACTTAGGATGGGGAATTAGTCTAGTATGATTTATAATACGTTAAGTCAGATAACAGTCAGTTCTGTTAACACTTTGGTATTCACGACTTAGGATGGGGAATCAGTCTAGTAGGATTTATAATACGTTAAGTCAGATAACAGTCAGTTCTGTTAACACTTTGGTATTCACGACTTAGGATGGGGAATTAGTCTAGTAGGATTTATAATACGTTAAGTCAGATAACAGTCAGTTCTGTTAACACTTTGGTATTCACGACTTAGGATGGGGAATTAGTCTAGTATGATTTATAATACGTTAAGTCAGATAACAGTCAGTTCTGTTAACACTTTGGTATTCACGACTTAGGATGGGGAATAAGTCTAGTATGATTTATAATACATTAAGTCAGATAACAGTCAGTTCTGTTAACACTTTGGTATTCACGACTTAGGATGGGGAATTAGTCTAGTAGGATTTATAATACGTTAATTCAGATAACAGTCAGTTCTGTTAACACTTTGTTATTCACGACTTAGGATGGGGAATTAATCTAGTATGATTTATAATACGTTAAATCAGATAACAGTCAGTTCTGTTAACACTTTGGTATTCACGACTTAGGATGGGGAATTAGTCTAGTAGGATTTATAATACGTTAAGTCAGATAACAGTCAGTTCTGTTAACACTTTGGTATTCACGACTTAGGATGGGGAATTAGTCTAGTATGTTTTATAATACGTTAAGTCAGATAACAGTCAGTTCTGTTAACACTTTGGTATTCACGACTTAGGATGGGGAATTAGTCTAGTATGATTTATAATACGTTAAGTCAGATAACAGTCAGTTCTGTTAACACTTTGGTATTCACGACTTAGGATGGGGAATTAGTCTAGTAGGATTTATAATACCTTAAGTCAGATAACAGTCAGTTCTGTTAACACTTTGGTATTCACGACTTAGGATGGGGAATTAGTCTAGTAGGATTTATAATACGTTAAGTCAGATAACAGTCAGTTCTGTCAACACTTTGGTATTCACGACTTAGGATGGGAATTAGTCTAGTATGATTTATAATACGTTAATTCAGATAACAGTCAGTTCTGTTAACACTTTGGTATTCACGACTTAGGATGGGGAATTAGTCTAGTAGGATTTATAATACGTTAAGTCAGATAACAGTCAGTTCTGTTAACACTTTGGTATTCACGACTTAGGATGGGGAATGAGTCTAGTAGGATTTATAATACGTTAAGTCAGATAACAGTCAGTTCTGTTAGCACTTTGTTATTCACGACTTAGGACGGGGAATTAGTCTAGTATGATTTATAATACGTTAATTCAGATAACAGTCAGTTCTGTTAACACTTTGGTATTCACGACTTAGGATGGGGAATTAGTCTAGTATGATTTATAATACGTTAAGTCAGATAACAGTCAGTTCTGTTAACACTTTGGTATTCACGACTTAGGATGGGGAATTAGTCTAGTATGATTTATAATACGTTAAGTCAGATAACAGTCAGTTCTGTTAACACTTTGGTATTCACGACTTAGGATGGGGAATTAGTCTAGTATGATTTATAATACGTTAAGTCAGATAACAGTCAGTTCTGTTAACACTTTGTTATTCACGACTTAGGATGGGGAATTAGTCTAGTATGATTTATAATACGTTAAGTCAGATAACAGTCAGTTCTGTTAACACTTTGGTATTCACGACTTAGGATGGGGAATTAGTCTAGCAGGATTTATAATACGTTAAGTCAGATAACAGTCAGTTCTGTTAACACTTTGGTATTCACGACTTAGGATGGGGAATTAGTCTAGTAGGATTTATAATACGTTAAGTCAGATAACAGTCAGTTCTGTTAACACTTTGGTATTCACGACTTAGGATGGGGAATTAGTCTAGTATGATTTATAATACGTTAAGTCAGATAACAGTCAGTTCTGTTAACACTTTGGTATTCACGACTTAGGATGGGGAATTAGTCTAGTATGATTTATAATACGTTAAGTCAGATAACAGTCAGTTCTGTTAACACTTTGGTATTCACGACTTAGGATGGGGAATTAGTCTAGTAGGATTTATAATACGTTAAGTCAGATAACAGTCAGTTCTGTCAACACTTTGGTATTCACGACTTAGGATGGGGAATTAGTCTAGTATGATTTATAATACGTTAATTCAGATAACAGTCAGTTCTGTTAACACTTTGGTATTCACGACTTAGGATGGGGAATTAGTCTAGTAGGATTTATAATACGTTAAGTCAGATAACAGTCAGTTCTGTTAACACTTTGGTATTCACGACTTAGGATGGGGAATTAGTCTAGTATGATTTATAATACGTTAAGTCAGATAACAGTCAGTTCTGTTAACACTTTGGTATTCACGACTTAGGATGGGGAATTAGTCTAGTAGGATTTATAATACGTTAAGTCAGATAACAGTCAGTTCTGTTAACACTTTGGTATTCACGACTTAGGATGGGGAATTAATCTAGTAGGATTTATAATACGTTAAGTCAGATAACAGTCAGTTCTGTTAACACTTTGGTATTCACGACTTAGGATGGGGAATTAGTCTAGTAGGATTTATAATACGTTAAGTCAGATAACAGTCAGTTCTGTTAACACTTTGGTATTCACGACTTAGGATGGGGAATTAGTCTAGTAGGATTTATAATACGTTAAGTCAGATAACAGTCAGTTCTGTTAACACTTTGGTATTCACGACTTAGGATGGGGAATTAGTCTAGTAGGATTTATAATACGTTAAGTCAGATAACAGTCAGTTCTGTTAACACTTTGGTATTCACGACTTAGGATGGGGAATTAGTCTAGTAGGATTTATAATACGTTAAGTCAGATAACAGTCAGTTCTGTTAACACTTTGGTATTCACGACTTAGGATGGGGAATTAGTTTAGTAGGATTTATAATACGTTAAGTCAGATAACAGTCAGTTCTGTTAACACTTTGGTATTCACGACTTAGGATGGGGAATTAGTCTAGTATGATTTATAATACGTTAATTCAGATAACAGTCAGTTCTGTTAACACTTTGGTATTCACGACTTAGGATGGGGAATTAGTCTAGTATGATTTATAATACGTTAAGTCAGATAACAGTCAGTTCTGTTAACACTTTGGTATTCACGACTTAGGATGGGGAATTAGTCTAGTAGGATTTATAATACGTTAAGTCAGATAACAGTCAGTTCTGTTAACACTTTGGTATTCACGACTTAGGATGGGGAATTAGTCTAGTATGATTTATAATACGTTAAGTCAGATAACAGTCAGTTCTGTTAACACTTTGGTATTCACGACTTAGGATGGGGAATTTGTCTAGTAGGATTTATAATACCTTAAGTCAGATAACAGTCAGTTCTGTTAACACTTTGGTATTCACGACTTAGGATGGGGAATTAGTCTAGTATGATTTATAATACGTTAAGTCAGATAACAGTCAGTTCTGTCAACACTTTGGTATTCACGACTTAGGATGGGAATTAGTCTAGTATGATTTATAATACGTTAATTCAGATAACAGTCAGTTCTGTTAACACTTTGGTATTCACGACTTAGGATGGGGAATTAGTCTAGTAGGATTTATAATACGTTAAGTCAGATAACAGTCAGTTCTGTTAACACTTTGGTATTCACGACTTAGGATGGGGAATTAGTCTAGTAGGATTTATAATACGTTAATTCAGATAACAGTCAGTTCTGTTAACACTTTGGTATTCACGACTTAGGATGGGGAATTAGTCTAGTATGATTTATAATACGTTAAGTCAGATAACAGTCAGTTCTGTTAACACTTTGGTATTCACGACTTAGGATGGGGAATAGTCTAGTAGGATTTATAATACGTTAAGTCAGATAACAGTCAGTTCTGTTAACACTTTGGTATTCACGACTTAGGATGGGGAATTAGTCTAGTAGGATTTATAATACGTTAAGTCAGATAACAGTCAGTTCTGTTAACACTTTGGTATTCACGACTTAGGATGGGGAATTAGTCTAGTATGATTTATAATACATGAAGTCAGATAACAGTCAGTTCTGTTAACACTTTGGTATTCACGACTTAGGATGGGGAATTAGTCTAGTAGGATTTATAATACGTTAATTCAGATAACAGTCAGTTCTGTTAACACTTTGGTATTCACGACTTAGGATGGGGAATTAGTCTAGTATGATTTATAATACGTTAAGTCAGATAACAGTCAGTTCTGTTAACACTTTGGTATTCACGACTTAGGATGGGGAATTAGTCTAGTATGATTTATAATACGTTAAGTCAGATAACAGTCAGTTCTGTTAACACTTTGGTATTCATGACTTAGGATGGGGAATTAGTCTAGTATGATTTATAATACGTTAAGTCAGATAACAGTCAGTTCTGTTAACACTTTGGTATTCACGACTTAGGATGGGGAATTAGTCTAGTAGGATTTATAATACCTTAAGTCAGATAACAGTCAGTTCTGTTAACACTTTGGTATTCACGACTTAGGATGGGGAATTAGTCTAGTATGATTTATAATACGTTAAGTCAGATAACAGTCAGTTCTGTTAACACTTTGGTATTCACGACTTAGGATGGGGAATTAGTCTAGTAGGATTTATAATACCTTAAGTCAGATAACAGTCAGTTCTGTTAACACTTTGGTATTCACGACATAGGATGGGGAATTAGTCTAGTAGGATTTATAATACGTTAAGTCAGATAACAGTCAGTTCTGTCACCACTTTGGTATTCACGACTTAGGATGGGAATTAGTCTAGTATGATTTATAATACGTTAATTCAGATAACAGTCAGTTCTGTTAACACTTTGGTATTCAATTGTTAGGATGGGGAATTAGTCTAGTAGGATTAATAATACGTTAAGTCAGATAACAGTCAGTTCTGTTAACACTTTGGTATTCACGACTTAGGATGGGGAATTAGTCTAGTAGGATTTATAATACGTTAAGTCAGATAACAGTCAGTTCTGTTAACACTTTGTTATTCACGACTTAGGATGGGGAATTAGTCTAGTATGATTTATAATACGTTAATTCAGATAACAGTCAGTTCTGTTAACACTTTGGTATTCACGACTTAGGATGGGGAATTAGTCTAGTATGATTTATAATACGTTAAGTCAGATAACAGTCAGTTCTGTTAACACTTTGGTATTCACGACTTAGGATGGGGAATTAGTCTAGTAGGATTTATAATACGTTAAGTCAGATAACAGTCAGTTCTGTTAACACTTTGGTATTCACGACTTAGGATGGAGAATTAGTCTAGTATGATTTATAATACGTTAAGTCAGATAACAGTCAGTTCTGTTAACACTTTGTTATTCACGACTTAGGATGGGGAATTAGTCTAGTATGATTTATAATACGTTAAGTCAGATAACAGTCAGTTCTGTTAACACTTTGGTATTCACGACTTAGGATGGGGAATTAGTCTAGTAGGATTTATAATACGTTAAGTCAGATAACAGTCAGTTCTGTTAACACTTTGGTATTCACGACTTAGGATGGGGAATTAGTCTAGTATGATTTATAATACGTTAAGTCAGATAACAGTCAGTTCTGTTAACACTTTGGTATTCACGACTTAGGATGGGGAATTAGTCTAGTATGATTTATAATACGTTAAGTCAGATAACAGTCAGTTCTGTTAACACTTTGGTATTCACGACTTAGGATGGGGAATTAGTCTAGTAGGATTTATAATACGTTAAGTCAGATAACAGTCAGTTCTGTTAACACTTTGGTATTCACGACTTAGGATGGGGAATTAGTCTAGTATCATTTATAATACGTTAAGTCAGATAACAGTCAGTTCTGTCAACACTTTGGTATTCACGACTTAGGATGGGGAATTAGTCTAGTATGATTTATAATACGTTAAGTCAGATAACAGTCAGTTCTGTTAACACTTTGTTATTCACGACTTAGGATGGGGAATTAGTCTAGTATGATTTATAATACGTTAATTCAGATAACAGTCAGTTCTGTTAACACTTTGGTATTCACGACTTAGGATGGGGAATTAGTCTAGTATGATTTATAATACGTTAAGTCAGATAACAGTCAGTTCTGTTAACACTTTGGTATTCACGACTTAGGATGGGGAATTAGTCTAGTATGATTTATAATACGTTAAGTCAGATAACAGTCAGTTCTGTTAACACTTTGGTATTCACGACTTAGGATGGGGAATTAGTCTAGTAGGATTTATAATACCTTAAGTCAGATAACAGTCAGTTCTGTTAACACTTTGGTATTCACGACTTAGGATGGGGAATTAGTCTAGTATGATTTATAATACGTTAAGTCAGATAACAGTCAGTTCTGTTAACACTTTGGTATTCACGACTTAGGATGGGGAATTAGTCTAGTAGGATTTATAATACCTTAAGTCAGATAACAGTCAGTTCTGTTAACACTTTGGTATTCACGACTTAGGATGAGGAATTAGTCTAGTAGGATTTATAATACGTTAAGTCAGATAACAGTCAGTTCTGTCACCACTTTGGTATTCACGACTTAGGATGGGAATTAGTCTAGTATGATTTATAATACGTTAATTCAGATAACAGTCAGTTCTGTTAACACTTTGGTATTCAATTGTAAGGATGGGGAATTAGTCTAGTAGGATTAATAATACGTTAAGTCAGATAACAGTCAGTTCTGTTAACACTTTGGTATTCACGACTTAGGATGGGGAATTAGTCTAGTAGGATTTATAATACGTTAAGTCAGATAACAGTCAGTTCTGTTAACACTTTGTTATTCACGATTTAGGATGGGGAATTAGTCTAGTATGATTTATAATACGTTAATTCAGATAACAGTCAGTTCTGTTAACACTTTGGTATTCACGACTTAGGATGGGGAATTAGTCTAGTATGATTTATAATACGTTAAGTCAGATAACAGTCAGTTCTGTTAACACTTTGGTATTCACGACTTAGGATGGGGAATTAGTCTAGTAGGATTTATAATACGTTAAGTCAGATAACAGTCAGTTCTGTTAACACTTTGGTATTCACGACTTAGGATGGAGAATTAGTCTAGTATGATTTATAATACGTTAAGTCAGATAACAGTCAGTTCTGTTAACACTTTGTTATTCACGACTTAGGATGGGGAATTAGTCTAGTATGATTTATAATACGTTAAGTCAGATAACAGTCAGTTCTGTTAACACTTTGGTATTCACGACTTAGGATGGGGAATTAGTCTAGTAGGATTTATAATACGTTAAGTCAGATAACAGTCAGTTCTGTTAACACTTTGGTATTCACGACTTAGGATGGGGAATTAGTCTAGTATGATTTATAATACGTTAAGTCAGATAACAGTCAGTTCTGTTAACACTTTGGTATTCACGACTTAGGATGGGGAATTAGTCTAGTATGATTTATAATACGTTAAGTCAGATAACAGTCAGTTCTGTTAACACTTTGGTATTCACGACTTAGGATGGGGAATTAGTCTAGTAGGATTTATAATACGTTAAGTCAGATAACAGTCAGTTCTGTTAACACTTTGGTATTCACGACTTAGGATGGGGAATTAGTCTAGTATCATTTATAATACGTTAAGTCAGATAACAGTCAGTTCTGTCAACACTTTGGTATTCACGACTTAGGATGGGGAATTAGTCTAGTATGATTTATAATACGTTAATTCAGATAACAGTCAGTTCTGTTAACACTTTGGTATTCACGACTTAGGATGGGGAATTAGTCTAGTAGGATTTATAATACGTTAACTCAGATAACAGTCAGTTCTGTTAACACTTTGGTATTCACGACTTAGGATGGGGAATTAGTCTAGTATGATTTATAATACGTTAAGTCAGATAACAGTCAGTTCTGTTAACACTTTGGTATTCACGACTTAGGATGGGGAATTAGTCTAGTAGGATTTATAATACGTTAAGTCAGATAACAGTCAGTTCTGTTAACACTTTGGTATTCACGACTTAGGATGGGGAATTAGTCTAGTAGGATTTATAATACGTTAAGTCAGATAACAGTCAGTTCTGTTAACACTTTGGTATTCACGACTTAGGATGGGGAATTAGTCTAGTAGGATTTATAATACGTTAAGTCAGATAACAGTCAGTTCTGTTAACACTTTGGTATTCACGACTTAGGATGGGGAATTAGTCTAGTATGATTTATAATACGTTAAGTCAGATAACAGTCAGTTCTGTTAACACTTTGGTATTCACGACTTAGGATGGGGAATTAGTCTAGTAGGATTTATAATACGTTAAGTCAGATAACAGTCAGTTCTGTTAACACTTTGGTATTCACGACTTAGGATGGGGAATTAGTCTAGTAGGATTTATAATACGTTAAGTCAGATAACAGTCAGTTCTGTTAACACTTTGGTATTCACGACTTAGGATGGGGAATTAGTTTAGTAGGATTTATAATACGTTAAGTCAGATAACAGTCAGTTCTGTTAACACTTTGGTATTCACGACTTAGGATGGGGAATTAGTCTAGTATGATTTATAATACGTTAATTCAGATAACAGTCAGTTCTGTTAACACTTTGGTATTCACGACTTAGGATGGGGAATTAGTCTAGTATGATTTATAATACGTTAAGTCAGATAACAGTCAGTCCTGTTAACACTTTGGTATTCACGACTTAGGATGGGGAATTAGTCTAGTAGGATTTATAATACGTTAAGTCAGATAACAGTCAGTTCTGTTAACACTTTGGTATTCACGACTTAGGATGGGGAATTAGTCTAGTAGGATTTATAATACGTTAAGTCAGATAACAGTCAGTTCCGTTAACACTTTGGTATTCACGACTTAGGATGGGGAATTAGTCTAGTATGATTTATAATACGTTAAGTCAGATAACAGTCAGTTCTGTTAACACTTTGGTATTCACGACTTAGGATGGGGAATTAGTCTAGTAGGATTTATAATACGTTAAGTCAGATAACAGTCAGTTCTGTTAACACTTTGGTATTCACGACTTAGGATGGGGAATTAGTCCAGTAGGATTTATAATACGTTAAGTCAGATAACAGTCAGTTCTGTTAACACTTTGGTATTCACGACTTAGGATGGGGAATTAGTCTAGTATGATTTATAATACGTTAAGTCAGATAACAGTCAGTTCTGTTAACACTTTGGTATTCACGACTTAGGATGGGGAATTAGTCTAGTATGATTTATAATACGTTAATTCAGATAACAGTCAGTTCTTTTAACACTTTGGTATTCACGACTTAGGATGGGGAATTAGTCTAGTATGATTTATAATACGTTAAGTCAGATAACAGTCAGTTCTGTTAACACTTTGGTATTCACGACTTAGGATGGGGAATTAGTCTAGTAGGATTTATAATACGTTAAGTCAGATAACAGTCAGTTCTGTTAACACTTTGGTATTCACGACTTAGGATGGGGAATTAGTCTAGTATGATTTATAATACGTTAAGTCAGATAACAGTCAGTTCTGTTAACACTTTGGTATTCACGACTTAGGATGGGGAATTAGTCTAGTATGATTTATAATACGTTAACTCAGATAACAGTCAGTTCTGTTAACACTTTGGTATTCACGACTTAGGATGGGGAATTAGTCTAGTATGATTTATAATACGTTAAGTCAGATAACAGTCAGTTCTGTTAACACTTTGGTATTCACGACTTAGGATGGGGAATTAGTCTAGTATGATTTATAATACGTTAAGTCAGATAACAGTCAGTTCTGTTAACACTTTGGTATTCACGACTTAGGATGGGGAATTAGTCTAGTATGATTTATAATACGTTATGTCAGATAACAGTCAGTTCTGTTAACACTTTGGTAGCATGTAAAAACTAATAGATCTAAGGTCAGGAATATATGGCTTAGAATGAAGGTAAAAGCTTACATTTTTACCTGTTTTGAAAGAATTTTTCTTCTTATTTTAGGACATCCTTCCATTACAATTGTTATAGGATGAATCTATTCAGTAAAATATGGATATTTTTTATGGAACGCAATTTTAGTAAAGTATCGATATTATATGAATTATACATATATGGTTTGTTTGATTTTTAAAGTTTACATCAGTTTTTATCGTGCCAACCCAACTGTAGTCAAATGCGTTGCCAAGGAAGAACAACAGTGGTAGACCCGTGCCTAAACAAACAAACACCAATCGTATATTCGCCATCGTATCATGAGTAAGGTACTAATAGTGATCCCAATAATAATAATAATAATAATAATAATAATAATAATAATAATAATATAACAATAATAATATCAATAATAATAATATTAATAATATAATAATAATAATATAATAATAATAATAATAATATAATAATAATAACAATAATAATAACATAATAATAATATCAATAATAATAATAATAATAATAATCATAATAATAATAACTCTAATAGTAAAAATAATAATAATCAAAATAACAATCATCTGTTAGCAGTACACTTCATACTATTTTCTCTAAATATGTCAAGAAGGTCAAAAATAGTGACAACATATCATTACCAGGCAACAAGATGGCGATACTTACCTCCAGATAATACTGAATGATACCTGCATGCTAAGATGGCGAATACTTGCAATATGTTATCTGTAAATAAACAAGTTCCGGTGCATGTGCTGTTATTATATATAATAATATAATATATATATAGTTTTATATTTGGTAATATATTTTTTTTGTTTTCCGTTATGGCATGATAAATCAAAAATGTATTTTGTAAATAGCTTGTGGTGTCGAAAAGATCCTACATTATAATATATGGATAATAGTGACAAACAGGGTGAATATTTGTCACAGTTTGATTGATAATTTTCTACATTTAGTTTCTAATATGAGAGAGAGAGAGAGAGAGAGAGAGAGAGAGAGAGAGAGAGAGAGAGAGAGAGAGAGAGAGAGAGAGAGAGAGAGAACTATCTGTTATAACACTCATGAAAAAGAACTGGGTTCGATTCCGAATGTTTGATCTGTTTGTAAATAGTGTAGGTTATCAAATGTTGTTTTTACAGCATTTACATGTAATGTTTACTTATCAAAGGCACGTGTTTAATAATGTTCGAGAAAATAAAACACCCTATTTTTGTAAACCTTAAATTTATATGATATTCTCGTCCTTAAGGCAAAATACTTACATGAAGGAATATGTTCCATCGTTGATATTGACCTGTATCTATACTTATCTATTATCTATTCGACATGTACAACCTTTCCAGGTTTTGTTCCGCGCCTGTTAGTATTATCATAGACCGCAGTTACCTGATTCTAATTGTAAATAATGATAATAGATAGACAGACGTACAGACAGAGAAAGAGGGACAAAGGGGGAAAGAGGTAAATTGAAAGTTTGAGACACTTTAGTATTCAAGTGTAGAAGTGTATGTTTTACTGTACTTCGTCAAGGATCGTCGATTGAACGTAGTGTTTTCATGTTTTCCCTATAATGCACATAGAATGTTATTGAATAAGCATTGGTAATGCAGATCATATCAAAGCTATATATATATATATATATATATATATATATATATATATATATATATATATATATATATATATATATATATATATATATATTTATATATATATATATATATACATACATGTATATATATATTGTCTACTGATGGTTTATTAATTCGTATATAATTATATAACGTCATATATTTACAGCAAGGTAATAAATGAAGTCTCTAATTCCTCTAATTCACTATTACTTGTACTTGTAAATATCTGTCTCTCAAAGGTACGGAACTCATTGAAGATAAATATATATGCTTACTTTAGTTACAGTTCCATATCATTATTACTCATCTGATCTAGAATTACTCATCATTTATCACTATAAGAACCACTTGGAATTTTCACCAATGACCACACCTACCCACACCCACGATCCACACACAGCACGTACACACACATGTACACACACACGTGCATATACATACACACACATACTCACATACACGTACACACACCACGTACACACACGCATACACACATATACACACACACATATATAATTTAACGGAATCTAATACCTTCGTGCGTTTCAAAGTTCCAAAAGAGCTTGAAAAGAGCAATAAAACCTGAACGGTATAAATTATTTGTTAGAGGGGATAGAAACTACAAAACGTGGATAAAATACATGAACATAGGTAGAATTAATGTAAATTGATTTCGAAAACATTTTGATACAAACATGTTTTAAAAACAAAATATCAATAACGACAATGAATGTAAAGAAACAACCATCAGCCTTTCGTGAATTATTTCAAATTACAATTTAAAAAAGATGGCCCCTTTCAATAGTTGGTGTACTACTCTTGTTCACGACAGCTTGCGCGTTATAATCCTACAACTGGATCAAGCTGGGCTGGTTGATCTGGTGTGTCCTTGGGTAAATCGCTGTACTCGAACGCCTCGACGCTAAATACTTGTATTATGTCGTGAAATGCAAAACACCAGTTAGTTTACAACATTTCTTAATGAAAATATATTGCTTTAAAGTAAAAGACAATGCCACACAATAGTTACAAAGTCTTGCAAACTTGTTTCCTTGAGCACGATTTCTTGATGTTGTCTATTTTATTATATTCAATTTCTATTGTTTGCTTGATTTCTTCCATACTTGCAAGTTGTAAACTCTTGTTTTCGTAGTAAGAGTTCAAGGTCAGGTCTTGCTTATAGCTAGAGTACGTTTGTGACTAGAAATTTGCACATTCAATTACATTATAGGCTAAGTACAACTAAGTATAACTAAGGGTTTTATAAACAAATAATACATTTCCTGTTCTAAATGAATCTACGGAAATGCATCATCAGATTTTGCTGTTGTATTTAGCTAAAAACTAATAAAAAATATTTATTTAAAAAGGTCAAAACAAGGATCTTTATAATTTTACTGTAAATAGAAGGGTATTTAGTAGTTTGTGTATGTAATCCATCTCGAGTTTTTATTATATTTACATCTATTGTATTTGCACTTTCATTTCATAAACAATACTGTCCTGTATTAACTCGATACAGAATCAACACAAAGTATGTTCTCTGTGCTGTGTTTCACTGACAGACTCCAGTCCAACATACCTTTCCAGCCTCACCCATGTGTATACACAAGCTAGATACTTACGCTCTTCTTCTTACAATCGTATACTCCTTGTTCCCACTGTGAAAACGAAGTCATATGGACAACGTTTTCTTGCATACCAAGGCCCGGTGACGTGGAACGAATTGAAATTGAAATTAGACACAAAGACAAACTGGTCCCTTTTAAGAGTGCTCTTAAAACACACCTGTTTCGACTGCAGGGACAAACTTATACACCTAATAATGTTTTGCGTCTTATATGCTTTCAGCATGTTTTTATGTTTTCCAATTTCATTGTTTTTGTCATTTCTTTTTCTGTAGTGTAGTCAAATCATTATAGATGGTGTAAAGCGCTAAGAGCTTCTAAAGATTAGGTGCTATACAAAGTCCTCATTATTATTATTATTATTATTATTATTATTATTATTATTATTATTATTATTATTATTATTATCAAACGGAAAGACCCTGCAATGAATTTATGAGCTCCCTTCCATGCAAACAGGATGTGACGTCATGGAGACAATTGAGGTCGTATTCAATATGTGCAGGAAAGTGTACAGTAGGAACAAGATGGTTTAATACGCAGCTCTAAATTGTATGAATAAAATGTATAAGTTAAGTTTCTTTCAATATGCCTTGCCAATTAATCTTTTAGGAAGAAAAAAACCAGGAACTTATTTAATACTTTATTGTTATATGCCACTAATATCACAAATGGGCAGCTCCCGTACTGCACAGAGAACTCATATGAAAGGGTACCTTAAACAATTTATAAAAATCTTTGAAGGACTAAAAAAAAAAAAAAATAGAGACGACCCAACTCGAGGCGGGAGAAGTACAATTTAAATTTAAAAAGTGTACGGCCCCCCCCCCCACTCGAGTACAGTTGAACTCAGTATGAAATTAATAGACAATGCGATGAACGACACTGAAAAATACAAGCAATCAAACAATAATTTTATATTTTTCCTTAACAAAAAAAGTACACCGTACTTTGCTAACAATTCTAAATCAAATAAACTAATATAATTTTTTTTGGGAAAACAAATCTTTGATCATGATCCAATTTTAAGGATGAAATCACTATGTAAGAAAACCGGGACAAATCGGAAGATAGCAGTCTATCCCTACAAAGGAACAATACATATATAGCACACATACATATAGCACCAACATAAATAGCCTACATAGGACACAGGTGACATCTAGCCATGGTCAATAAAATGAACTAGGGAAGGAATTTCGAGATGAGGTGAATAAAACCTACTCGGATGATCAACTCTATAGAAACATTAAAGATGAAATACCCCATCAAAGTTCAACTTAATAAATGGAAATTTTACGAAAGGGGAGAACAATATATAAAATAAAAACATCAGAAAGCAAGGAAACTCCATACCTATGCAACTCCAGATGCTTTCGGAATGGAAACTGAAACGAAGTCAGACCAGAAAAAAAAAGAAAAACAAGGAAGAATATTTCACATGTGAGATATTTTCAAAAACAAATAACTATTTTGTATTCATCTTGTTTTTGTAATGTCCATAACATAAAAATAACTCACTTATGATTAAAAGCATGTGTGTATAATCTCGTTACATTTCTTGTAACAACACATACCGAAACAGCCACGATAAAAACATTTTAAACAAATGTTGCTGTTAACTTTTTTGATTGATACAAATGTTATACTAACAACATTCACTAACGTGGTAATTACGCTCAAACTCGGAGCAGGCTGATTCGGTACAAATTGCTGACTGATTCGGCCCTTATATCTTATTGATTCTCCAAACGTCAAAGCTGATTCGGACCATGTGAAATATTATTGTTTTGTCCAGGATTTACCATTTTTGTTGTTGTTTTTGTTGTTGTTGTTGTTGTTAAAGATGAGTTTCTCATTATGTCCCAAGTACGTCGATCATTTCAAATATGTATTTCAGGAAACAAAATCCCATTAGTACGCGTGATCATGGTGTTGTTATATATAAATAAGATAACGTAAACCTGATTATTTTGCATTGGCAATTTCGCAGTGAAATATTTTTGAAACTACTCGTTCAACTTTAAATATTTTGTTTTATTGACAAATAATACAATACAAACACTAACAAATAAGAAGAAATAAAACTAAATGATGTTGAACTCAGTAACGACCGCATTTCCCGAGTGGGCGTTTTTATCGAGTATCATTCGTTATTGGGTTGGAGCCCTTTCATATATAAAACAGCAGACGTCACATCATGCTTACAACCACTCTATGTTTCCCAAAAAATTGTATCTAATGATTTGAAGAGCAGAGCAAAATGGACAGATACCACTTTCTTGTTCGTTAAGTACAGAACCGGAGTTGATCAAATAAAAAAGTTGAAAAGTTGCAAATTTTATAGATTTAATAAGTTATTAAGTCAAAGAAAGAAAACAATAAATAAAGCCTTTACAACCATGTGGCTACATCTCTGAATTAGTATATTAGTATATATGATCCTTCTTTCAGTTTGAGTTCTCTATGGGGCGAGATCTCCATAATTGATAATCAACAATACCGATGTGTACAGTGTCTCAAATGTCGTCAAATACTCTATATGTGTAGTGGGAGGGAAGGGCGTTCGTTTATTAAAGACTGATCGTGAAAGATGATTGGTTTTTCATAAATGTCTTCGTAACAAGAATGAATGAAAGGTACAAATTTTCATAAAATGAACCATATATGAATGAATAGTTGGATTTAAAGTGAAACCGGCCACTAGGGTCATATGTTCACTATTTTGCACTGCCATTTATTTACATGGCAGTGATTTAATTTATCCAGGAAGATGAAATGGTGCCACATCTTCCTGGCGTTTATGCGCACAGAGTGCACTATTTAATTTTGTCGTCATATCATACCTCTAAAAAGGGGCTAATGATATGAATGTTAGACCTGGGTGAGTGGAAATAGACCCATCACGCACTCAAACCTACCAACCAATCGAAAGTACGTACGCTTATTCCAAATTCAATCCAGTTTTTTCTAGTGGATATCCCTATGACAAATTGTGTAAGCCACCGATGCAATTCATCAAATGGTGAGAGTTGAAGAATTAAATTACGTTCCTATCTATGCCAATCTTCTAGTACAAAAAAGTGTATATATTATAAGTCCCTTAACAATTTATTTTGCTGATATGACTAAAGCTCATTTGAAAAGTAGCCACTGTCAGTGAGGATTGTTAGATTGTTAATTTTGAGAGGTGGGTCCGAAAATGATCAAGTTGGGCTTTTTGTATTGAGCTTTTTAAGGAGGGTTTCCGTAAGCAAGTGGAAGACCCTCTTAAGACAATGAAAGATAATAGCCCTAAAAAGGACTTTTTCTGGAGAATCCCATGATCACTTGTTAGTGACCAATTATCCCTCTGCTCCTGTGGCTGGTCCCTGTATACTTCTTGAGTATCTTGTTTGACCCTGTACTTACTCGATGATTCACTGTATTCGTCTTGGGTGTCTTGTTTTGGATTCTCACTCTAAACATCATGCTCCCTCGTCAATTTGCTTCCGTATTTTTCCCTATCAATTTGGAATTCTTTGTGCTATTTTGTGTAGAATATATAATCCCATATGACAACTTTTTGCATTGTTGGTTAATGCATGAGGTTATTAAGTTACTGCAAGGCCTGATAGTTTTGGGGTCAAGTATCTTTGTAGTGTATGAATTTGAGGTCATCTTCTAAATTAGCATATTTTTGGTTGCAACCTTGGTTTGCTGGGCCTGATAGTCTTGGATTTGAGACTACCTTATAAGATCTAATTTGGGGTCATAACCTATGCATATATGATGAGGTTTTTAGTTGCAACATTGTGTCGCTGGACCTGATAGTCTTGGTTTTGAGACTAACTCATACACTCTAGCTGGGACCATAGTTAAGGGCGCGTGTTATTGATTATATCGCGTTTTTTAGGGGCCTATAATACCTTCGTAATATTAAACTCAGTTATGAGATGTTGTCAGTGGGGTTATATAGAAGGAAGAATTTAGCATAAGAGAAAAAAAAGAGGTAGGACGCTTGCCTTATTGATTGTATAACTGGTAGTTAATATAACTCTTGATGTTTATACCTTTATGTATTTCCTTTATTTAAGGTTTATTTTTATTGTTCCATGTTATTTTACCATTCCATTAGGTTTGGTTGCTCTGGAGCCGCCATGGGAACGTTATACCCAGCGTAGTGTAGGTGGGCTCCCTTAAGGGTAACGAATCCCTTTTGGCCCCGTACGCTTCCCTCCCCTTAGGAGAATATTATTTTATATGCATATTTAGGTACCAGTAAAACATTCATTTCATTTATGGATGATATGGTTTTATACTTATATTCTATCTATTAGCCATGTAGTTCTAAGAAATTCAATTATATTATAGTATGTTCTTTGAGGGTTTTTGTTGCATAATTTAATTATTTCTGGATATGTACTTGGTGCGGCAAGATCTAGTTGTTTAGTTATAAATAGGTCTCTTTATTTTTGCGTATTGTTACAGATATTGAATATGTGCTACAGATCGTCCGGTACGTTACAGTGGAAGCAGTTGATTTTGTGCGGAAAAGGTCCTATATATTTTCCAAAACTTTTAGCTAATTTTGTTTTTCCAAGAATTATCCTATTTATTTTAGATTGTTCATAACTGCTGCACCTGGGTTTCAGGATATTTTTATTGACTTCTTTGACAATACTATGTAAAAATCTCCCTTGTTTATTATGGTTCCAATCCTTTTGCCACTTTTGATTTATCCGTGTATAGATTAAATTGTTAATTTCTGTTGGACTATACTTTAGTGGCATGTAATTAGGTTCAGTGAGTTTACTCTTGGCTAATTGGTCAGCTAATTCATTACTTTCTATGTCGATGAGAGATGGTATCCATAGAAACTCTACTGTTATGTTTAGAGTGTCGAGTATTTTAATTATTTGGTTAATTTGATTAAGAAAGTTTTCTCTTGATTTAGTATTATTGCATTGTATTGATTATAGGACACTTAGTGAATCACTAATAATCAAGGTCTTATCTGGCTCATTTTCTAGTATCCATTTTAAAGATTCCAGGATTGCCCTGAATTCAGCTGTTTTAAATGGAGCAGTGTTCCGGTAGGCGGCTACCCATTTTGGTATTGAGTGCTGGAATGACCCAAGCCGCTGCTGTTTTAAAGGGGTTTTTAATTTAGGAACCATCCGTGAATAAATGAGTATAGTTTTTATATTGGTTGTTGATTAGTTCCATTGCAGCTGTTTTTAAATAATGTTGTTGATTTTCTTTTTTACCTTTGTCTATAAGGGAGATGTTTACTTTAATTGATGTATTATTCCAAGGTTCTTTATCAAATATTTGGTTAGTTTCCACTTGGAATATATCTACTGGGAGTTGTAGATTTAATTCATGTACTATTTTCCAAAAGGATGACTTATTTTTAAGAGTGTTCCTAAAAGGAATTTTGCATTTCTTGATAGCTACTAGAGTTGGGTGTGTTTTATTGTGGGTGGACAGTCGAGTTGCGTATCTCAACATGAGTTCCTGCCTTCGAAGCTGTAATGGCGGTTCTCCAGTTAAGACCTGCAACTCTGATGTAGATTTATATGGTAATGCCCCAGTTGCTATTAGAAAGCCTTTCCTCTGTATTTTATCTAGTCTATTAAGTTGGGTTATGGAGGCCGTTTGCGCGAATTTCAGTTTTGCATGTTTTGTCCCCATTATATCCGTTGGAAATACTAAAGTGCACATTGACTACTGGATTAAAACAATATTTTAGCTAATTGTGAGCTCATTCAGCGGTGTACAGGATATCATTATTGTGGTACATCAGAACATTGAGTACTATTGCAATTCATGCTAAACACCATGTGTGAAAATGTAAGATTAAATTCACAAATCTACATTTTAATTTGTTAAACAATGAAAGGATTATATTTATAAAGCCAGGTGGAAATGATAAAAATACAAATTGAGAGAGAGAGAGAGAGAGAGAGAGAGAGAGAGAGGGGGGGGTGAGACATATGTACAGAGTTATAAACGGAAATGGAAATGAAGATGTTGATAAGAACAAAAGGAAGTGTAATATATTTTAAACGAAGGCCGATCACTATTCCACTACACTTTATACACGGAATCAGGTTGCGATGGTACCGGTATGTATCCTCTTGTAATGAGAAAGAAAAAACTCGTGAAAACGTCAAAAAACCAAGAGGGCATTGGAAGTCATTACTTACAGAGTGTATTTATTGTCCAAGCTTGTATAGAATCCAAAGACTTCCAATATGACCCGACGTTACATAATGGAATACGACGCTCTTAAATGCAATTTCTTGAATTTAAATTCGTCGTAATAAGTTCTTAATGTAGAGTTAGATGCATATGGAAGTAAATAACGGCGTACAAAACAGCACAGGAAAGATCAGGAATAAGGACAATGACAGGTAAAACAGATGACAGGTAAAACAGATGACAAGGTAAAAAGTTTATATTCTTTCATAGGATCTACAGAATACTGTCGTGAAAAGTACCAATATTCAAATAACTGCCATTCAATTGTTGTTTTGAACTCTTTTCTCAACATCCTTTAATTCTTTTGTATAGCTCTAGTATCCAAAGACTTCTACCTCGCAAAAATGGAAATACTCCCCAATACCGAGAACCGCCTGTATCCGGACCCATCTACCGATCGTTTGTCCGGGACATTTAATTGTGATAATGTTACCATCGCTGGAGTGACCAATATAGTTGCCACATTCATGAAATGCCGGCGATAAACGTGGTAGCACCGTTGCATTTTGGGAACTCACAAGAATTTTCAAATGCAAAAATCTCCCTGGAAAACAAAATATTTATAAAATACTGCGTTACTAATATTGATGGTCTGAATGCATCGATGATACGTCTTATATTGATTTGCAAGTGCTGCCGAGACTATATTGTTTATTTTTCAGAAATATCACTTTTCTATTTAAAACAATTATTTTTTTTATTTATTAGGATTTTTAACTTAGCTATAACAATTTTTCAGTCATATCGCTACGATGCATGCAGTCAGGCAGTTTATAGTGATGTCTGGCACTGGGTCATCATGCTGCAGACATATAGCATGATGTCCTACCCAGTCACATTATCCTGACACAGGCCAATCAGTCCTAACTCTAACCTCTTAATGCTGAGCGCTAAGCGAGGCAACTGTTAGTACCATTTTTGTAAGTCTTTGGTATGACTCGAACGAGGATCAAACCCACGACCTCATGCTCCCGCTGCGGACGCTCTAACCATTAGGCCACCGGAGCGGTTAAAAATATCAACTAAAAATTAAAATAAAGCTTCTACATCGATTTTCTAGTTCATTCAATGTATTGACTGGTACAATATTAATGAGTAAATCATGTGTGTGTACACGAGCATTTTTCTGTTTGCCTACAAACATATTTAATGTACTTCCGTACACGTACACAACACGAAAGAAATACAATCTGAAAAGATGGTATGTTGTTCGTTTATCTTTACATTATGTCTCTCCATACTCTATCCTTAATGAGACATCTAGCCTTGAGTAAAATGAAGTGATCTTTCTTCCGATCTAAATACAGTATCTGAGGTCCTTTCTTCATGCATTTGCAAAATAAAAATATCTTCTTTTGGAATATCGAATTATGACGGGCGTAGAGACAAATAAAAAACAATATTTTGTATTGTATATGTATGTATGTATGTATGTATGTATGTATGTATGTATGTATGTATGTATGTATGTATGTAAGCAAAGTTCATTTAAATGCATACTATTCACTAAGTGATGACAGATACTTGCAAAACACTCATGACAACAGCTGCCGCGGACATCATTGGCCTTCATCGCCCAAACAAAGCACGCTGGGTAACATAAAAGATTCTGAATTTGTGTGATGCCCAAAGAGATCTCAAAAACACCAGACATGCAATATGTGGAAATGAGTACGGAGAAAAAACAAGAATATCAGAAAAGGCTTGAATAAAGCACAATAAGACTGGATTGGACAAAAGTGCACATAAATGGAAAGCAGTCTGATAAAGAATAACATCAAAAAGGCATTCCAAATTGTGAAATACTTCACCAGACAGAAGCAACCAAGAGGCAGAACCATTCAAGACGAAAATGGAAAATGCCCGACAGAAGCGAGTGACATTGCAGAAAGATGGACTGAATATTGTAAAGAATTCTACAACCATTACTCCATAGGAGACCAAGAAGTACTTGAAGTTCCAAACTCCTCAAATGATGACGATTTCCCTATTCTCAAAGAACAGGTTCACTCAGCAATAAGAGCACTGAAGAATGAGAAGGCAGCTGGAGTAGACAACACCCCTGCTGAACTTATCAAGAATGGGGTGGTGGAATCAGTAATAGAGACACTAACACAAATATGGAACAAAATCTGCCAGACGGGTAAATGGCCAACACAGTGGACCCATTCACTGGTTATAACACACCACAGAAAAGGCAATCTCCAGCTGTGCCAAAGTTACAGAACAATCAGTTTGATCAGCCATGCTAGTAAGGTGATGCTGAAGATCATCCAGAACTGACTGAAACCACAAGGAGAAGCAATAATCGCTGAAGAACAGACAGGCAAGGTTGGTGAGCTGAAGAAGCACAAGAGAACAAATATTCAATCTCAGGGTTCCTTGTAAAACGTACTCGCAACATAAACAGTACATCTATCATATGTTCATATATTTTAAAAACGCCTTTGACAGAGTGTGGCATGAGGCATTGTGGGTCACATTAAAGATGTACAACATGGGTAAAACGTTGACCAATACCATCACGCAGCTGTACGCCAAGGCCACCAATGCAGTAATTGCTTAAAGTTCTTTTTGGGACTGGTTCTAGACAACAGTTGGAGTACGTCAATGCTGACTTCAGTCACCCAGGCTTTTCAACATCTACCTAGCATCATGAACGAAGCCCTGGAAAACCACTGTGGGAAAGTCCGCATTGGAGAGCGTAACGTCACCAACCTCCGCTTTGCAGACGACATTGATAAGCTGGCAGAGAATAAAGAAGAGTTGGCCATCTTAGTGAAGAACTTGGATTAATCATTTTCCATATTTGACATGGAGATAAGCCCTGAAAAGACAAAGCTGATTACAAATAGTGGCAAATAAATCTCAGCCAAGATTAAAGTCAGAGGGCAGGAACTTAAAACAGTGGGCCAGTTCAAATATCTTAGTTCCATAATCGCCGAAGAGGGATCAAGAGCAGAAATTTTGTCACGAGCAGCAAACACAACTGCAGCAATGCCGAACCTAAGACCCATCTGGTGAGTCAAGAATATCTGTCTGAAAACTAAGATCAGACTAGTGAGAGCACTAGTCATCCCAATCGTTTTGTGTTCAGGTGAAGCCTGGACCATGAGTTCAGATTTCAATGCAGAATGCAATGCAGAAATCGTAGCCGTAGCGATATGACTAAAAATTGTTCAAGCAACGTTCAAAATCACACACACACGCGCGCGCGCACGGACACTCACGCCGTCTCTTTGCTATTCTCCCAACGTATTATGATTGCCTATCGTATTTGTAGAAGAAACAAGTGTTTGAAGTAAATATGTTTCCTTAATAATAGTTTATCAATCATAATTAAATGCACCCCCTTACGAGTCCTCTCTGCAGTTAGATTATTGGAGGAACATACAATTTAGATTGATCAGTAGCTTAAAAATGACGCGATTTTGTGCAAATCTTTTATTCTTTCAGGTTTTGTTTATGACAAACAGGTATCAGTTTAGCATTTGGTTTTGCTTTTAAATAATTAACCTACCAATGAAGTGGTTATAAGCTTTTTCTAGTTTCAAAGTCCGTAGTGTTTGAGATGGAAGGTATTCATTCCCCAAACGTATTAAGATGAGGTATTATCAAACATTACACACTTTACTTCAGAAAGGTTTCTTGCCACGAATAACTGGATGATATTACTGATTCTTAAAACACTGATAATATAATTCATTAAAATTATAAATTTGTTAAATAAATTTATATTTTGCTTTATTTAAAAGGGTAGTTAACACAGGCAATTGCACATGTCGTGTTGAACTGAATAAATGTATGTACACATTATGTTATTGTCATTAATTCGCGCACGATATGAGTCTTCCTTTTGAAAGCTTAACCTCTATAGTCAGCTACTCAGTAAGTGTTAGAACAAATTGTATTCATGTGTCCTCTAATTATTTAATTTTCAAAAACTGTTGTACTAGAGATGAAATAACTTATGTGGCACGTACATATAATTCACGCCATAACATGTTTCATAATTATAGAGCACCCGCCTTCCTACTTTCTTTTTCAATTATTTATATTTATGTAATATAAGATTTTGATTTAACAAACAATATATTTAGAAATCTTGACTCGTGAGATAACGAACTCGGTTTTTGAAAAATACAAATTATTTGTGTCTTTGTTTTCTAAATGAAATTTGCCAAACAGTATTTCAAAGTGCAATGCTCCTGTTCTGAAGTGACCAATAACTGTTTGTATTCTTACCGTCTGCACCCGCATCATTTCTGTTATAGATTTTGATTGCAGTGATGCTGAAGTTTTTGCCGAGATCCACTGCCCACCAGGAGAAAGGTTCTGATTTGGTATGAATACAAGATCCATGAAAGTAGTTGGGGTCCCTATTACCATCTACAGCCAGATTTGCTGACCCGTTAAAGTCCACGCTACTCTGATAGGCAGACTTATGTAATGCTAGATTTACAAAACCTGTTGAAACCAAACATTTTAATATTATTAATGAAGATTCGCAAAACATCGTTGTTTTTTTTGTTGGGCCTATTCTTGAGATTTTTTCGGAATTAATTTCTTTTTCGTTCTTCATTCTGTTATAATCAATTTGTCTATCTACGTAATATACAAAGATGAATTTCCTAGAAAATATAAACCTAGTTATTAGTAGATTTAATCCGTATTGTGGATCAAAAATGATATTAGCCACTTCTTCTGAGCGGATCGCGGATTGTTATATGGGAACGTTCTCGTTTATTTCAAAGTTGTTTGCTTTAATGTAACCATTACCATACTGTGCAAAAGGTATTACATTACCTCCATATGATATCGCCGCTTAGTTCAGCACATTTGATGACATTTTGTTTTCTGATTTCAGACAACGAAATGTTTTTGAAAATCTCGATTTGGCCCTATCATTTTTTACTACATCCAATGTTGGCATGTATGGAACCTGACAAATGTTCGTAATTATAATATATTTCTAATATTCTAATTTAATTTGTGACAAACACGGCAATTTTGAAACAGCCTAATTATTTTGGAAATATTAATATTGTTAAGAAAGATTTTGTCATGTCAAATGAAATAAGTTTAAAATCATGAAACCGCTAACAAGCTTATTCGGGAATTTCATTACATTACTTACTGGATGGAAAGTAAAAGTACCGCATTCTGATTCTGTAATAAATACCGCGGTAAACATGTATACCTTAATAGTGAATATATATATATATATATATATATATATATATATATATATATATATATAAGAGAGAGAAAGAGAGAGAGACAGACAGACAGACATTATACCTGAACAGTTATTATTGCATAGGTTCGTATTGCAGCAATAGAGACACCGACCATTACCAGGTGTTAAATCCCTTTTCTTTCCTATTATAGTGTTGAGCGACATTTCGGAGCAAGTCTGTGAAGTATTGAGAAATATAAGATGGAAATCATCCTCGTTCTTTCGTTATTTATTTGATCTTAAACTTGCCCTGTGTATCTAAAATCAATAGTGTGCTTTGCCATATGGGATCTTTCGCAGAATATGTTGTATACAAGAAGAAACGTAAACAGTTTCATTCCCATTTATGGAGTCATTCACACTTTTAGTGTTCGTATTTAAAGTCTGCAGACGTATTTTATGTTGTACTTAAATATTTATTGAGAGGAAAACAATTTATTTGGACTGTGGTGATAGAAAGTACTTGTTATTTGAACTCTACAATTATTCTGGAATAATATATGTTGCTCAAAATATTTCTGGACAACTCTATCTTGACGATGTCGCGGTTCTTGGAGGATTCACTTCATTGTAGTGTAAGTTCCTCTCACATTTGTAATTTGTTAATATAATAATTTATTTGTTTGTTAATTTGGACAAAGTTATATATATATATATATATATATATATATATATATATATATATATATATATATATATATATTACTTCAGTTTGTGACCATAAATTCGTAGCAAGTTATATAATGAAAACAGTTTCGAATTGTTTTTTGTCAAAACGATGGAAACGTACGGTAATACCTTGTCATGTATGGGAGCTTACATTAGGACACATTGTTATAAACTCCTGTTAAAGAAAACTGATATGTACGTATTGTCACTATGAACAAGTTAACATTTGTCACATTTAGATTTTACCTGCATTTGTACAGTCCTTAATATATTGATACCCATGTCAATAATTTGAAATCACTGATGTTGAATTTTGTTATCATTAAATGGTAGAGATAACGGTATAAGTCGAAAATAAATCCAGATGTTGTAATGTCACGGATAGTTCCACGCAATTAATGACATAGACTAATTGTAAATGCTCTCTCTGTTGTTGTGTTACGAAAGTAAGAAGCGCGGTTTATAGCTTTCAAACAAGAAGGCATATACTAGGGACGCTCATATTAATTAAAAGAACGCTTGAAGAGAGACATGAGTTATTATTAATAGAAACACTATTTGACTTCGTCGATAACATAATAATTTCTCATTGCCTTGATATGTTGTCTTTATCTGAGATTGTGAAGATGATGGAAAATAACTACGGAGAAGACGTTCGACCTTGCGAACACAACCATATAAACTGGCCAAAGGAAGAATCAACATCGAATTCTAGAATGTGTATTCTATTAAATACACAAAATGTTCTACAGATGTGAATTTGTTCTAAGGATAGAATGATATGAGCGGATGGAGTATTAATTTTGACCTTACACAGCTTATTTGATAAAAAAAATTGTTTTGCAACTGTACGGTGCTCCAGTACAGTAATGCTAAATAGCGCCACAAAGAGTTATATGACGAAATACGAAGTACCAGTTAGAAACTGTACAGTTAAGTTGTTCAGACTAACAGACAGACTACTGCAGCACAACATTGTCTAGGCAGCGCTGAACATGCGAAAACATGACACAATAGATTAGTTTACTAAGCTCAGCCTACCGATTAAGTTAACTAAAGGCAAATTGTGACATGGTCAAACAATGCTATTACTAAAACAATAAGGATGACACAGTTGTAGAATTTCTTGATTACATTGTCTTATTTTCATCAATTCCATGGCTTCGGAAACTGCAGAATTGGTGTAATTTGAAATGGCTAGACACTTTGTAACATCATAAGCCTAAGTGCTAACGTCGAGGAGTAAAACAGCCAGTATACTTTTGCAGTTTAGCAATCAAGTGTCTGCAGAAGTGCTACGTTTTGGGCGTCACTTTCTTTTTTATCCTTCCGTGAAAAATGGACAAAGTATGAAAACCTTATATGGTACCTAAACCCTACAATTGAATGAATACTTACACTGATATCCTCACATCCAGACCAGAAGCTGACGGATCCGTGAACACCGAATGTCTCCTGCACACTGCATACCTTGCAAATCAATAAAAGCTTATAATTAAAAATCATCATCTGTAACAATTTGCTATATGTATTGAATATCAGTAGAGAACAAATTAAATTTTGACCGTGACTCTTATAGGATCTAGATATATCCTTTTTGCTGTCTTATGTTTATTTGCAACTTCATATATTAACTTCTATATGCCAGGATTTGTATTAAAAAAATCGAGAGCGCATGTGTACTAAGGTGAGAGTCGCCATGAAAATGTGTCTTGTTACGAATGAATATATCCACGACTAAGTCCCGTTTTGTGCATGTATTCTCAATGTCCATTGGCAAAAACGGTTACGACAAGGTTCTCAGAAACATATTAGTATTATTCTCGTTTCCTAAGTTTATGAAATATTTACTCATTAGACTATAAAAATCGTGGAGATGGACAACAGCTTATCCTTCAATTATACTTAACTTTAGCGAAGACAGTATATTTTGTTGCATTATAATAATAATATACATCAATGTAACAAATTCTGCCCTCGGATGTTTTCATGGCATACGTTATCATTAATCAAGTCGTTGCGGACTACATATAAATTATATTAACAGTTTCTATTTCACCCAAGTCACACATACAGAAATTACAAGTTTTATCAGCATACAAAGTAGGTTACTGTCTGCTTTGGAAACGTTGAAATCGGTGTAATTTTGTCAAAGTGGTACAACAATTAAAAAGTCTAAACAATGGATGTAACGTACCACCGTTCATTTGCACAGATTAAAAATGAATCATTACAGGAATATAGAGTAAGACATATTTCTCATAATTATCACGTATATACTATAATCGTTAAGGAAATTTTAATTTGCCTACTAGTAACCAAGTCAGTACTGAAATTATATTTTTCCTACAAAGAAGTCATGACATGGAGCAAATTACAAGCGTGAATTATTTCATGCGAACAACTTTGTGCAATAATTGTATCACTGGCTTAAATGTCTGCTAGAGTCAATTACACATTATACATCATAATGTTCCTTTTTCGCAGAATAACTCAGAAATGTACATTTTTGATGTATGTGTTAACTCATACAGGAGAAAATTAACATTTTTGAGCACACGTCGATGTTTTACAGAAAACGCTCCGGAAATATTCTTACACTTCCGGTGAAAAATCGGATTTCCGGCAGTCACGCACAGCCGGGAAGTCCCAAAAGTTTAGCGTATGTGATTATAATGGCTGATAGTGACGACACTAGCGAATTTATGGCAAATTTGTCATGCTCATCTGCGTTGTTTGAAGAAGGTGAACGCATTGAAGCTGGACAATTTCATGAATCTGAAGAACATTCTGCTCGCTATGAAGTTAGGCCGTATCAATTTTAGCCCGAACGAGACGAGAATCAAGGCTTGGGTTCTACAATTTGGTAATAAATATTATCATCATTGCAATTATTGCTAAGTATTACTAATATAATATTCTTTATTTGATGTTATTTAAATTTCATAATGAAAAGAGTATTAAACGAATTGGAGCAAAATCTTGTTGGATGTCTTCAGAAAAGATTTTTATTTAGCTTGGTTCATCAGTAACTAGTGGTGATACATTTTAACAATTAAGACTCGGACTGTCAGGGGTGTAGAAATAAATGCTTAATTAGGTTTATGACCCAAGTTTGTTCTTTAAAGCAACTCAGACCCCGAATGTACCTTTTAATCTAGTTAATGGGTATACATTTTCTATCCTCCATGGATATGCAAGATTATATGATGTGTAAACACGTGATCAGGGGAGTATTTGAATCCTTCCCTTTATCGTTTGACGCTAAGCTATTGATACAAAGCTTTGTTGAGCAAAAAAAATGTGGAAGATGTATAGTAACTTTACAATGAAAAACAAGATCTACCAAAATATGAATAATTTTAGTTTTACTATATTTCGTAATTGAGCAAGATTAAATTATATTAAGTACTGGTCGTCCAATAACAAAGATGTTGTCAAGATGGCGTGGTTCTGATTTTCTTCGGATAATGTAAAACAGTTCCACAATAATGTCATTGCCAAATAATGAACATATTGAGAAGAAAAAAAACGTGATTCCTTTAGAATACTATCCACGTTCGACATAAAACACGTGTGCAGACTTTCATTATGAACACACAAAATGATGATGTCACCAAAACCGGTGTAAAGGGGGTGGTTATTGGTTGTTGATATTACCTTTTGACAAGGTGTCCCCTTTGTTCGGTGCTCATTATATAGAGGATGATCACACTCGATGTTATTGCCCGGATTGAGTAATATTAATAGGAAGTGTGGAACTTGCAGATGGAATATATAGAGATCTGAGCAGACATATAGAACAGAATGACACGAGCCCCCGTACATGAAGTCAAACAATTTAATCAATTCCATAAACAACCGTGAGATTACATTACATTAGGAAGGTACGCTTCTTTTTAAATAAAGCATTTACAGAATTTAAAACACAAATGTAGTTATAAAAATATATCCGTTTAAAATGTTAGAATTAGTTCATCATAGAAAGGAGTGAACAATCGAAGTCATTGACTTGTACAAAAACTTCAAAACCTGTTTCTTTCCGGTTTACTCCAATTTCAATGCAGTTGTTCTTCTCTGTTCTTGATGCTATTTTCCTTCTTCTCCCAACTCTGTTTTGTCTCACCTCTTTTCGTCCCTCAACTTTGTGTGGGTAGGTGGATACGTAAGTACGTAGTTACGTAGGTATTTGAATAAATTGGTACGTGGATACGTCAGTGCGTACAGCAGCAGAGGAGGCGAGCCGGACAACATATTTAAACAAGTTTTCAATGGATTAGGGCTTAAAACCCTATCAAAACAATGAAACAGGCAAAAAATCAATGAAATCAGGCACAAAAAAAATCAATGAAATCAGGCAATGAAAAAATCAATGAAATCAAAAACATGATCCTGAAGGGTTTTCAAAATGAGTAAAAACTCTTCAACCGAATATTTTATCAAGTCAGATACGATATCGTCTCCTCGGGTCTGCTAAATTTATTGTTACAAATCCGTGTGGTTTTGACTGAGCATGACTAAAGAAATTTCGAAATTGATTATGATTCATATCACCGCAGCACCAAGTTTGCCAAATATTTCGTAGTGTATGAGTATCAACTCCGTTAAATACACACAGCAGATTGCAATTATCGCGAATCACTTTTGGTATTTGTGTGTACCGTTGAGTGACATATATCACGTCCGTGTTTTTATGTCTGCCTCGGGAAAAAATCCTAGCAGGATTCTTTTGAATATCTAACATGATATCGTCATACACGACTAAATTGTTAATACTTCCATCGATGTCTTCCACGGAAGGGGCTTCATCAATATCAGTAATAAATTCAATAAAATCATCATCGATTTCAAATTCTTTTGCTTTCTCGTTAAAATCCTTGAGCACTTCATAGCATCGCTGATCGTCTACACTCGGGGCTATTAAATACAATTTGTCCCATTTCATCCATCTTGTTATCAAATTAAGTAGCAATTGTGTCTTTGCACTTCCAGATGGTCCGATTATAATCATTCTAATTGAATTCGGTAACATTTCATGGTGTTTAATAGGTTCCCGTCGTCGGGTAGCTGAATAATCAATTACATTCATGCTGTTATATATAAATTATGGATCTATATTGTGTGAAGTGTAAAAAACGTACTGGCACAGATGACTTGACGACGATTACAACAAAATATAACCGATCAGCGCTTTCTGGTAAATGCGTACAATGTAGTACAAAGAAATTTAGATTTGTTTCTAAACCCAAGGAACCTTTAAAAAAAACGAGGAGGTGATATCGCAGCCAAGCTAACTAAACTCCCTGGAACCCCATGGGTAAAATACCCTGGAGAAAAACACCTTCCAGGATATAGCTACTGTGGACCCGGAACACGATTAGATATCAGACTCAATAATCATAACCAACCCAACCCCGGTGAAGAACCAATAAACGCCATTGATAAGGCCTGTCACCTTCATGATGTCGCTTATAAAAGCAGCAATCTGCACCACAGGCATCTAGCAGATGTGAAATTAATTTATGCGTTAAATGTTATTCCTGATAAATCTTTCAAAGAAAAATTAGCTATGAAAAGCAAATTGATGTTAGGTGCTGGTAATTAATAACAACATGGAATTTATTTATTATTCCCCAAGAGGATACTGGAGGGGTAGCGCTGCAATCCATAAACTCGCAAGAGCTGCAAAAGTGAAAAAAACCACTGCGGCTCATTGGTTATCCAAACAGGCACTATGGCAAATTTATCTACCACCGCCTAAAGAAATTCAATTCTCGCATTTTGATGTGACCTTTCCTAATGAAGTTCATCAGGCTGATATATTATTTCTGCCACATGATGGTGGTTACAAATACGCTTTAACCATAATTGATGTTGCAAGTCGATACAAAGAAGCAGAACCGGTAAAAACAAAATCGGCCACTGAAGTTGTATCTGCATTTGAAAGGATTTATCGAAGAGGTCCTCTGCACTGGCCAAATCTATTACAAATTGATCCTGGCAAGGAATTTCAGGGTGCAGTGTTATCTACAATGAAATATCACAATGTCACTATCAGACGGGGGCATATCAGGCAATTGTAGAACGGTTTAATAAAACCCTTGCTGAGCGGTTATTTGGATATCAATACGCAAAAGAATTTATCCAAGAAAAAAGATCCCGTGAATGGGTTAAAAGGTTACCAGCTGTGATTACTGCACTGAATAACGAGATTACTAGAACAATCAACATGAAACCTATCAATGCGATTAAAAAGAAGTCAATACCTGAAAAACCACAAAAAGATTTCAAAGAACCAATTCTTGGTAGTAATGTCACTGTTAGGTATTTATACGAACCAGGAGAGCTTGAGGGTGGCAGAAAAATGGCTACTGATCCTATTTGGAGTGTTACTGTACACAAGATATCTAGTATAACACGATCTACGGGTAGACCTCCAGTCTATAAACTGGATTCAACTGCCCCTCAGCGGGGTTTTACTAGACAACAACTACAAGTAATACCCGAGGATACTCAATTGCCACCGCATGGTCTTAACTAGCGCCGTTGCGTCTGTTGCACTCAAGACAAGTTAACATCACATTGTTTCTGACATGACCGAGATTGTTATTTTTTCTGTCTACGGTAACTTGGCGAGGATCTTTATCCGAATACTGCCAACGCATTATACAATTGCAACTTGCACAGTGATTATTCTGTTGTTTATTCAAAGTGATTATTAATTTAGCATCAATATCAAATTCTCGTTGTTTTTTTTTTTGTCTTGTTGTTTGTAACCGGAGAGTTTTTTATCAATAATTTTAACATCAAGGATGCTAGCATCATCTATTGTGGTGTCATTATCATCTAAAACAATTCTTCGAAGTTGATTTATTTTTCGTACTCTGGATACTGCAAGATAGACTAAATTTGACCATTCGATGCGAATATCTACCATCCAAACAATTGTATCCAATATAGTCAATCCCTGTGAAGAATGTATTGTTGCTGCGTATCCTAGCGTCCACGGGGATTTATTAGCACGCAATGCATCTTCAACGACATTGATATCAACCAGCACAATATCATTTAATACCAGAATTTGTTTTTCACTTTTTCCTGGAATATCAACTTCAATGTTCTGTTTTCGTGTACCCGATGGCCTATAACAAAGAGGCACTGGAAGTGTTGCAAATTTTTCTTTATGCAATTCAAATAACTTCATCTGAAGTGTGTCCCTGACTATTTTTCTACTTGCAATTATCAAATCATTTGGTCTCCATGCTTCCCAAAACTCATTCATTGGAGTTTCCGAAATTATTTCACGGGCTATTTCACACTGGATTCTATCCGGTTGTAATCAAATTAGTTTCTTCAATTCTTTTAATTCATTATCAAGTGATCTATGATCGGTATCAATTTCTTCATAATAGTCTACAAAACCCTTTAGCCATTCATGTGGGGATGCACCGACAAATGGCGGTGGTTGGCCGTGATCAACGCACATGACGATTTTTGTATTTTTCAATAACAACCACTCAAGAAATATTTTTAATACATCTTCTGACACTGTCTATTTCATCCCAAATGATAATTTCAGGAATAAATTTCTCTCCCATGCGCTCAGGAGTCCATTTATCTCCCTTCCATCGGAAAACTGTGATAGGTACAGGCATTTAACCCTCTCTGTATCATTTCTCTTGTAAGTCTGTGAGTTGGTGTTAGCACAATCATGTTTGGATTGGAAACGCGAAATAACTTAATTGCCTGGGTTGTTTTTCCTGACCCACCAAAACCGTTTAAATAAACTGTTTTATATCGGTATATTGGATCAGAAATCGGTGGTGCATTAGAAAATTCTGAACACTGATTGCTTTCTAAATAATTATTTTCAATTGTAACATCTGCTGATTGAATATAATCATGAAGCATTTCCTTCTTAATTCTCCATGACCCCCAATTCTCGTTGCCAGTAGCCTTAAAATCAGCCATTTTGCTATTTATGTAAAATGAGTCAGTGGCAACTCTAACTGCGGTGTTAGGAAATTTATTGATCATCGAAAACAGATTAATAGAAGCATAACCGAGCATAGAAGCTCTTAAGTGTGTGTACTGAGGATTGTACCCATCATTGTAAGTAACAATTGTACCCAATTTGGTTCCATCGGACAGAAATGCGTCTTTACGATTGACATATAGGCCTTAATTCGTTAGATCCGCGATTACAAAATCGTATTCAGCATTGTCTATAATTAACCGTGAAGAATATCTTGTATTATCGTTTTTACCACCCTGAGTGAATTTACCGATTATTCTTCGTCCAAGATCTTTTGCTTCGTTGTTTCTGATTTCAAATTGCTGTTTAGACCAATCCATGATTTGTTGTTCATTAAAATCAGGAAACAGTTTTCGCTGTTCGCTAATTATTTTTTCTAGATCAGGTTGTGGTAACCAGACTGATTTCTGTGCTCGGTAGGATATAATTGCTTCACTGACAATTAATGATTTTAACATCTTACAATCAAGCATATACCGTAATAACACTATTGGCATCCAGTGTTTTTCAGACATGTGTTTACCAATCCAAAGATAACTACACGGATGAAGTCCTGTAGCCATTTCAAATGATACTACACAAGCGAATCCTGTTAAATCAAAATCAGGCAGTGGTCCATTAATAGCAACACGGGTCATTTCGTGTGTGGAGTGTCCAAATCGTTTGAAATATTTAGCGCATTCTCCATACCCGAGAAAACTTCCTGGATAACACGCAATCATATCAACGGAAATAACGGTTTCAGGGTCGTATTTTGTATTCCATAACCCTCCATGGCTGTATTCAAGACAGGACAATCTGACATCTGATAAAAACTCACTTCGTGTTGGTTTCCACGCGTTTTTCTTTCTAGCAAAATGTGCTGCAATTGATGGTAGTGTAAAACAGTTTGCTAATGATTGATCGTTGTCTTCCCCCTCCAGTGAAAACTCTCTAGCTAGTTTTTTCATTTGATTATGCAGTTCTTCAGTACGGTACAATTCTCCGTTTGGCCTTACAAACTGATCAAATCTACATTCCTCGTCTGAAGTACTATGAAATAGCCACATTGACACAGGATCGTTTTTACTCAAATTGTAAAACGCATCAAATAATTTCTGCTCTGAAAAAAACTCTTCGGTTTGGGATAGATATTTTACGGTTCTATCCCGTGGGAATATTGTTACTGCAGATGACCACGCGTGTTCATTATGATCAATAATTTCAATTGGGTTTCCTTTTTTTGATTGATATTTCGGTTCTTTTAATGCTTCACCGGTGATTGTCCTTACCGATATTGGAAATCTTAATGATGTTTCTAATTTGGTTATATCCTGAATTGTTGCCCCATTCTCTTTTACCGTTAATTCCCATTCGGTTATTTTTTTTCGTCTTAGATCAGTTAGTTTATTTCCCCGGGACGCATTTGTGAAGTGTTCCATTATTCGTTCTGCTACACAATTGAGCCCTGTCGAATATTTCATGGGTGCTAGTTTTGAAAAACAGGTTTTTCATTCAGCGGATATATCCCGTAAACAACTGCTGTGACAGGATAAGATCTTTCGTAGTATGGTTTGTCAATTCCGGTCAAAATTTCTGGTTTGGAATCTTGATTCACGGTGACAGTTTTTTTGTCCCTGAGAATGGGTTCAAATTTATCCCTAATAATCCATTTTCCATCATCACGGATAAGGAATTTTATTCGAAAAAAATTTCTTTCTTCCCCAAGACGTGAAATTATCACTGCTGCTTTTTCATCATTCATGGTATCGTCAACAACACCATCAATTCGAAATGTTGACCAACAATAAGATGCTCAATCACGCTTGAATTCATTAAAACAGTCTCTGATTTTACTAATTATGGCTTTATCAAGAATTTTATTCTTTGGTGTATTAGAAACTATATCAAGATTGAATTGAGCATCTTTCCAGGGTAATCTCTTGTTACGTTTTTTGGGTTTATCGAGATTAAATTTAGGATTATTTTTGAATAATCTCTTAAACTCCCTCATATTTCCGTCTATTAAACGTTTTTTTGGTTTATCGAGATTAAATTTAGGATTAATTTTCAATAATCTCTTAAACTCCCTCATATTTCCGTCTATTGGGCGTTTTTTGGGTTTATCGAGATTAAATTTAGGATTAATTTTCAATAATCTCTTAAACTCCTTCATGTTTCCGTCTCTTGGACGTTTGAGATTAATTTTCAATAATCTCTTGTTACGTTTTTTTGGTTTATCGAGATTAAATTTAGGATTTATTTTCAATAATCTCTTAAACTCCTTATCAGTATTGAATTTAGCATTTTTCGAAGGCAATCTCCTTAACTCCCTCATGCTATAATTAAAACAAGCATTTAAATGAAAGATTTATGTATAATGAATCACTGCAAATGGCTTATGATTGGATTGACGACACCGTGTAACAAATCATGCAGAAATGAATTCTGTGGGTATCATATGCAGAGTTTTCGTCGTGGAAGCCTTGGTTCGTTACCCTGTATTCTATGTGGGGTTGGAGTCAGGGGGAAATCGCAGTTATGTATTGCTTGTGGTGGAAAGCGATACAGGGAATTGAAGCGTTATTATGACAAAAGAATAAAAAATGGATTTTCAATCAGAAATTTTGACCCTGAAAAAGTCCCTGACACTGACAACGTCCCTAACAAAATCATAAGAACTCCTCAAGACTACATTGAAAGATTTATTATTAAACCAAACACTGAATTAGACAAATAGTATTAGTATAGGAATGAACCAAGAATTCAGACAGCATCCCTTGATTACAAATTATGAAGCATCCAGTGATGGTGTTGTAAGACACTGTAGACTGAAGAAATCAGTTGGTGTTGTGAGTAATCAAGGGTATTTGAGGTTTGGCGCTGGAAAGAAGAAATATCTCAATCATCGTTTCGTATTTGAATGTTTCAATGGATTGATCAAAAATGGTTTTGTTATTGATCACAAGGATTCTAATCCAATGAACAATTCTTTATCAAATTTACAAGTTGTTACACAGAGTAAGAATACTTCATCTGGAAGGACTGGGAAATACTCGAAAAAAGCGAGACCAGTAAAATCTTTGAATACAACAACTAATGAAGAAAAAATATTTTCATCTATGAATGAAGCCGGTAGGCACTTCGATATTAGTGAACCGTCAGTACGAAGAGTTGCAGAGGGGATTTATCGATCTGCCATTTCAAAAAAGAACGGACAGAAAATTCAATTTATTTATGTCTGATACGCCATATTTTTCAATTAGAGATATGTCATTGTTTTAGAATAATGAATTCTGAAAACATGGATAGCATCATAGTTGAAATTTTAAAACTGAAAAGTCATGATATTGAACTATCAGACGGGTTAAATCCTGATCAAATCAAGTCGGATTTTCAGGATATAGAATACGGGGTTAATACTAACAAATACATGCTACCAAAGAAATATGCACTCATCAAAAGAATTCAGAATTCTATTAGGAACTCTCTTACATTTTCCAGCGACATCAGTGTGTTCGTTCCGTTATATGCTATCGTAGAACGAATACGAAACGAATTAGGTAACGAATACGAATTGAAAAAAGAAGTCAACAATTTTGATTGCCCGACCCCTTTATCATTTTTTGATTGCCCGACTCTCATAGAGATTTTCATTTTTTTAGCCGACCCTCAAGGGGGATGTCAAAAATTGATGGACGATATGTCAGATTGATCAAAAATAGAATGGAGGAAGTTACATAATTATTATTTTATTAAGAAATATGTGACTTCCTCCATCAATGATAGGATGAAATAACACTTCCATGGTGGAGTTAAAATCAGTGAATAAAAAATATTTCACACACACTGAATAAAAAATATTTCACACACACTGAATAAAAAATCGATGGACCGTTAATGGTTGGTTTTCCCGATACGATGGTTCCGATTGATCAAATGTCAAATGTTGAAAGTCACATTATTAAATATTTTATAGGAATTATGTGACTTTCAACATCAATGATAGAGCTGTTAAAATAATCAAATAAGACTTCTACGGTGATGTTAAAAATCATCCGACATGTCAAATGTTTGTCAAGTTCGGGAAAATTGTTTTACATTTGAAAAATTGTTTGCGATTTCAAATAATGGTCAATGAAGCATTAACGACCCGATTGGCTCGTGAACGATTAGATGCAATTAAGAGATTTATACCAATTCGTGACTCTGTAAGGAATAAACTGCAACAACGACAGAGTCTTCAGACTGATTTTGCTTTGGGGTCTGAAGAATGAATTGTTTAAACCAGTAACCGCAGCAACGAAAGGGGTAGAGCATGCTATACGGGGAGATGTTCCCGAGACGGGGAAATCTGTTATTGGTGAAATTGAAAAAATAGCAGCGAAAACTGAACAAACAAAACAGGCTGTACAAAAAATGGAATCAAAAAGAACAGTAGATGATTTACGCGTGAGATTTAACGAGGAAGGGTTAGCAGAAATTGATAAGACTGATCCAACAAAAATTCCTGAGCTTGTTGTTACGTCTTATGAAAACAGAAAAAATGTTGAAACCAGAACATCATAAGTATGTTAAGAATTTCGCTCATTGGGCTGATATATTCTACAAAATCAAAACTAAAAAAAGTCAAATTAAGACAGATAGTCCATCATACATTGAATATATCAATGCGGTGGGTATAGTGTATAAACAATATGATGGGTTTAAGCAACAACAAAAAACGCCAAGATTGCAAAGAAAGCGACAGCAACCTGCAAAGAAAATATCTTTCTCGCCTAAAAAACTACCACCTGATGATGATGATGATGATGATGATGATGATGATGATATTTTTGATTATTTACAAGAAAAACCGGATGAAGCAACTGGTTATAGCGGAAGTGGATTAGGAACCCCAAGTAGGGTATGTCCTGATAGTGTTATCAATGATATATCACGATTAGATGTTCTAATCGGAGGGTTCCGAGCTGGAAATAATTCACCGGAAATAATTAATGAAGCAGATGATATCTGTAGACGGTTATTTCAAGGCGGTATCATGGATATCAAAACATATCGAGATTTCATTGGCGAGTTAGTGGGAAATGGGTATCATAGTGACTGAAATCACTAGTGATTGTTTTACAATTGAAAAATTGCTAGCAATTGAAAACACTAGTGTTTTTATAATAAGATGATCATACACTACAATCATGATAAACCAACCCCCGTCTATGTAGTTAATTCACGGTTTCCAGTTTATAGCGCATATTACGGAGATGGTTTCGGTGATACCATTTTAGGATTATTTTCAAGAATGTCTCCAAAAGTGATGCCGTTAGCTAAACAATTAGGAATGAAAGCCATTGATGTTATTCGTGATAAGGGTATTGGTGCTGTTGGAGATCTTGCCGGAAAAGCGTTTTCAGCTGCGAAGAATAAATTAACATCATTAGTTAGACGAAAAAAGAAACCGTTACCGTCTACAGCGGAAATGCCTGCAAGTGTTAGTAAAATTATAAATAACGCAGTAGATGAAAAATTAGCGTCGATGGTGACTCCAAGTGACCAAAGCAATATTGCAAATATGATAGCAGGAAGTGGCTTTAAAAAACTACGACGATGAAATGGAAAATCGCGATTTAGACTCTGATAAATAGAATAAAATGTTCAAACAGTCACGTGATCCAGCTTTTGATATAGACGCCCCAGTGCGCAAGGATGATTCTGTACGCGATTATCAATATTACGCCTATCATGCCATAGACTCAAATAGTCGATCAAGAATTGAACTTCAAGTCCATGATACCAGTAAATACTTTTTGCCTTGTGAAGCATTTATTGAAGTAGAAGGAGAACTTGTAACAGCTGCTGATACTACTGCTGTACCAGCACCGTATCCAGATGGTACTCAAGTCGGGTTTGTCAATAATGGTATTATGGCGCTATTTGAGAGTGCTAGATATCTCATTGATGGAAAAGAAATTGAGTCGATAGATCGTGATGTTGATGTGGCTACAACAATAATCGGGCTAGCAGGATATTCTGATGATTATACAAGATCAGCAGGACCTTCTATGATGTTTGAAAAAGATGTTAAAAATACCGCTGGAGGAAATCAATTTGTTGTAAGACGACCAAAGAATAATGCTGGCACGAGTTGGCAATCAAAATCATTACTATGTTGGCTAACGGTAAGTACAGATGTTAAACAATCAAATCTGAACGAGTTATTCACGTGGAATCTAGCATCAAAACAAGGCATGGCTGCACCACGTCATATATTTATTGCGTTACAGGATAACACACGAGTTGGCAATCAACTCTCCAGCCATATGATATTTGATCAATTAGGTGTTAAAGACGTCTCACTGAGAATAAACGGCCAGCAGGAACCATCTGAAGATGTACAACTTGATTACGGTCAAAATCATATTGCTCGCGTGTATCATAAGTTGTTGTCATTTATGGCACGTGATCAAAATGTGGATACCGGTCTGCAAATATCACAATTTGATTTTAAAAATCTATATCCGATTTATTACTTTTCATTGGAACATCTTGATTTAACAAGACAATCTGTTGTTGATATACATTTTAGAGCTAATGTGCTTCGTGGTCCTATTGCTAATTATAGAGCGGTTGCTGTCATTCGTAGTGATAAATCAATGTTACTTGAAGGTGTTGGAGGAAGAATGAGAATCATTGATGCACCAGTGGAAAATCTATGAACGATTTTTCCATTGAATCGCTTTACAATTTAGAATCAATCTATTATGTATAATATGTCATATAGTAATATTAGTGTTGCGTTAACTCCCGGTCAAATCAAGAAATTGCAATCGGAATCAGCTAAAAAATGTGGAACCACCATCAAGCTGAAACCTAATCAAATGACTGGTGGTGCAATAAATTATCGCTGACAACTCGTCAAGTGAATCATTTCAATGATGCACTTGTAGCAAAAAAAGGTGTTCAGATTACTCTTTCTGCGGCTGCTATCAAAAATATGATTAAAACAGGCGGTATCTTCCCGTTATTTGCTGCGTTACCAGCACTGATTTCAGCAGCAGCCCCAGCAGTGGCTCAAGCAGCGGCATTAGGAGCCGTTGGTACTGCAGCAGGAATGGCACTAAAGAAGGCATCTGGGCAGGGATATAAAAAAGGGAAGGGGTCTAAGACTACTAGGAACCCCGTATTCATGGTACAGCGGAAAAGGCCTGAGACTACCAGGAAACCCGTATTCATGGTACAGCGGAAAAGGCCTGAGACTAGGACCGGTTTATTAATTGAGGAACCTATGGTTCCCAAATCTTCGATTCCTATGTCCAATTTTGATTTAATGGATGCTGCTAAAAAACTAGCGATTAAAAATTTCAGAGGTGTTTTTATGAAAGATCAGTTACCACATCAACCAAACAACACTGAAACAGGTATCATTAATCTCGATAACAGCTCAGGACCCGGAACTCACTGGGTTGCATACGCTATTGATCCACGGGCAATCGTCTATTTTGATTCATATGGATTAGCACCGCAAAAAGAGTTTATGCGTTACATAAAAAAATTTCCAATGAAGACTTGGTATTCTACGCTACCAACACAACAAATGAATGATCCACCAATATGCGGCAGTGAAGTATTAAATGTCCTTAACGCTATTTCAGCATCTAGATAACCACCACACATTGTCGTAAATGAATACACTAGTAATCGCTGGCAACGACGAAGTCGTCAAAAACGATTTTAGAGAGAGATGTATAAAATATCATGATTGATATTTGGGGGAGATCTTTGAAACCCAAACCCGATGGCACTGCAACCCCTGATTCTATCAAGGATATAAAAAAAATAATCGAAGATGAAATAGCTGAGACGTTGAACCTAACAAGTGTTGACCCGAGCGAAATAGTTGTATTTCAAGACAAACAGGGTAAATTGAAAACTAGTGATGTGTCGTTGGATGATATTTTGATTAAACAACGAAACGCAATCGAGGATACTATCGTGTTATTTTCCGATCAGGGTAAACTCAAACCGGGTGTATTCTTTTCGACGATTACAGATCGATTAAAAACTCTAAACAATTCTGTGTTGGAACTAACAGCACTTCAATCTAAAAGTGAAGAACACGGAAAACAGTTTACCTCATTCCGTAGAAATATCATTGATAAATTTATTGGAACCCCGTTAGATAAAATTGAACTAAAACTTCCGGATATCAAAAAATTCAATGATAAGACGAAAAACTTCATCAAAGCCATCAAAAATGATTTTTCGAGGATGATAACAGTCATTGAAAAAACAAAAATTCCTCATGAGAAAACCAACAACTTAGTATACACAATCCAACACGGATCATTTGCGTGGACACCTACAAACAACAAATTAGATATCACTGCAACCGTTAAGGGTATTTATCGATTAACACTGGTGACAACGACTCAATTTAATATTTCATCGTCCAGTTCATCCGGGGTCAATAATACAATATCAACGATCATCGATAAGAATACAACTGAAAAGTTCACGATATCATCTACTGATAAAAATTTGGTTAGGGTTTCAACAACATGGTATTTGGAATTCGTAGCGGATTCAAGTTGAAAATTGCAAAGCAATTTCACTAACGGTTTCAATTGAAATCGTAATTGAAAACGCTAGCGTTTTTAAAATAAAAATGATTTCATCATCGCAATATCGTTATGATCAGGTCAGAGAATTTCAAACTAGACTCAAAACCCTGTCTGAGGAGTATGCAATGAAAATTAAAAAATATCGCAGGAGAATTACCGCAATTGATGTTACTGTGTACGCTGTGAGTGGTGTAATCACCGGAGCCGGTATTATACTGTCTTCAGTGACAATGATGGCCCGATAGCTGTTCCAATTTGCATTTCTGCGGCAACAACAATCGCTGGAATTATTTCAATAATAACAAAAAAAATATCATCATGCAGCCAACGGAAACTACAAGACTACATAATTCAATTTCATGTTGTGTCCACTGCATACTCGCAATTATCCTCATTGATATCGTCATCTCTCGATGATACAATTATATCAGAGAGTGGGTTTTCAGCGATGGTAGGTATTTATGATTCCGCGATGTCAAAATTAGAAATACAACAACTTCAGTATAATAACAATGACAACACCAATGGAATTGAGAACACAAACCCGAAAACTAGCATGATCTCAATAGCCTCAACGATATCAGATAGTGAGTTCTCAGTGACGGTCAGTATTTATGATTCCACGATATCAAAATTAGAAATACATCATGAGTATAATAACAATGACAACACAGATGGAATTACTTCAACAAATAGGGGAGAACACGAACCCAGTACAAACAAGCATGATATCAATAACATCAACGAATCCAGAATTCAGTGTGAATTTCCCCTCTCCGGTCCCAGTGAAGGAAATCGCGCTAGCAAAATTACGAGTGTATCACAGTTGGTCTAATATCAGATCAAAATCATTTGGTGGTCAACAACCGAATAATTCACTGGTATTTTCAAATAAGAATAAAGACGACGGTACCCCAGACTGGAACGTTGTTTCCATACCAACCGGATCATACGAAATTGAACAAATCAATAATGAATTGCAACGTAGAATAAAATCCATTACTGGAGCAGAATCAAAAATCGCTATAACGGTTCATGAATCAACACTATCATCTGCCATTGAAATAAGCACAGATGGTTACGTCGTAGATATCTATCAAAGCTCAATAAGGACCGTACTAGGATGGCCTGAATTACCACCCGGGTGGAAAACCGTTAAATTACCAGAACCACAAAAAAATGATTAGATCACCGACAGGATAAAATCTGATAATCCAATAAAGAGTTATATCGATTACACCAAACTGAATTTTTTTCATGAAGTGGTAGATCCCTTCACTAAGAGAAAATACCACTTAATTCAACAGGATAAAATCAATGAAAATTTCACAGCGTTCAATAACGATATTTCGTTGTTGTTAATATCCCTTAAATCCGGCACTCTCACACGAGATGAATTTATCAGCGTTGTAGAAACATGTAACAAAATCATCAATGACATGGAAACATTTCATTCACAAATTATTCAAGAGGTATTAGGTGACAGTAGTCATGAAACAAGAGATTTATTTGCAAATAAATATAATACCCCCGTCAAAGATATTCCTTCATTCAAAATACCAGGATATAATATATCAGGACTACAAAAATCTCTCAATGATGCCATCGATATTGGTTTTAAAATAATTCATGACGCGTGGAAAAAAACAACAAAACCACAAACAACTATTTTGACACACAATAATGACCCAGATGGTGGCGGCAGGCATATTGGTCCTCAAAATGTGAATATTTCATCGGTGATAGCGATCAATTTAGTATGTGATGTTATCGAAGGAAGCTATCAAATAAATTTAGAACGATCAAATCAAGCTCAGCAAGGATATATTTTGTATTCATTTGCACCAACAGCTCCTCCAGGGTTTCTAATTATTGAGTCTCCGGTGAATCCAGTCTATATGCGATGTCATAATAATTCATTAACAAGAATTAATTTCAAACTCACTGACCAGTCTAATAATCTGATTGATTTACAAGATGAAGTTTTACAAATTAGTCTGTTTGTAAAGTCCTAAGGACTTTCATCCTGAAAGGATTTTCATCCTGAAAGGATTTTCGTCCTAGGACACGATATCGTATCGGACTTGAAGAGTTTTTACTCATTTTGAAAACCCTTCAGGATCATGTTTTTGATTTCATTGATTTTTTCATTGCCTGATTTCATTGATTTATTTTTTGCCTGATTTCATTGATTTTTTGCCTGTTTCATTGTTTTGATAGGGTTTTAAGCCCTAATCCATTGAAAACTTGTTTAAAAATGTTGTCCGGCTCGCCTCCTCTGCTGCTCGTACATAAGTAGGTACTTGGATACGCAGGTACGTCAGTGTAGCTATCTCTCTTTGTGTCTTAAGTTTTGCTCGCTTTTACCCTGAATTACGTCCGTCGACCATCGAGACATCCGGTCTCTTTTTGACAAATGTTGAACGAGAGAATGTATTCTAAATTTATTCTCGGTGTCTTATATGTTTTCACTCTTGCAGGAAAGATTGTAAACTAACTAGATTTTCCGACGTTTTTTTTTAACTCATAAAGTTCGTGTGGTAGACACGCCCTTTATTTAGCGTAACCAGTCCAGATTAAATATATATGTATATTCCGCCCTTTTATAAATAGCCACCTAAATTGCGGTCAGCCCGGCTCTAATTTTCCCATCAACTGTCCAGGAAAATTTAAAATTCTGACAGCTTTGATATACAATCAAACTTAACGTTTCTTGTTAGGCTTGTCTCAAACGGTTACATAAACGAAGGCTTAATTAATTAAATTAAGTAAAATGTACTTCCTCTCCCGACCAGACATTACAAATCATTGCAGTATAGCGATTTAACAAGAACCTGTCCCATCAATCTAAATAATTGTTATCTGACCCAAGTTAATGTGCTTTTTACAGATTGACAGAAATTTGCACCCTCCAAACCGGAAATGAAACTGATTGTTCATTTCTCTTCTTATGCAAACTGTCTATTGCGAATAATCTTGACATTACAGAATACACTACTTGTTTGTAGTCAACTTGCCTATTCATGTGACATAGCCCAACCAATGTAACATTATTGTCTTCTTCAAAAAATCTCGGAACCAGATCAGTCAACGAGAAATTTTGCGCCATTAAGTATAATTTGTAAAATAATTTGTACTAACTGCCAACAAATACATAAGCATCTATTTATACATCCTTACCATAACTAAGCTCGTAAGATAGTCAGGTCATGTTAGCAAAATTTACATAATGATATTCTGTATAATTTACAATAATAATTATTAAAGTGAGAGTAAATCATATGCCAGGTATTTCTTTGCATTAAGTACTTTGTATTTCTGAGAAATGTCAATTGAATTAAATAACTTGAATAAATAAATTCTATCGAAATTCAATACTGGACCAAGTACAACTGATTCTGTGTCGATTTTGAATTATAACATAGATTTATGTTTCTTGTACACGTCTGTAAAATTCCAGAATTATGATTTCTGTTAGGTAGTACTTTTTTAGATATGCTAAATGTGATCTGAAGTCAGGTAAAAAGCCATACTATCAAAATCAGTTGTACTGTTGACATGTTCATCAGTTCATCTGGGCTGGAATTTATTTATTCAAATGACTGAATTTTCAAGCTATAATTCTCTGTAAATGTAAAGTGCTCTTCGAAAACAACACTCTTGAAGATATAAACTCTAATTTGTAGTGCATTTTGAAATACGTATTGAATTTTTGGGTTGTATGATATTAATTATATTGATACAGTAAAAGACTATTGGTACATCGACATGACATGGGTCACCACAGACACATCAGCACTTTCGGTGTTTGATTTATTTTGGATTTCCACTAAAGTGAATTTAGAACTAGTCATTGGGACATGTCTCTGTAATACTAGGACAATATTGCTATATAGTGTACTGTAAGTAATTTAATCACAAACTATGTTCATAACCTTTTTGTATTTACGAAACATTAACTGAATGAAATCTCTTCTGAAGAGGAAATAAAGAAAGTCAGTCAGTCAGTCATACCTACCTACCTACCTACTTACCTACCTACCTACCTACCTACCTACCAACATACATACATACATACATACATACATACATACATACATACATACATACATACATACATACATACATACATACATACATATATGTTGTGTGTTGGGGCACAACAGGTGCTCATACTTGTTTCATATCAGAGGTATCCTCTTCTTGTACGGATAAAGTAGTTTTCAGACATTTTCAGTGCAAAATATATTTTTATAAAATCTGTAATGGTTTATTGGTACTGACATTTTAGATGAAGGGTTCTTGTTAAACGAAGAAGGAATAACGGCGAACTTTACAGCGTTGATTTGTTTTTGTTGTTTTACCTGATCGTTGGCACAGGTCACAGTATTCGTGCAGTCCGCGGGATTCTCTAGAACATCACACGAATAGCACGTGGGATTGGCTGCTAACTCGGTGAAAACAATAAAGAATTTTGTTAAATTTTCTCATCTTTCTATCCTTATGTCTGAGCCATGAATTTTAAAGGTAAATTTGAATAATTACCTCGTGATGTGACAATTATCGATGTTTATCTGATCAAATCCTTCCATGTAATAAAACTAGTAGTAAAGCTAAAGGAAAAGAGAAAACGGATATCTGGAAGTGCTCTTGAGAGGTAAATGAGTTGTCCTTTTCAGAAGCAATATTTATATGTGATATGTAATAAGAATAGCACGATGTCTTCATAATGCAAAAACCATGTCAGATGTAGTACCCGGTTATTTACTGTACCTAATACTCAATTATAGGGGTAAAATTACTGTACATAATACACAATTAATGGAGAAATTTGAATATTCAATATTAACCTTGCAAGTTTAGATTTGTATCTGTACCGACATTCACGGAATTCTTGTGTAATGTTTGGATGTATTAACATGTTTAGATTTTAAATTATTGTTTTTCTTTTGCCAAAACGTATGATTTATTATCGTTTGTTGAAAGATGTTTTCTGCGTTTAATGTTGCTTATATATTAGATATTTTAAAAAATGTCAACATTATGTATGGAGAATAGAAATCACAATTCTTTAAACAAATAACGTTTACTTTATTAAAAATTTAATTATATGCTTTTGGAAAAATAATATAGTTCAGGTCCGGGATTTCAAAATGATAGCATATGCTCACATTATTACCTCCTTTGACTTCATTATCGTTCTCGTATTTTTCCCATCGTATGATACGTAAATGCAACAGTTAATGTTAATACTACTAAACCTACTACTATTATTACTACTACTATTACAACTACTACTACAACTACTACTACTACTACTACTAATAATAATAATAATAATAATAATAATAATATAATACAAATAATAATAAGTATAAATAAATCATTTTCGTCGTCAGGGAACTTGACTCCACCGACACATATTCTTGTCACTACTACTACTACTACTACTACTACTACTACTACTACTACTACTACTAATAATAATAATAATAATAATAAAAATAAATAATAATATTAATAACAATAATGACAAGAGATCACCATCATGTGAGGTTACAATATCTTGACAAGAAACCTTCCTAATGCCAGGTTACAAATATTGACAAGAAATCATCATAATTTGAGGTTACTAAATATTGACAAGAAATCATCATAATGTGAGGTTACAAACTATTGATACTTACATCCAGGTAAAACTGAATGGGACCAAAATGCTACAATAACAAATACTTGCAACAGTTTATCTGTAAATAAACAAGTTTCAAGGCATTAATGTTATTTCAGATGACGTATAGCTTCAGTAACTGAACTAAAGTCATTTATGTATCTAGCTATCTAAATACCCATTCAATTCTCTGCACGCTTTCCGTTGTACAAAAAAAAACAGTACACAATAACTTGTTTTTCTATCAAAATTAAGTATTGAATTCTCTCATTTTAATGAGTAATCGTTCAAATTCGAATTGTTTTCAAGTCCTATTCCATGAAAGAAGGAGCTAGCGGAATTGTATCGGAAGCAAAACCTAGCACAGGTCTTGTTTGATCAAGACGATGGAACACTTCAAATGCACAAAGAAGAATAAAATCGGAAAACAAAGCTCATTAAGATCTAGGACCATGTATGTGTATAAATTCAACCTGTCTACATATTTAAACAGATGGACAATATTTACATGGAAATACTGCAATATTTGTTTGCCCCATTATCCTTCGCTATAATTTGCACAGCTGTCATATGAAATATATCGAAAGCTTTTAAGAATAAAACTTGATTCGCTGCAACATTATGCAATAAATAGCAACACAATCCGTCTAAACATTGAGCTGTGTCGATGAACCGATCCGCAAATACATCATTGATAATGAAGCACATTTGGGTACCTTTTTGAATCATCTACCATCCAGCTCGTCATCGTAAACGACGAGTAAATAGAGACGGAATAAGTTAACAAGGAAAACGAAGAAACGAAATAAAACCAATAGTACGCTAAGCGTAAAACAGTTCCGATCGAGAGAGTTGAATCACAAATAAAATATTTTTTTTCGATACAACCGATAACAGAAATCGTAGAATATCCTAAAGATAGAACCCATGTACCCGAAATGTCGCACACTAAACTTTGCATTAAAGGTAACCTTGTACTTTCATGAATTGCTCATCCAAATGTAGGAAAAAGACAAACAAACTTTGAAAGATATCCTCTGTTCGTTAATCTCTGTTTGTTATGTATTTAATATGCACATGACAATTTCCTTGTATTCATTTTTCTTGTCATGCTGTATTCGTTTATTCATCAGTCTGATAGTCAAGTCTTATGAAGTTTTCATAGAATAAAGCTAACGGATTTCCGAATCTTGTCTTTTACAGGAATGGGACAGTGTTGTACAATTTATACAAGTCGTGGAAGTCGTGAAGGCACGTCACAAAGTCGTGTAAAACATCTTTGTGAGTATTTATTCAAAGAAACATTTAACGCTTTACAAACACGATTCGGAATAGTCTGATGTCTGATCAGTTATATTACGTTTGTCAATCTTTTCCTATTTGCAAGGATGTAACTATACTAGTTTGATCTCACCATATCAAACTAATATCACATGAATACATGCTTGATATAAAAATTTCTAATTTGTGATTTTGTAGTGCCACATTTATAGCATTTTGTTAATTCCACTCGTCTGTTGTAATGTGTCGATGGTAAAGGTGTTTTCTATCGTAAGGCACTGGTCGATCATGGAATGAAGCTATACCTAGTATCTGTTTTTGTCTTGTTTATGCAGTGATATTGGTTTTGCGCTTCTTTCATGTTGAAGTGTCAATACAATGGGTGTGGTAGAATAAGGAGTTAATGAGAGGTATGCCATTTTAATTAATTAGTCAATATTTGTATTGTTTTTGGATCGGACACGGCCGACATGAAGAGAGAGAGAGAGAGAGAGAGAGAGAGAGAGAGAGAGAGAGAGAGAGAGAGAGAGAGAGAGAGTGCATACATTTAAAATATTTGAAAACTCATAAACGGGTCGGCAAGAAGAAAGTGGTATCAATGATATGCAATTTGTGCAATATTTGATGTAATTCTTCTATAAATTGTTGTTTTAAAGCAGAAACAAATTTAACGGCATGTAAACACAAAACTCAAAATATACATGTATATGTGCTTGGCGGTTTTAGAAGACATATTGTTTCATGACTTAAAGACAATGCAGATTACATATTTTAATAATAATAATAATAATAATAATAATAATAATAATTAGGACTTTGTATAACGTCTGAAATATGTTTCATTTTCTTCTGGGCGGATACAAGCTGATTGGATGTGCCCTAATCAATAATAGACGGAAAATTAAGCACGCCATAGGTGATGTAAGGTGTCTTTCCGGCTTCAACAAGGATTTCGACCTACGATGCTATGGGTGTTAAATCTCATTGGCCTGTTTGTCCATATTGAACTTTTCCAGTCCCTATTATTCTAAACTTCTATCATACAATTAGAACATTTTGGTAAAATCTGTATTTAGTGCTTTCTTGCCAAAGAATTATAAACCCTTTTTGTAGAAAATATATTACTATAGTCCTTAAACTTTTCAGTATATATGATTTCCTTGTCTTTAAGACAAAAATACTTACATGTCACTGTATGTTCCATCGCAGAGTGTGTCCGGTATCTGTGCTTATCTGTTATCTATTCGGCAAGTACAACCGAGTGTATGTCAAGCCTGTTTGTATAAACTTTACACGCAGTTGTTATATATTTAGATTACAAACAATGAGAGAGAGAGAGAGAGAGAGAGAGAGAGAGAGAGAGAGAGAGCATATATTTGAAAACTCATAAACGGACCGACAAAAACAAAGTGGTATCAATGATATGCGATTTGTACAAATATTTGATGCAATTCTTCTATAAAATGTTGTTTTAAAGTAGAAACAAGTTTAACGGCATGTTAACACAAAACTCAAATTATACATGTATATGTACTTGGCGGTTTTAGAAGACATTGATTCATGACTTACAGACCATCTAGATTATATAATAATAATAATAATAATAATAATAATAATTAGGACTTTGTATAACGTCTGAAATATGTTTTATTTTATTCTGGGCGGATAAAAGCTGATTTAATGTGCCCTAATAAATAATAAACGGAAAATTTAGCACGCCGTACGTGATGGTACGTGCCTTTCCGGCTTCAACAAGGATTTCGACCTACAATGCTATCGGTGTTTAAATCTCTTTGTCCTGTTTGTCCTTAATGAACTTTTCCAGTCCCTATTATTCAAAACTTCTATCATACAATTGGAATATTTTGTAAAATCTGTATTCAGTGCTTCCTTGTCGGAGACATGTAAACCCTTGTTATAGAAAATAGGTTACTAATGTCAGTGTATATGATTTGCTTGTGTTTAAGACAAAAAATACTTACATGTAACGGTATGTTCCATCACAGATTTCGACCGGTGTCTGTGTTTATCTGCTATCTATTCGGTACAACCGAGTGTATGTCAAGCCCTTTTGTATAAACTTTTCATGCATTTATTACAAATTTAGATTGCAAATGATGAGAGAGAGAGAGAGAGAGAGAGAGAGAGAATTTATTTGAAAATTGTTTTGGAGACACTTCAGTAATTTTTCCTTCACATTTAATCTTCAAATAATTAATCCAAAAGGGATTTCCAAACTTTTATACAATAATAAGTTTAACTAATCATACATTGATCTACATTTCGTATCCAGTTTGACTGTTGGATCTACATATTGTATCAAATTCGACAGTTTGATCAAAATATCGTGTCCATTTAGATTGTTTGATCTAAATATTTTATCCATTTACATTGTTTGATCACACCTTCGTACTACAACAATAAGATTACAGAACAGAAAAGGAAGATTTGGTTTGCAGCAATATCGTATCCTCAGACTTTATATGAAGAATGTCGATGATATAGATGATAATGTGTATCCATCGAACATTGGTTTCGTGCATTGTCCTTCCTTCAGACGATTCCTTGCTCTGAATTTGGATGCGAATTGGAACTAGCAGACACGCCCGTCCTTTTGTGCCAAAACGTGAACATTTTAGTGTTAAAAATGATGAATGCTATTGGGTTTGCCACGCTGTTCAATGGACACAAAACCTGCATAAAATATGTTGGTCCAGAAGTGGACGTAATCATTCCGTGCACTGCCAAGAGGTTGTATATGTAATATGGAGTCCAACATATAATAAACGCTGAAAAAGAACAAAACTTCAGTGATTCTCTTATTACGAAAGATGATATCAATGTTACAATGACAACAAAAAGTTAAATATGATGAGCAAAAAAATTCATCATTTACTTTCTGGCGCACTAATCTCGTGCGCCAGAAAGTTTGTAATTACAATTAATTTTCTTTTTTTGTGTGAAATAATGCATAGTATGTTTTTGAAATTGAATACACGATTTATTCACTTTATAAATTCAATTTGCCTAATTAGGTTTTAAAAATGGTTTCCAGTGTATATCCATAAGATCAATCTTTGTTTTATTCAATTATTTCTGAGAGTGCACGTGATTTTATATATGTGTAGCAAACAAATATAGTAAATAAAATAACTTCAAAGTTTTAAAATATGTATTGAAAAAAATAAAATTTGTTAATGTGTTGGTGCTTCTCTCAGTATATATATCTATATATCTATATATATATATATATATATATATATATATATATATATATATATATATATATAGTGGAAAAAGCATCTTCCCGCCAATAATGTGAGGATTCGCGGGATTAAACCTCAGCCGAGTCATACCAAAGAATTGTAAAATTGCTACTCGTAGCCAGTGGCGTAGCGAGGGGAGGGCAGGTGGGGCATTCGCCTCTGGCGCCGCTGTCTAGGTGGCGCCAAATGGGGTCCAAATATGCCCAACGTATCAACATAACTGCGCAACAGGGGCAGCCGGGGGGGGGGGTGTTTTGCCCTGGACGCCAAATATCCTCGCTATTCCGCTGATAGTAGCTGTATAATCTGACCCTCAGCACTAGGTGGTTTTCACTAGAACTGGTCGGTCTGGTGTCAAGATAATGTGATAGGTGAGGTATGATGTTACATATTAAGGATACGTCCAAAATCCATATCAAACTAGTTGCTGTCTAATTTGACCCTCTTCACTAGGTGGTTTTCGCTAGAACTGGTCTGTCTGGTGTCAAGATAATGTGACAGATGAGGTATGATGTTACATGTTAAGGATACATCAAAAATCCATATCAAACTAACACACGCAGACTGGAAAATGTTTCTCTGATTAATCGTTATGTCAGCCACCGTATGCATTGCCTTTACCAGCTAACCCAGGTAGGTTTCGTCGTGGAAAACATTAACAATATTATCTATCCCTTCTGGTAATGTTGCTGTCTTCGTATAGTTTTATAGTAGTGTTAAGTCATCTACATATACACGACACAATGTTTGATGTACCAAAAGATCTAGTTTGAGAAATTCATAACATCTCCTGTCAATCATTTAAATGGAACGGTATCTGATAAGGTCATTTACTATGCAGAAACTAGCAAGGCAATAGTAATTTTAACTAGGCGAAGCGTTCAAGCAAACAAGGTTTCTACTGTGCAGTTAAACGTCAGGAAATCTTATAAAAAGTTCATAGTAGAGCTCTGATTGCTTGTAAATCTAATTCAGTCATTCGCATCGAGCCTGAAGTGGTTTATCGAATTCCATTTGGATATGCCTTGCTTTGTTTATTTAGTCTTTTTCTGAGAAAGTCTCATTTAAGACACTTTTAAAAACATAATTTCAATAGCAAAAGATCTGTTTAGTCAAAGTCATCCAAATAGAAATATGATTTTTCAGTTTTTATTTACCTAGGTCAATGCATAATGCATTTTATTCACTTAGGTCAGAGCATAATGATTTTGTTTCACCCCGGTTAAGCCATGTGACAAAGAACTGAAGAACATAAGTTTGAAGTGTATTCAAGTTGCCTTCAGAAGCGTAAAAGGAAAATATAAATTATTATCAATGTTATTTAATATTCTTTGTCAATGTGGACAGCGGTTTATTTTGCTTCTCGGGATGGATAGATATACACTCTTAGATTAATACAGATAAACCAAGATTCGGCCGCTTCCATGAAGTGTGTCAAATTAATATTATTTGCTGTTGAAATTTCCTTCACTAATTATATATTTTTATGCTAAGACTAATCTTAAAAGATCACTGCTATAACTACACATTTAAGAACACCAATATGCCTGCATATAATAAATAAATATAATAAGAAAACTCATACCTGCACATATTATAGCAGTTAGCTTAATACTCCTGACTTTGGCTTTCGGGAGTAATCCCCCTTGAACACTTCTTTCTTTCCGAGATCCTTTGCATTTCAAAGCTAGAGTCTCTGAAGCTGAAAAACAGTATGTGATTAATTAAAAGTCATAATTTCCAACAACCATTACCAACGTCAGTATATATATATATATATATATATATATATATATATATATATATATAAAGAGAGAGAGAGAGAGAGAGAGAGAGACAGAGAGACAGAGAGAGTTGTATGTATCATTGTCTGTATTTTACTGTTTTCGTTATAGTTTATCTTCAAGATCATGTTATAAGTGTGAGCATCTTATGCCAATGTCTATCAATTAATCAAGTTATGTCAATCACGACTTTAATTATAATTCTTTTTTTTACAAAATATATAGAGGTTTGAAGGTAATGGTAAATGAGCACAGGGTAAATGGGACAGTATTATCCAAATTGATTGGCCGATATTATCCCATATACCAGAGAGAGAGAGAGAGAGAGAGAGAGAGAGAGAGAGAGAGAAAGAGAGAGAGAGAAGTACATTTAGTGAAGTTGTTTTCATGTCGTGAAAGCTGCAAGCCTAATTTCTCCTTCCGCCAAATAATGACACAAATTCCCACATAGCAAAAGGTTATCACCAATGCTGGAAACAGATACTGGACGGCAAACGCTGAATCGAAGTAAGGCTAAAGAAACAAAAAATAAATTTCGAATAACCTGATTAAGATACAAAAAGCGTTATGATGTTGATAAGATGTATATTGCTGAGCAGGCAGTATAGATGATAACATGGTTATCAATCTTGTTACAGACCCAGGTATTCTTGGCATAGGCTGTAATGTGCTAAATATAATAGCACGTCATATTAATCTATGATACATTTGATTATGCATTTTATATTTCTTAACTTTTAAATATTCAACAAAAGACAAATTGGTTATAACTCACTAAAAAAGAAACATAACGATTATAACTAACCTTATCTAAATGAAAGTGCCATATCTGGACTTGTGTATAGAGGCTTAGCTTAAAGACTAATTTATCTTGTAGCCTGCAGAGCTTTTTAACGTCAACGTTTGAAACTAGTCTAATCCGTCGCATGCAGGCAATGTTTTTTTTTTAAAGACCTGTTCGTACTATTACTGACGCGAATGGAAACCAAAATTGATTACACAATTGCATGAAACATAATGTGTTTTACATTTCTATGTGTACAGATGCAAACAAATGATTGACCGGTTGCAATAAAGCTTTGTATCCCGTGGTTTTGGGTGTAATTATTTTGGTTTATTTATTTTGAAAGTCAGACGACGATGTTTCTCCAGCATACTGTTCTATTAGGCTCCACGACCACGAACATATTAGAACACATTTGTATTCCTTCATTCTTTCCTTCCTTCCTTCCTTCCTTCCTTCCTTCCTTCCTTCCTTCCTGCCTTCCTTCATTCATTCCTTCCTTCCTTCACTTCATTCCTTGCTTGCTTCCTTCCTTTCCTTGCTTGTTTCCTTGCTTGCTTCCTTCCTTCCTTCCCTCCTTCCTTCTTTCCTTCATTCCTCCTTCATTCATTCATTCATTCATTCATTCATTCATTATTCAGGGTATGCTTTATAGCCTATTGATATAAGAAGAAAAGAAAAAGCAAATAGCGCAGAACGAGTGCAACTTACCATTAATAATAATAGCAATAGTGAGGAATTTGTATAGTGCCTAATCTTTAAAAGCTCTAAGCGCTTTACACCATCTATAATGATATGACTACACTACAGAACAACAAATGACAAAAACAATGAAATTGGAAAACATAAAAACATGCTGAAAACGTATAAGATACGCATAGTTTGTCCCTGCAGTCGAAACATGTGAGTCTTAAGAGCACTCTTAAAAGGGACCACTAAGTCTTTGTGTCTAATTTCAATGGGCAATTCGTTCCACGTCGCCGGGCCCTGGTGTGCAAACGAACGTTGTACATATGACTTTGTTTTCACCATGGGATCAATGAGTACGATTATCAGAAGAAAAGCGTACGTTTCTAGCTGGTGTATATACATAGGTGATGCTGTATAGGTATGTTGGACTGGAGTCTGTCATCGATACATAGCACAAAGAACAAATTTTGTGTTCGATTCTGTATCGAATCTATTGCCAGTGTAGGGTACAGATCAGTGGTGAGGTGTGCTCTGATCGAGGTAATCTAAAGATGATCCGTGCAACTGTGTTTTGAACTTTTTGAAGTTTCTGGAGTAAATATTGTGATGAACCAGACAGAATTCAGTTACAATAGTCCAGCCTTGAAAGTACTAATGAACAAACAAGTGTTTTAGTGGCATCAACTGAAAGATATTTACGAATAGAACTGATGCGTCTCAATTCAAGATATGCAGCCTTGCATATGTTCATGACATGTTGGTGCAATGTGAGAGTACTGTCAAGAGTAACGCCTATGTTTCGTACTGACTGTAAGAATTTAATGTTGGTGTTGCTGATATTTATTGTCTGAGGTAAAAGATATGAATGAGAAAGTCTTTGTGTTGTGATCAGAATAGCCTCAGTTTTATCATCATTCATCTGCAGCTTGTTACATGTCATCCATGATTTCACATCAGAAATGCACTTCTCTACTCCATGGATGGTAGCATCAAATTCAGTTTGGTGGCTAGATTTGTATATTTGGGTGTCATCAGCATACAATTGGTGCGACACTGGGTGATGATCTATGACACTTGAGAGCGCCAGAGTGTACAGAATGAAGAGAACAGGTGCAAGAACAGATCCCTGTGGAACACCACAACATATGTCAACTGGAGTGTATTCCCTTTGCAGATATAATTTGTATCCTGTTTATTAAGTAGGACTTGAACCACAGTAAGGCTATATTCTGAATTCCAAATACGTGCTGATGTATATCATGGTCTATTGTGTCAAATGCTGCAGATAAATCCAGGAGAGTGAGGACTGTGATCTTTCGATTATCCAAAGCAGAGAGAATGTCACTAAATACTTTCAAAAGAGTAGTTTCCGTACTATGGCAAGGGCGATATGCAGACTGTACATTGCTAAAAAGACAGTGTGAATTCAAATGAGATACAAGTTGAGTTAGAACAACCTTTTCTAAGAATTTTTTATATGAATGGGAGATTAGAAACTGGGCGGTATTTCTTTAAATTATTATGGTCCAGTGTTGGTTTCTTCAGCAGTGGCTTTATGATGGCAGTTTTTAAAATTTATGGGAATTCCCCCGATAAGAGAAGACAGAGAGAGAGAGAGAGAGAGAGAGAGAGAGAGAGAGAGAGAGAGAGAGAGAGAGAGAGAGAGATATTAATAACATCAGTTAGTGAAGGCAATATTGGGTCTAAGCACTCAAGCAGCAGTGATGTCGGAATTTCACCAATTTTACAAGACTTTGGTGTACTTTTCATCACTATTGTCCGTAATAAATCAAAAGAAACAGGTTCTAATGCTCCTAACGGTTGTCGCTGAAATTCTGAATCATAACTGTATGGTGACGAATCAGTTGAAATTGTGCTGTCAAGCGAATCTCTAATGGTGTTTACTTTGTCATCGAAGAAATTTGCAAATTGGTCTGGTAGGTCTAGTGGAGAGAAGGATGTTGGAAGTGGTGTACATTTGTTCCTTGACATTAGTTTGTTAGTTATCTCGAAGAGCTCTTTGCAGCTGGAGCTCTCCGTGATCTTAGTACTGTATTGGGATGATTTGGCTAAATGGACTGTGTTTGTGACGTTCTTCTTAGCGGCTTCGTAGATTTGTTTATGAATAGTGAGTCTGGTGGAAAGCTAAAGCCTCTCTGCTTTTCGGTAATGTCTTTAATCAGTGCGAAGCTGGTCCCTAACACTGCTATACCATGGAGAACACCTTTTTTATTGATAAACTGCATTTGGTGCCTGTGGCATGTTTTTCAAGCAATGAACGCAGGCAGTTATCAAGTTATTCCGCTGTTGGATGTAAGAAAGATGTTAGGTTTTCTTGGATTTCATGCATGAATTTGGTTCTATTTATCATACGGAGGTTTCTCTTAGTAGCAAATAGAGGTGGAGGGTTAGAGACTGATACGTCGAGATGACATACAATGTAGAGGTGATCCGATGCAAGTTCGTGGGATACAAGGTTGGATTGCAGAATATTATCATCAGGTCTATAAAGAAACCATTTCTAAAATGTGAACAAGTTTATGGGTAGGTTGGTTAACTGACTGTTATAGATTGAAAACATGAATGGAATCTAGGTGTTTTGACGTGTATGGTTTTCCAGGACAGTCAATATGAAAGTTGAAATCTCCAAGAATAATTAGGTTGCCACCTATCGAATTTCCATACTCTAGAAGAATCGGAAACTGCTCCAAAAAGAGAGATTCAGTCAGATTGTTTTTTCTACTAGGAGGAGGACGGTAGAGACACAACATATGGACTGATCTTTCACGATACCCTTCACGAAAACACAGAAATACACATGTTAGTATTTTACGTTCATTTATTTAATTTGTAGTTTTTTGAAGTTCATTGAAGTATGAAGAAATAACAAAGCCGTTTCACCTGTTCCGCAATGAACAATGAACAGCGTGTTTATATATATATATATATATATATATATATATATATATATATATATATATATATATATATATATATATATTTAAATTGATTTTATTTAGAAACACAGCAATGTGTTTCACAACCGTCATTTTGTTATGTTTCAGTTCAAAACCTTAATCAAATCATTAACAAGTCTTCGCATGACAGAATTTTGTTAAAAAAATAATTTTAAGAAAAACAAATTCTCCCGATCAGCCAAAGAAAATCCCAATAACATATTTGTGAATTTGATTCATTTTCAATGACAATTAAAATTAGAGTTTGACACAGGTCTAAAGGAAATATTCTTATAAAGTCTTACAATAACTAAATTTTTTCTGCCATGTGCGTCACGTTATAATTATCGCGGTATGAAGCAAGAAATTTGAACATTGGTTGTAAATTTTCTACACTGGCATAGCAATACGATGATAGCGAATTAGGCATGGGTTGGTCAGTTTCAAAGCTCGTAAAGTGGTATGCTCGCTGCGGGATAGACACGAGATTTACATTTCCAATGATGTAGCGATTCGATACATGTGCATTCGACAATGGTCATATTTTTTTTCTGCAGTTATAATATTATGAAAAAGTGAACAAGACCTAAATTGTTGATATTAACATCATAAAAATATGATACTTACGGAATATTACGATGAATGAAAAAATGTGTGTCGTTTCTAAATTCAGTATGAATAGTAGTGTGTGTGTGTGTGTGTGTGTGTGTGTGTTTAATATTGTTAAGTCTTTGTTTAGATATTGTGTACATAAACTTTGGGGAGGTAGGGCCGAGTGGCTGAATGGTCTAAAGCGATCTCCGTTACCGATCACTGCCATCTCACCTCTCTCTGCGTGTGTTCGAGTCTCGGATTCAACCAATTTTGGTATGTCAGAAAGCTTGCCATTAGCTTCTCGTGGGACGGTGGTTCTTTCCAGGGGTTTTCCCGGTTTCTTCCTCCACCATTAAGACTGACCGCCATTTATAGCCTATCGTGTGCTGAAAAATGGTGTTTAACCCTACAGCAACAGCATAAACTTTAGTAATTAGGGTTCATGTTTATGATAGGGAAGGAAAGATTATTTGAGAGTCACAAAAGTACTTAAGATCTCGTTTGTCATTTGTAGAATTTTATATAGTAAATAGCATTATGTTCATCATGATAGTTCATGGTCATACGTGCCTTTAAATATTGATCCAGGAGCGCCCGAAATGGCCTTAATAATTTATTTTTTAAAACTGCATCTAATGATATTGGACACAGAGAATTTCAGTCCAACGTTACGCTTTTCTAAATTCACATCGGGGTCTTTGACCGGTTTTGGCCTGAGGTAGTATTTATTGGGATATCGAATCAGAGACCCTTGGAATTCTACAACGGCTTCCTAAATGAATATATGCATACAACGTACTTACGTAAGTAGGACATATATGTAGTCAGAACACTGCTGATATAAAGAGAAACGGTAAATATGATAACGAGGCACAGACGAACAGACAGACTTACCGCATACCAACTGATGTACGGTAGATCTAAATCGCACATTCCAGTATTCAACACGCGGGCGTACAGTATAAACATGATGACATATGGAATGGTCAATCCCCAGGATATAGACACTAGTGTCCAATGTACCTTGGTACCTGAGAGAAAGAAAAAAAAAGCAACTTGCTTAGAATGACGGAGTACCACTAGTTAATAAGATTGACTTTAACATGAAATATTAAGAAAATGTATATATATATATATATATATATATATATATATATATATATATATATATATATATATATATATATATATCCTGATTGCACGTAACGATATCATCCTGTTTAACTTAAAGAACCATAAAGTTAAAAGAATAAATAAATATATATATATATATATATATATATATATATATATATATATATATATATATATATATATATATATATATAGGATATTTTCTTTTCCTACGTTAATATCGGATATATTTCATCGTGTGGTACAAAAAACGTGATATTTTAACGAGTGGCAAAGCCACTCGTTAAAATATGTCGTTTTTTTTTGTACCACACGATGAAATATATCCGGTGTTAACGTAGGAAGAGAAAAATTTCTTTTTATTATATACTTTTTTTGTTTGTTTTAGAACCCAACGAGTCACTTCTTAGTAGCGCCCATTAAAAAATAAAATAAAAAAAAACAAAAACATTAACCACTAGAAGTATAGTGTTGGGAGCGACTGCAAAGAGTTCTCAAGAAAGGAGACATGATTCATTTTCATTTGTCACATTTAATTTATTATTTGGTTTCTCAATGAAATAAATACTTTAATGCCACTTATTAGATACAAAAAAAACACAAACCAGCAGAACATTTTCAATGTGTGAGTGTCAACGGTCGGTCTTGTATTTACACATCATTCGCGGAAGAATATGTAAACTCGACCGTGATTTCATCAGAAGGCTTTAGCTCGATTCGACACATTGAACTCCTTTAACAAATGTAAAAATCAAACAAATGGAATAATATTGAACAATTGGAACTTAAAAAAGTTGAGAATGTTAGCTTTGCGGAGGCTTTATTGTGAATCAGTGTCTGCTAAGGGGAGTATTCTCCCTTTGGCATGTATTGGCGACTGCCCACCCTGCACGCCGTCCAAATTTGAAGTTGCATGGTGATGATGGATGCTTATTGTCAATGTGTTAGCGTTGATTGTATTTCCTGTAAAGAAGCTGCTTAAATCATGCTGTTTGAATCTTCCTTCATTTCCTGTGTGGTCAAGAGAGTCATTCTGGTCTGGAGGAGAAGATGAAGGTAAAAGTGTAGAAGACGTAGTTGTATGGGTTTGGGTTTTCGAGGCACCTATAGGTAACAGTAGCCGCTCTTTGTTTGATAAAATGTTCGAGATTGACTTTTGTTGAACTTCATTGAGCTTGGAGTAACTGTTTACACTCTGAACATTTGTATGTCCACTTATTTGCATAATATGCGTTGCTGGGATGTCATGGTCATTAAGTTTTTGTAATAAACGCTTCCTGGCACTGAAAAAAAGAAGGGACACATGGAGAATAAAAGCTGGAAAGTACACTGGGATAGTTTAATTGGAAAAACATCAGATTTTACAATCTGAAGATTCAGGTTCAAATCCTGATCACGGTTTCAATGCTTTGTTCTCCATCGACCACCCTCAATAGTTTAACGAGTAGAAATTACATTTAAAAATGATGAGATATGATAATCAAGTAGTCCTCTTTAATTCATTATTAATGTTTTTGTTAAAATTTATTGTTACACTGTGTACAAAATTGGGATGTCTTGCAATACAGTAATCCCTGAAGAATAAGAAACCAAAAGAATCATTTGAACTGATTGTATTTAATTAGTCACTTTTCCAAGAAAAATATGCATTTTTAGATGTTTGCGGACTTTTTGGGTTAAACAAAATTATACCTGTATGGCACAAGCTTCTTCCCGGTAGGTTTAAGATAGCTTTTCATTTCTTTCATTATTGAATATATTTTGTGGATGCCCATTGGTAGATTTTTGTACCATGCCTGGCCAGGACGTGGAGCCAATATGTTCACTGTCAGGAGAAATGGACTGTCCGACTCGAGCATCTCTTTGGGTCGCTTGGATTTAAAAAGCTTACAGAGGGCCACTGGACAACGGTCCAAATTATCTGAAATAGAATATGCCCTGGGTTTCACCCTTCTTACATTTCCGGGATTTGTCCCAGATCGAGTTTTTGTCTGTCGCTCTTGTGTATAAATGAGATATTCTTCACCCGACTCCTCTTGCCTGATATCAATATCACCCCATCTTAATTCATGTGTCTCTATGCCTGTTCTCATTCCAAAATATGTGACACATATAAGCCACAATGAGTTCTGAAGAGATTTAGGATTATCAGGTCCTAGTTGTTTACATTGATAAAAAGCATCAATTTCTGCATCAGTAATAGGTTCTGCTGCATTTGGGAGATTTCCTTTTCCCATCCCTTTCAATTGCTTCATTTTCAATTTAAGCATTTCTCTACATTTGCTGAACTGAATATCATTTATGAGGGAAAATCCATAATTTTTCTTTCTCAGATGCCTATCAAATGAGGAAAAAAAAAACTACTGGAGTTGATGGCTCAAATTCAGTTCCATTTTTCCTTTGGATTACCAGAAAGAAGTTCCCAATATGGTCATTCAGCTTAGAAGGTGGGATCAATTCCATGTTCCTCATTTCCCCAACTGAATAGAGATATGTTGCGAGCAGTTTAACATCATTTTCTGTTTTGATTCTTGTGTTCTTGTTTTCCTGCTCATCCAAAAAATTTGCACTTCTGCCTCTGTCAGTTTCCTAAACTTGGAGTTTAGATTCACAGGCGCATCTTCTGTGGACTCTATTATATTAAAGTCAACACCTGCAAGCATTTCATCTACTTCTATATCCATTTCTAATTACATAAGCACCAAATCATCAGCTTGTGCCATATTTCTTATCAGCAGAAGACAAGTTGTATGCAATAAGCAAAGGGAATAACTCTTGTTATAAAAAAGTGGTCCAAGAGCTAAATTGCATCATGGGAAAAATCTTTTATTTTCACATGTGAAAATACAAGGATATATTTTTCACATGTGAAAATATAGGAATGACAAAATATGATATTTCACACTGAAGTATAGAATAAATATATAATATATATATAATATATATATATATCCATCCATCCATCCATCCATCCATCCATCCATCCATCCATACATACATACATACATACATACATACATACATACATACATACAGTAAAGTTTATTCATGTTATAAATCTGCCGAAGAATATACTGGCTCATGTAATTTTCCTTTATTATGCGACAATGTACGACAGGCCTGATGCATCGTCTTGCATGTAGTAAGAGGTGACAATTGGAGCCCGAGCCACGTTTGGCCAACTGGTTTTTGTGCAGGAAACGGTTTGAATCCCAAGATCCGATTAGCCAGAGTCTACTACAGTTGAGCGTCTTGGAACAAGGCACTCTACTCTTATTTGGCTGGTACTAAATGACCTACTTGTTATGCTATACACTAAACCAAATTAAACCATATGCACTTAATTACAATATGAGTCACTTTTCTTTGTTGATATGTAACAGATTACTTTATTGATATGTGACATATTGCTTTATTTATGTAACAGCTTGATTTATTGATATGTAACAGATTGCGTTATTGATATGTGACATATTGCTTTATTGATGTAACAGCTTGATTTATTGATATGTAACAGATTGCCTTAATAATATTTGACTGATTGCTGTTTGGGTCAGAAAGGCAACAAGGTTCTCGATAGACACATCTTGAGGACGGCTGATAGACCTTATCGGAACTATCGATACCAGATAAATATGCATTATCGGAAATCTCAATACCTACAGAATGATAGACCTTATCGGAACTATCGATACCAGATAAATATGCATTATCGGAAATCTCAATACCTACAGAATGATAGACCTTATCGGAACTATCGATACCAGAATCATATGCATTATTGGAACTCTCAATACCTACAGAATGATAGACCTTATCAGACACCTCTAAATATCGGATTGATAGACCTTATCGGAACTATAACTATTGGAATGATAGACCTTATCGGAACTCTAAATATCGGAATGATAGACATTATCGGAACTATTTATACCATAATGATATGCATTATTGGAATTATCAATACCTCAAGGTGATAGACCTTGTCGGAACTCTATATACCCAAATAATGATAGACCTTATTCAAACTCTCTATACCAGAAAGATGCACATTATCGGAACTCTAAATTTCGGAATGATAGACCTTACCAAAACTATCGATACCCCAAAAAAAAAAAAAATGGATGGGATATAGCTCTGCCATAACGAACAAAAGATAGCACCAAAATATATTCTACAAATACTTACCTCCCTTCATAAACTTGAGCGGCATGGCAACGGCTAGGAACCTGTCGACACTTAATGACAGCAATATGTTATTTGACCCGCACGTCACCAGGACGCCACATGCTTGGTACACTTTGCAGAAGAAAGTATCAGCAAGCCACCATCCGACCGTTTTTTCTATTGCATAGCCCAGCATCATCACAGCGCCCACCAAGAAATCTAGAACAGAGTACATGTAGTTAAAAAAATTCAATTTCACATCGTAGATAACAAGGCTTCGAAATTCAATCACCTTGGTAATAAAATATCATAATAAGGGCTGGACCAGGAAATAAAAAAAAAACTAAGATAGGGTGTTTTTTGTCCCTCCTAAAATGGTGATTTAGATCTTTTAGCAATTGGTGTTTTAGATCGTTGACCAAATAGTGTTTAAGATCATTAACCAAATCATGTCTTAGGTTGTTTACCTAAAAGGTGTTTTAGATCTATTACCCAAACGGCGTTTTAGATGTTGTACCCATTACCCAAGTGGCGTTTAAGATGTTGTACCCAAAATTTATTTAGATCGTTAATACAAATGGCGTTTTAAGTCGTTACCCAAGTGGTGCTTGACATCGTTTACCCTATTGTTTTTCTTATAGATCTTTCTACTCAAATGGTAATTTAGATCTTTTACTCAAATGGTAATTTAGATCTTTTACTCAAATGGTAATTTACATCTTTTACTCAAATGGTAATTTAGATCTTTTACTCAAATGGTATTTTAGATCTTTTACTCAAATGGTAATTAAGATCTTTTACCCAAACGGCATTTAAGATGTTGTACCCAAATTGTGTTTGAGATCTTTTACCCACATGGTTTTTTAGATCTTATATATATTTCTCCAAGTTAGAAGAAAGAGAATTACTTTATATTACAACAAAATAGAATTCATTAATTTTCCCAGGTACCCCATTTAGAAATCAAACTAATGGAGATGAAATATAAATTGATTTCGAATCATCGAGTAGCGGATTTCTCAAACGTTCCAATTGGAGGTCATATGATGGTTGTTTATTCAGGATATATGAGGAGATTAATTAATGCAGAGACATTAAATGCATACCGAAGATAACAAGATATATAATAACAGGAAAACAATAAGACACACGAAGAACCTAATGCAAGATTATTGTGAAGTAATCGCCAATAATACTGGCTGGAATGTCCGTCACGAAAAAATATGACACCATCGTGCGATCTCCAAGTAATGGAAGTGATATCGTATACGGCTTACAAGTGAAATGAGTACATTTAATTTTTGTGTTAGGCTTGTGCCTCAATAATGAAACTATGCCAATATCGTTGAATGCACATTATGAGATAGTGTGTCGATGGAATTTTCCAATTTAATCTTCGAATACAATCCCGAAGACTTTATGACATTTAGTGACACACATCATACATCGAAAATCAAAAAATAAAATAATTCCAAATTTTTACGAAAATGTCACATATAGATACAATTTTTTATGTTTGCAATAAATCGTACCGGTGAATGTGAAAATATGAAATTTAGTTTAATAACGTTTACTGCAGCTTAGACTTTAACTTGTGCTGGAATAAATGCATATCTATCCTCCGTTATGTTATAAGGAAAATATAAAAATTCTGAAAGACTAGCCTAGCTACGTCACACTCGAAGGAGGAATTTATTTGCAAGAATAGTATTACATAGAGACCACTTCTATCACTACTGATGCACACACCTATAACACTTTCCTTTCTTTGACATAAAACATACTTAGAGACAAATATTACCCACAAAAACAAAAGTATATATTGAACTGCTGAAACTCACTTACTAATATGTAATGCACAAAAACAAAACGCCCCATTTTCCAAGATCATTCTACTGAAACACATCCCTAGTACCACATTAAAAAAATACGCTTCCATGTTCCTAGACATTACCATAAAGAGGTCCCGATTGGTTACGTGGTCTAAAGCACTCAACTTTATAGATCACTGCTATATCACCTCTATTAGTACGGGTTCGAGTCTTGCCTTGCCCATCGTTGTTATGTAAGAATGGCCATCCGTAGCTTCCCGTTGGCCGGTGGTTCTTTCCGAGATCTTCTTCCACCAATGATATTGGCAGCCATATACAGCCTATCAAGTGCTGAAAAATGGCGCTAAACCCCCAAAGCTGCAAGAGACCCCATAGCTAAGACGAACGGCTTTATTGTTGCATACATATATACCAAATTGTATTACTGCTAAGATAGATGTTACAAACTGGGTACAAAAGGGTTGACATAGGTCAATATGAATTGCATTTTCGAAATGCTATTAACAAGGAAATCGTCCATGCATAAGACAGAGGAAGAATTATCTTCCTTAACGTATTTGCGATTTTGCGGTACCCCAAATATATTACTTATCTCAGTGGTAGTGCCTGGGGTATGTTTGTTTTACATGCAGTAGGTAGTAAAACTATGTTTCAGCAGCAAGCGCTCTGAACATAGGGGCTTGTTTTTGTGTGTAGTTGCAAGGCTGTTTCAATAGTACAAGAAATGGTTTCGCTATGATTTGGTACTTGTCAGAGTTATTTTTGTGTGTAGATGAGACGTAGTGTCGTGCTGTTTTCTATTGTTTTCGTGCAACATAAAGAGAAGTGTTTCAGTAGGATTGTATGTGTATTTGCTTGTTTTTACACAGTAGACAGTATCAACAGAAGTGGCCTAATGATGCATTGCAAGTGACGTGTTGCAGATCTTATTTTCTTTTGGGTGGAAATTGCAATAATTCGAGAACCAGTATCTTTTTATTAGTAGTCCATTTTGTTACTATGCAGTAGTCCTTACATTACAGTCGTTATGTGGGTTGCTAACACATACACACACACAAACACACACACACACACACACACACACACACAATTTATTATTGTAAAGTATATCAAAAGTGTGTATTGAACTTCTGTCTATGATTTATAGATGTTAAGGGTCATTTGTCAATGTCAGTAACATATTATAAAGCTTACTTTTGTCCATGGTTGTAGGTTATGCTTTAAGATAAAAATCATTTGCAAGCAACATGCTTACCAGAGTTTGAGTTCTGGACCACTTTCCTTTGGAATAAGCCATGGTCCACATAAAATGTTTAAGGTTCTTTGCTACAATTTAAGTCATGAGACCTGGTCTTTTGTTTACAAATTGGTGGCATTTTCTACTGGAGATGACTTTGCTCCAGGAATATTTGTTGTGTTAAGAGTCACTTGACATTCCCTTTAAGGAATAAAAAGTAAACATTTATTCCTGACCTTAAATCATTCGTTTCGTTGTGTTCAGTTATAATTTGAGATGAATCATTTGATGGAATTACAAAGTACTAATTTCACTGTTTGGAGCTGGACACAATTTTGGGATTATGGCGAATTCATTCAAAGGCAATCTGGATTATATCAATGAGACATATTGGGACTGCTGGCAAAACTGCAAATCAAGGCTTCGAATGCTTTATACGTTTGGAATATCGATATAAGGTTTCGCATTGTTAGGGATTTAATTCACAATACTCTACGTGTTCTATGGAGCGAATTATTTGTTGAATTGTACAAAACACATACGTTCTGATTTCTCCGTTACTTACTTTGAGACCATAGAGCTGTAACACTAAATAAACTATCTATATAAAATATCTATATAAACTATAATAACTATCTATATAACTATAATAACTATCTATATAAAATATCTATATAAACTATATAAACTATCTATATAAACTATATAAACTATCTATATAACTATCTATATAAACTATCTATATAACTATCTATATAAACTATCTATATAAACTATCTATATAACTATCTATATAAACTATCTATATAAACTATAATAACTATCTATATAACTATCTATATAACTATCTATATAACTATCTATATAAACTATCTATATAACTATCTATATAAACTATCTATATAAACTATAATAACTATCTATATAACTATCTATATAACTATCTATATAACTATCTATATAAACTATCTATATAACTATCTATATAAACTATCTATATAAACTATAATAACTATCTATATAAAATATCTATATAAACTATATAAACTATCTATATAAACTATATAAACTATCTATATAACTATCTATATAACTATCTATATAAACTATCTATATAAACTATATAAACTATCTATATAACTATCTATATAAACTATCTATATAACTATCTATATAACTATCTATATAAACTATCTATATAACTATCTATATAAACTATCTATATAAACTATAATAACTATCTATATAAAATATCTATATAAACTATATAAACTATCTATATAAACTATATAAACTATCTATATAACTATCTATATAAACTATCTATATAACTATCTATATAAACTATCTATATAAACTATAATAACTATCTATATAAAATATCTATATAAACTATATAAACTATCTATATAAACTATATAAACTATCTATATAACTATCTATATAAACTATCTATATAACTATCTATATAAACTATCTATATAAACTATCTATATAACTATCTATATAAACTATCTATATAAACTATAATAACTATCTATATAACTATCTATATAACTATCTATATAAACTATCTATATAACTATCTATATAAACTATCTATATAACTATCTATATAAACTATCTATATAAACTATCTATATAAACTATAATAACTATCTATATAAAATATCTATATAAACTATATAAACTATCTATATAAACTATATAAACTATCTATATAACTATCTATATAAACTATCTATATAACTATCTATATAAACTATCTATATAAACTATCTATATAACTATCTATATAAACTATCTATATAAACTATAATAACTATCTATATAACTATCTATATAACTATCTATATAAACTATCTATATAACTATAATAACTATCTATATAACTATAATAACTATCTATATAAACTATCTATATAAACTATATAAACTATCTATATAAACTATATAAACTATCTATATAACTATCTATATAAACTATCTATATAACTATCTATATAAACTATCTATATAAACTATCTATATAACTATCTATATAAACTATCTATATAAACTATAATAACTATCTATATAACTATCTATATAACTATCTATATAACTATCTATATAAACTATCTATATAAACTATCTATATAAACTTTCTATATAAACTATAATAACTATCTATATAACTATAATAACTATCTATATAAACTATCTATATAAACTATATAAACTATCTATATAAACTATATAAACTATCTATATAACTATCTATATAAACTATCTATATAACTATCTATATAAACTATCTATATAAACTATCTATATAACTATCTATATAAACTATCTATATAAACTATAATAACTATCTATATAACTATCTATATAACTATCTATATAACTATCTATATAAACTATCTATATAAACTATAATAACTATCTATATAACTATCTGTATAAACTATCTATATAACTATCTGTATAAACTATCTATATAACTATCTATATAACTATCTATATAAACTATCTATATAAACTATAATAACTATCTATATAAAATATCTATATAAACTATATAAACTATCTATATAAACTATATAAACTATCTATATAACTATCTATATAAACTATCTATATAACTATCTATATAAACTATCTATATAAACTATAATAACTATCTATATAAAATATCTATATAAACTATATAAACTATCTATATAAACTATATAAACTATCTATATAACTATCTATATAAACTATCTATATAACTATCTATATAAACTATCTATATAAACTATCTATATAACTATCTATATAAACTATCTATATAAACTATAATAACTATCTATATAACTATCTATATAACTATCTATATAACTATCTATATAAACTATCTATATAACTATCTATATAAACTATCTATATAACTATCTATATAACTATCTATATAAACTATCTATATAACTATCTATATAAACTATCTATATAAACTATAATAACTATCTATATAAAATATCTATATAAACTATATAAACTATCTATATAAACTATATAAACTATCTATATAACTATCTATATAAACTATCTATATAACTATCTATATAAACTATCTATATAAACTATAATAACTATCTATATAAAATATCTATATAAACTATATAAACTATCTATATAAACTATATAAACTATCTATATAACTATCTATATAAACTATCTATATAACTATCTATATAAACTATCTATATAAACTATAATAACTATCTATATAAACTATATAAACTATCTATATAACTATCTATATAAACTATCTATATAACTATCTATATAACTATCTATATAACTATCTATATAAACTATCTATATAAACTATCTATATAAACTTTCTATATAAACTATAATAACTATCTATATAACTATAATAACTATCTATATAAACTATCTATATAAACTATATAAACTATCTATATAAACTATATAAACTATCTATATAACTATCTATATAAACTATCTATATAACTATCTATATAAACTATCTATATAAACTATCTATATAACTATCTATATAAACTATCTATATAAACTATAATAACTATCTATATAACTATCTATATAACTATCTATATAACTATCTATATAAACTATCTATATAAACTATAATAACTATCTATATAACTATCTGTATAAACTATCTATATAACTATCTGTATAAACTATCTATATAACTATCTATATAACTATCTATATAAACTATCTATATAAACTATAATAACTATCTATATAAAATATCTATATAAACTATATAAACTATCTATATAAACTATATAAACTATCTATATAACTATCTATATAAACTATCTATATAACTATCTATATAAACTATCTATATAAACTATAATAACTATCTATATAAAATATCTATATAAACTATATAAACTATCTATATAAACTATATAAACTATCTATATAACTATCTATATAAACTATCTATATAACTATCTATATAAACTATCTATATAAACTATCTATATAACTATCTATATAAACTATCTATATAAACTATAATAACTATCTATATAACTATCTATATAACTATCTATATAACTATCTATATAAACTATCTATATAACTATCTATATAAACTATCTATATAACTATCTATATAACTATCTATATAAACTATCTATATAACTATCTATATAAAATATCTATATAAACTATATAAACTATCTATATAAACTATATAAACTATCTATATAACTATCTATATAACTATCTATATAAACTATCTATATAAACTATATATATAAATATCTATATAAACTATCTATATAAAATATCTATATAAACTATCTATATAAACTATATATATAAATATCTATATAAACTATCTATATAAACTATATAAACTATCTATATAACTATCTATATAACTATCTATATAAACTATCTATATAAACTATATATATAAATATCTATATAAACTATCTATATAAAATATCTATATAAACTATATAAACTATCTATATAAACTATATAAACTATCTATATAACTATCTATATAACTATCTATATAACTATCTATATAAACTATCTATATAAACTATAATAACTATCTATATAACTATCTGTATAAACTATATAAACTATCTATATAACTATCTATATAAACTATCTATATAAACTATATATATAAATATCTATATAAACTATCTATATAAACTTTCTATATAAACTATATAAACTATCTATATAACTATCTATATAACTGTCTAAATAAACTATCTATATAAACTATCTTTAATTCTTCATTGTCGAGTAGGTATGGAAGCTGTGTTCAGAGCTTTTAATTTACTACTTGTACATTACGATTAAGTTAAATATTGCACATAATTGTTTCCTAACATTTCACTTCTAATTTGCTTCTATCAACAACATACTCATCATGAACAAGTACAATATGACTGCGTGCTTACCTTTTCTTAATAATCCTTATTAATTGATTTTGGAATGAAAATCGCTAGTTTCTGTTGACAAAGTTTATCTTTAACACAGTGCTGATCATCAGCAAACTGGTGGTACATTGGATGTGCAAGCTCCGCTAAAGTTCAAAACTACGCCATACGTGTTGCCATAATGATTACCATATTGTGGGCGATAAATTGGTCCATGGTCCAATGGAAGATGCAAATAAAAACAGTTACACTATAAAGAAAACAGAGCTCTTATATTTATATGTGCCTTGAACGAATTAACCGGAAGTGACCTGAAATGTATATTAAAGGCGTGAAGCAGTTTTAAAGATATGCCAAATTAATTTCAAACATTCTCGTGCTAAGTACGTGGTTAGGATTAAGATAAAGGATGTTATTTGTGTCACGTTTATCTGCCATCTTAAATAACTCGTACGAATCGAAAGATTTTTTTATTCGTTTCATTTTAAAATGTTGTGATAGATACTTGCATTCAGTCGGAAATATCTTCCTACAAGTTTTGACGGAATTCGTTTGAACAATTTTCGAACTTAAGAGACATATCAACCATTGTACTAAAGTGCTGCGAAACGGTACTACCTACCTATCAACCCACCTACCTTCCTGCCTGCATTCCTGTACACAAACACACACACACACACACACGTACGTACGTACGTACGTACGTACGTACGTACATACATACATACATACATACATACATACATACATACATACATACATACATACATACATACATATATACATACATACATACAGCAAAACCAAGAAGAGTGACGATTAATTTTATCACATAAATGTCACCAATAAGGTCAATTTTCTAACAACTGGTATGATTTAAACACGATCAACTTATCGAACTTAGAGACATATCAACCATTAATTAAGTGGTAGGATAATTACTACAAGTTAGCTCATTTTTACACACACACACCCATACATACCTACACACACGCGCACGCACGCACGCACGCATGCATACATACATAGGGGCCCCGAGTGGCCGAGTGGTCTAAAGTTCTTTCCGTTACGAATCACTGCCATCTCACCTCTGTCTGCGTGGGTTCGAGTTTAAGATTCGGCTAATGTAGTTATGTGAGAAAGCTTGTCAGTACCTTATCGTGGGACGGTGTTTTTTCCGGGGGGGGGGGGGTCCGGGTTCCCTCCACCAATAATACTGGCCGCCATGTATAGCCTATAGTGTGCTGAAAAATGGCGTTAAACCCTACAACAACAACAACAACATACATGCATGCATACATACTACATAGATGCATTCATGCATGCATGCATACGTACGTACGTACATACCTACCTACCTACCTACCTACCTACCTACCTACCTACCTACCTACATACATACATACATACATACATACATACATACATACATACATACATACATATATACGATTAATTTTGTCACATATATGTCACAAAAAAGGGTAATTTTCTAACACCTGGGATAATTTAAACACGATCAAGAGTTGGGATTTATTGTTGTAGTTGTTGTTGTTGTAGAGTAACAGTCCTTCCATAACTACTGGATGAAACAAAAACGCGGATATCATGGTGATAATAAATATGAAAAAAGCATGACATACAACATTGTAAAACTGGTGTGAACGAGCCCAAGCGCTTTCCGAATCTACCAATTTCTTTTTCAAGGAAACAAAGCCACAAATTACGATTACAGAAACTAAATAAAAAATAACCCCTCTATTTAATATACACAATTTATATGATGTTTACTACATATATGCACTGTATTATTATTTATTATTGTATTGTATGTTACGATTTTAGGCTCTAATAAACGATGACAAAAAAAAGAGGAAAATCAACAAGCTTTGTAAAATTTAAAAAATAATTTATTTCCCTGGAATGAGATTGTGAAAATTCAGAAAGAATTTACGTTTTAAGAATCAAATCCAAAAAAAATCCAAGATCAATGCATGAATTAAATTACAAAAGTCCTAGTGATGAAATGTTCTAATAGATGCAAGTTCGGGTCCTGTTGGAAAACCAAAGATAGAAGACGACGACGTATGCTAAAGTCTGTTTTGTTTTATCTTTCGTGCCTTGTAGAATCACAAGATTTAACACTCCGATGTTGGAAATCCGCATAATATTTTGATAAAATGTCTTTGCACCAGAATTTTGTATGAGCACATACAACATATCCAGAGACATGAATTAATCCTTTAAAACCAAAATGAACGGAATAATTGTTAACATGAATTAAAAGACTTGGCAGCAGCAAAAGAAAATGACTTAACGTCATTTGTAAAAGCTCAGAACTAACTATATTTCACTAGAACAAAAAATATATCGTATTCTAATACGCAGTTACGAAAAATAAATCCCAAATTGAGAAATCACGAAAGGAAGGGGGAGTAGTCACGTGATCGTTTATATCATGTACTCCTAACATGACCCTGAAGATAACAATCATTTCTACTTTAAGAATAAACAGTTTATTTCTTCACTAGTCCCATCTTGACCTCGACAACAACTAATCATTTTAAAATATAAAAAATAACTTGTTTACGTGGTTCCACTAACATTGAATCAATGTCAGGATATAAGTCAATATTACTTGTTTACGAAAGAATAATTCGTTCAATCGATTTTCTGAAAAAACGTCATCTCTAGAGTATAAATTTACAAAAGCATGTAATGAAAAAACAAATTAAAGCTGACAAACAATATTAAACTTAAAACAAAGATAGATAGATAGATAGATAGATAGATAGATAGATAGATAGATAGATAGATAGATAGATAGATAGATAGATATCGAATCAGATATACGTAACGTGTATTCATCAATGTCCACACTCATGTAGACCACGTATAAGAATCATATTACTGTGTTTTCCCCCACCCCTTATCCTCTCTCTACATATAAGGTTATGCATTCAATTATTTCTGTTCGTTTTGGGTTTAGTTGATTAGGAATACGTCAAGATTCCTTCATTTAGGTACTCTGTATACAGGCAGATGTAGCATTTTAGTAAGTCAGGTACAAATTGTGGACATTTGGTTTGATAGTGCAATACACAATACATATTGTTACAGTGTTATATTTAGAATGGTCTTTATAACAGTTACTGTAAAAAGCACTAGCTGCATATCGACTAGCTACTTGAATGGAACTGAAGTTAATACATATTTGTACATTTTAGTGCTAATATTATCATATATGAAGTTAATACATATTTGTACATTTTAGTGCTAATATTATCATATATGAAGTTAATCATTTAAGTTTGCATACATTTTTAAAGATTGGTAACTAGGGCATTTACCTCAAATGTCAGAAATATACTGCCCACATTCTGAGTGCATCATTGAAAATTACCAACTAAAATCTGTGATAATGATATTTAAAATAGCATTAACGATTTCCGTGGAGCTTACCTGCAAAAGCCATGTTGAGGACAAAAAAATGCAGTCTATTGCAGTCCTTCCTAGACTTGAGAAGTACGTAAATCACAGTTCCATTCAGTACAGTAATCATCACCGCCAGTATATAAGCCAATATCGTCGCAGCCAGCTTGTACGTCTGATTATATATATATATATATATATATATATATATATATATATATATATATATATATATATATATATATATATATATATATATATATATATATATATAATCTCTAAATCTATGCACACTAGACTATTGTATGCCTGTAATAGTGAAAAACGACTTTATTCTTCCCTAAGCTCAGATGTTACTTGTACTGTAATAAGTGTATTGTTATATGTACTTCGTGTCTTTTTTGATTTACTAAGCATATGAAATATAGACTATCTGCTAATCAAACACACGTTAACCAGAACCCTTGTTACGTATTTTATTCAAAGTACTTATATAAAATAATTGGCAAACTTTAAAGGTTAGCATGATTAATTCTCTTACGTAATAATTGCATAGCTCTCTCTCTCTCTCTCTCTCTCTCTCTCTCTCTCACACACACACACACACACACACACACACACACACACACTACAACGTTAACTCTAAGCTGCGCAGCTACTCAGACATCCCTGCGCAGCTACTCAGACATCCCTGCGCAGCTGAATTGTCAATCCAACATTACAGTTTGCACGTCTCCGTAATGTTTGCACAATGCAGCGAGCATTGCGTGCACATCTACCATTCGCTTTGAGGGAACGTTGCACACACACCAAAACACACACACACACACACACACACACACACAGAGGAATTTAATGCAGAAACAAACGCTACATTTGCAGGTGCAATTAAAATCTCGTATAAGATTTCTCTATGACATACATACATTCAGCCTTGTCATCTTGTCCTCCATCTTAAATATGTTACTTTATACTGAATCTACTTTATAAAGTCTCTTTGTATTTGCAAGCAGATTTTACCTTGATATCTTCATTATAGCCATTAGATGTTGATGTGCCTGAAGTATTATCATAGGATAAGTTGAACAAAGTGACTGTGCTAACCCCATCTTTCATGTTGATTCTTGTCAGATATATAAATGTTTAACTAGACCTCGTGACACGTACTACTAAACTGAAATAAAAGAAAAGATAATAAATGTCAACATATTAACTAATTACATTATTTCGAAGTGCTGAATATTCATACAATCTACCAATAATCATGGAGAACTGATATATATATATATATATATATAGGTAGGTTGGTTGGTTGACATACATACATACATACATACATACATACATACATACATACATACATACATACAATCATGATTTCAAAAATACTCATACATACATACATTTTATCAATCATAATTCCAAGAATGCTTGATTGACCCCACCTATCCATTCTTTCATACTTACTGCGTCTCTGTAGGTAATATTTAGCTCACATGTGCCGTACAAAAGTATCCGCACAATATTTAAGATTTACAGTGATATCAGCAACAATTCACAAAACAACCCGACAGAGCTTTCATTGTGCAGACTATTAGTTTGTACAAATGTATGAGCTGAAATAGTATGTTGACTAATGGGCTTAAGAAGGTTCATTTTCATTGGTGGAGAGTGAAAATGAATTCGTAACCCGACCTCAGAAATGCATTATTCCCATGCCATTACTCTAACACTTTCAGTGCCGGATTACCAGTTAGGCGGAGTAGGCAGCAGCCTATGGGCCCCAAACGTTTTAAGGGCCCCGCCACAACGGATCAAAATAATTTTGATAGGAGATACATTGCGAGGGAGGTTCCAAGATTTCGATTGCCAAAGGTCCTCTACACGGTTTAATCCGGCACTGAAGTTAACTTTGGTTTGATTGCATTCATAAAATGAACCTTGTTCAACTGTGCTGACATATGATCAAGTTTCGAAGCCGATACACGAATTTCACGAAATATTTGAATTTTTAAAATAATTATGCTGCGTTTTTATTTTCAATTTTTGTTATCGATAATTTTTTCGACTAAGTCTTTTACATTCTGGCTGAGTCATTCGCATGCGTTGTAAATACCGGATCATTCGTTTTGGATTCACTCAACACAGCATGTAACACAATTAGGAATACACTTTACGTCTTGTCTTGTCTTCATCAGTTTTGTTATATTAAGGTCATACTTGCCGAGCAAAGATTGCCTTTACGTACATACTAAGAACTCTGTAGACTACCATGTCTCGAAAGCATTGATTGAAAAAGAACGATAAATAAACGATGCACACAAGATTCTGTATACCATGAATAATGGAACATTCCTGTGTTGGTCAAAAGGTTAAGACCGCCCCAGTACGAATATGACATGGGCTGACGTTAAATCTGTAGTTATTAATCTAATTTTCCTACAACATTTAAATACATAAAATGGTGGTAATTGATCATAGTTCTAATCAAACAAAATAGGTCAAATTAGGGGATTGCATTTGAATCGTAGCTTTGTCCCTTTTAGTACAGCTGATTTTGAAATATTTATCTGTGTGGTGCGAAAAATAAAATTGTTATATTTTATTTAAAAACATAATATAACCATTTTTACTAAACTTTTATACAGGGGAGACAAATAATAAATAGTTATTTTCTAAAATATTCAGCATTGCTTTATCTGTTTTATCACACATGAAGTTCCTGACGGTTTAAATTGCTAGAAAATCGTCAACATCTTAACATGCAATAATATCAGAGTATCGGGAAGTTAGTCGGCAAGAACGAGTTTAAAAAATAACGAGTTTAAAAAATAGTAAGTTATAATATTTCTTACCTTGTGTTGAATCAGACATCAAATTTTGTTTTTTAATTTTTTTATATTCATAACTTTTACTACGTTTAATGCTATTGGCAGCATCAAAGGTTAATCTGTTTAAATCTCGCCATTTCAAGGATAACGTTAACCTTCCATGCTATATTTGCTTGTGCGTGATGAATATTATCAAGTCTTATTGTATTATCATCAGATGAATATTATCAAGTCCCACGGTGTTATCATCACGAAAATTATTAATGCACATTGTATTATCATCCTATGAATATTATCAAGTCTCAAAGTATTATCATCGGATGAATATTATCAAGTCTCATTGTATTATCATCATATGAATATTATCAAGTCTCATTGTACTATCATCGGATGAATATTATCAAGTCTCAATATATTACCATGAGATGAATATTATCAAATCTGATTGTCTTATCATCGGATGAATATTATCAATTCTCACTTTATTGTCATGGATGAATATTATCAAGTCTCATTGTATTGTAATGGATGAATATTAACAAGTCTCACTGTGTTATCATCAGATGAACATTATCAAGTCTCACTGTATTATCATGAGATGAATACTATCAAGTCTCAATATATTACCATGTGATGAATATTATCAAATCTGATTGTCTTATCATCGGATGAATATTAATCCATTCTCACTTTATTGTCATGGATGAATATTAACAAGTCTCATTGTATTATCATGGATGAATATTAACAAGTCTCATTGTGTTATGATCAGATGAATAGTATCAATTCTCACTGTATTATCATGAATGAATATTATCAGATCTCATTGTCTTATCATCGTATGAATAGTATCATTTCTCATTGCATGATCATCTAATAAATATTATCGATTCTCAATGTAATATCCTGAGATGAATATTATCAAGTCTCACTATATTATCATCAAATGAATATTATCAAGTCTCACTGTATGATCATCGGATGAATATTATCAAGTGTCTTTGTATTATCATCCGATGAATATTATCAAGTCTCATCGTATTATCATCAGATGAATATTATCAATTATCGATGTAATATTATGAGATCAATAGTATCAAGTCTCATTGTGTTATCATCGTATGAGTAATATCAAGTCTCATTTTATTATAATCAGATAAATATTATCATGTCTCGTTGTATTATCATCGGAGGAATATTATCAAGTCTCATTTTATTATCATGAGATAATTATTATCATGTTTCGTTGTATTATAATCAGATGAATATTATCATGTTTCGTTGTATTATAATCAGATGAATATTATCAAGTCTCATTTTATTATCATGAGATAATTATTATCAAGTCTCATTGAATTATCATCGCATTAATAGGCATACAGTTTGATGTATTAGGTAAAGGGACATATAGAGGCATTGCCAGTTTCTTCGTCTTAGCCCTGGCAACATATTGAAAGAAAAAAATAAAATCGGTAAATGCTGGCCAGCGATACTAAATGGCAACTTAACATTTACTGGACATATAGATGTTCAGAAATGTACAACAACAGATCTGGTTCCCTTATATTCGTTTATTGTTCTGGAATTCGTACAATACTTGGTTTTTTTTTACCAAGCTACAGAATGTCCTCCGAAAACAAACGTTTTACGAGAGCAAATACAAACTTTAAATCTCTGTGCATATATTAAAATTAGTTTCTGAGATATATCAGCCCAACGTGTCAAGAAATGCAACAAACGATTTACAATTGTATTAATTAAATAACTGTTATTAAAACTTAGTGTTATAAGTCAAACCAATGGCTGCCATTAAAACTTAGTGTTATCATTCACACCAATGGCTGCCATTAAAACTTAGTTATAAGTCAAACCAATCGCTGCCATTAGTATCGATACTATGTCGAGTTTATATTGCAACAGCATATGCAGTCCAGTTAACGGTAATAAATGTTTGATGTGTGAAATTTGATCGCGTTTAGTTGGTGGGTCGATGTGTTTTTTCTCTAACATTATTGAAATATAGAGTTCCAAGCTAGAGTTATACTAACAGACGCACGCAAGCGATATATACTAAAGTTGATAGTAACGACAACAATTTATAATAATGATGATTGTGAATAATATTGCGTCAATAATACAAATGACGAAATGTACATTCCACTGAATCAATGTCCAATTCACAATTGTTTTCCTAAGCGAAAGGTCAGTCCTTTATTTTCTTCATATTCGTTATTCATTAAATTAGTTTAACCAATTGAATTAACATGCTTTTATCATAAAGTGGATCAGTTGATATATATGCAACGATCGTTTAAACGTCCAAAAACTATCTAATCAACCTGATTTAACATGCACATTAAAAAGTGATTTAATCATCGAGGGGTGTGTGTGTGTTTGTGTGTGTGTGTGTGTGTGTGTGTGTGTGTGTGTGTGTGTGTGTGTGTGTGTGTGTGAGGGAGAGACAGACAGACAGATACAGACGGAGAGACAGAGAGTTTGTTTGATTAAGATTTTTAACGTAGCTTTAACACTTTTTCAGTCATATCGCTACGATGTCTGCAGTGAGGCAGTTTATAGTGTTGTCTAGCACTGGGGCATCATGCCACAGACACGTAGCATGATGTCCCAACCAGTCACATTATCCTGTCACAAGGCCGACAAGTCCTAACACTAACCTCATAGTGCTGAGCGCCTAGCGAGGCAGTTGTTAGTACAATTTTGTAAGTCTTCGGTATGACTCACGCGGGGATCGAACCCACGACATCGCGCTTTCGCGGCGGACACTCAAACCACTAGGCCACCTGAGCGGCTTCAGAGAGAGAGAGAGAGAGAGAGAGATCTAAAGTTAGTTAATAATATAATTTGGGTATTACAATATTGCATCTTCATCAGTATGTCTGTATTTTAAAAAAAGGATGTTTATAGACCGTATATTGTTTCTGAAAATATCACCTGATATATAATGAGGACTTTGTATAGCAAACAAACACCATGCAATTGGAAAAAATAAAACATGTTAAAACTATTAATGGTTGGAAACATTTTTGGGTTTATAAGTTTGCAGTCGAAATAGGTGAGGTTTAAGAGCAGTCTTGAATAGGATCACTGTGTGATGTTTAGTTTAATCAGATTCAAGGTATTAAGTACTTTAGTATTTCGTAAGTAGTCATATCATTTAACTCTATAACATTATTTATATATAGGTTAGCTAACTATAATGACGACTCGTTATATTGTGTTAACTTTATCGAATTTGAGTACTATGTACAACAACACATTTATTTTTAAAAAATGACGACTAAATTACATGACCGCCCCAGTGGCCTAATCGCCTCGGATGCGGGAGGCCACGAGTTTGGGCTCCGTTTGAATCAAGCCAAAAGACTCAACAAAAAAAAAATAGTACTACTAACTGCCTTGCTTGGCGATCGTCATTAATAGGTTAATTGGTCGGATTGGTCTGCCTGGTGTGAGGATAATATGACTGAGTGGGAGATGATGCTACATGTGTCGGACATACCTATAAACTATCACATTACGGAAGTGTTGTTAAAGTTTTCTAAAAGACAAATCACACACACACACACACACACACACACACACACACACACACAAATACAGACACTAATTTACGTAAGAACTGTGACTTACAATGCGGACATGTTTGTACTTAAAATAGTCACGTATTTAAAACATAGCAAATACATTTAAGTATTATGTATATTTAATTTAATTATTTGGCTGTTAGTTTTAATTTCGTTTCATTCCATTAGATGCTATAATAACGCAATATTGCTTACTGGATTAGATATTGTCCAGTCCAGTTCTGTTTCTCCACAGTAATTTGTTTCAATCATGTTTATTTTCAATGTAAGCAACTAATAATTGAAACATTGTATCTAGTTGATGACCTTGTTTAAAAGTCAGTGGCAGTTTTAGCAAACAACTTTTTCTTATTTTTGTATTATCCTTCTCAGAGTAATAATTATTAAGTTGAGTCAATGTCACAACTGGTCTTCATGACATCAAGCAAGTGTAAATTGACAGTCAAACTTCTAATTTATTTGTGAACTCTTAACCTCTTTTTGGCAATCGGTTTTGCGTTTTAGCTAGTCTTATAACTAGTGTTATAAGAATTATATCAGTCAAGCCTTATTACTTGCGACAAGTTGTTCTATGTTGTGCCGAGTTTTGGCTGAGTTTTTTGTATCTTCAGATTATTGAATTTCAAGTAATTAATATCATTGGAAATGCAAGAGTGCTCTGATATATCTTGGACAAAGACATTTACTGGAATTTATACGGAATTCAAAAACTGGAATAATGTTCTCTGTGATTCAACAGAGACTGTTCACACATCAGTACAACGCTGGCTGTTACAGACGGCATCGCCTTCCATCTTGGATTTCATTGTGATTTGACCTTTACTTGGAACTTTTCATTGATATGACTTGTGGATTTTAATTCTTGGATTATTTTTGGACTTAATTCGCAATACAGTAATTTCGATTTTATCAATTTTCACCTCGTAGTTTAGGTAAATGAAATATTTGTTAAATTGTCCAAAGCGTGTTATCTTCACTCTTTTCCGTTACGTTTTAAGAGCATATACTCGTAACACTGCTGATACTGTTCTTAGTTCACAGATTTGCATATCATGGGGCAATCTGTATACAAACCATCTCATTAAAACGAAATGCATGCAGTTAATAAATAGACCATATTACATGAAGATTGAATTATCTCTGACAGACAATTTGTCATCTCTATCGATTTATATTTTAGCCTCGTAATAAGCCATTAAGCCATGTCGTGGAGGCTATTAATCACTATGTGGACTCAAATGTCAAACCATAATGCTAATGTATTCATTCCTCTGTTAACAAAATTCATGTCTTAGTATTACAAATAAATTAATAAACTTCACTTCGGTTTTTTACTATTGTGTTGCCTAACTAACTAACCATCAAGTGTCATAAATGCCAACAGTCCGTTCCGAAATCCCTGCGTACAGGTTTCGTGTGGTGAATGTGGATAAATTCAGTAATTATTTCAAAGGCTCCTAATAAGAAACTGTATGAAATTCAAAGCTTATACGTGTCGTAAAACACTGAAGACAACTATATTCGAAAAATAATCTTCCGAATCGTGTCAAAGAATTTTTTAAAAATGAAACTTAGGAACGTTAGTTATGACTTTTTCACTTTTATACAATCGTCCTTAAAATTTCCAATACAAGTCACTTGGACTTTTATTTAACAAGAAAGCGTAATACTGTTTGTCTTAAAGTCAACACAGTCACCTCGTGCAATACATGCTCTAACTTTGCGCTAAACACCATGTATAAAAACCCAAACTTTTACCTTGGAAGCCCGCATTTCTTTTACCTTAAGCCAATCAGGATTTTCTTTAATCAAACGGCCTTGATTAACACAAGCTTGTCGAGGTTTGAGAAACTCCTCATATTTTGTGCCTAATTAACAAACCGATTTATGTAACATTTCATCATATGACATACATTTAAAAACTACACAAGTTGTCTCCGCATCATTGCAACTCTTTATATTTTCAGTTACTTAGAACAGAAATAACCTCTCCTTGGTAAATCTGCCTCTGTCTCTTGTTTACAGTTATAACTAAGACAAGCTCTTTTTACTGCAAAATAACTTTTTTTCATTATCAACCAATCCTGGCCACCCAAGTCCATATATTTTCTAGTTTATGTTCGCCCATTTCCAGGTTGACTCCTATTTTTATATAAAATTAATACGGTGTTATAAGGCCCTAACAGTAACATGATACCTAAAAAAAATCAACGACTTAACTATGTGTCACGCTGACCTTGCAGTGTCATTCGGTTATGTGTGGCCACGCTGACCTTGCAGTGTTCAATCGGTTATGTGTGGCAACGTTGACCTTGCAGTGTCACTCGGTTATGTATGGCCACGCTGACCTTGCAGTGTCACTCGGTTATGTATGGCCACGCTGACCTTACAGTGTCACTCGGTTATGTGTGGCCACGCTGACCTTGTAGTGTTCAATCGGTTATGTGACCATAAAATGAACACAATTCGCAAACTTACGATTATATTCAGGCTTGTATGTCTGTCCTGGAGAAAACTAATTATCTCGATTCCTAAATGTTCAGATTTTGCTCTCTGATGACAATGTATAAAAGCAAATAATTCCTATAATGTATATGTGTGGAGAAATAACATTAATGCCATGCGTTAGATATGATGGCAAAATATGACCATTAAGTTGGAGACAATTTTACCTTCTTTGCCGGCTTGCTAATCTTTACGGGTATTTACTACATGTTTTATTATTACATATTTTATATCAATGCGTCGTATGTTAAATCACGATGTCAACAGGGGTTTGAATGTGATGCACGGAGTTTACGTCTCCGAAATCAAATGGTCCAGATCGATCAGGATCGACAAGGGTCAATTAACGGTGCTTGATTATTAGGATCATGTCCATTAATTAAAAAAGAACAAAATAAATTAATTATTATTCAGTGTATTTTCATAACTGCCTAATTTCATGTTTTTCAGAATGGAGACACTATGGTAGTCAAACACATTCAATGCACGTTACTAAATGTCGCCGATATCTTATATATAAATATATATATATATATATATATATATATATATATATATATATATATATATATATATATCAATCCAAATACAAATATTAAGATACATTTCTGATTTATTTTATTATGTACATATTTAAGATAAAAGCTATTTTGAACTGCACAACATGTTTTCGATTTGAGACTTACTTTCAAGCTTGGATTAACTTTGAAATAATTGGTCATTTAAAGCAAAGATTTGACACATATTAGGCAACCGTACTTTACTTACAAATTCCTACTAGGACCAATCAGAACATATGTGTAGTGATGGTTTGCATAGACTACCAGTGATTAAACTGGGGGTACTGAAAGATGTATCTTCTACTAAAAAGCTTTTCGTAGAACTTGCATACATTGAGGAGATTGCTGGATGCAGTATCCTGGCAAAAAGGTAACTGATGCTACACTGCAGGCATTCATATCTATCTATCTATCTATCTATCTATCTATCTATCTATCTATCTATCTATCTATCTATCTACCTACCTACCTACCTACCTACCTACCTACCTACCTATCTATCTATCTATCTATCTATCTATCTATCTATCTATCTATCTGTCTGTCTGTCTGTGTCTGTCTCTCTCTCTCTATACATACACACACACACACACACACACACACACACATATATATATATATATATATATATATATATATATATATATATATATATATATATATATATATATATATATATATATATATGCCTTTTTAAACATTGAACATAATTATAATGCAATCAGATTACGAGTTTCGACATTACAAGAAAAATAATACGTCAGACCGAAACATTATAAGTAGCTATGAGCATTAATATAAGGGGATCTCCATAACACGTTTTTTTTTTTATTACAGCTGCAGGGTCCATGCGTGACCAATCTTGACAGTTAGTTCACAAATACGATGGGCGTTGTGGTAGGTTGATATTATACTTGAATGACAGAAAGGCTTTACCATATCTGATAGTGTTATCTAGATTCTTAATTAATACTGCAATCAGAAAATACTCCGCCATGCAGCTTGCTGTTTTCAATGTGGTGTAAAGTTTATGCTTTTTTGACCAGGAGTTAGAAGAATCGACGTTTCATTTAAATGTCGAGATGTATTTCTGGACATATTGAATTTTAAATATTTAAAACAAGCGTTTACCATCATGGGCTCGTTTCGATATGCCACAGCAATTACTGGGAAACGGTGCTAAATTGAAGCAAGTAGTTTAAAATATTCCATGTAGTTTACGATATCTAATTTATATAATATGTGATTTCAGTTGATTCTTTCTTATCTCCAGTTTTGCCATATTGCTGTGCAATTTGTGGATATGTTTAAATCATACAATATAAAATTCTGCTAGTAGGTACTAGATGTTAAACGTTCTACAAGCAATGTTTGTATGAAGAGTTTGGCGGATAACATCTTTATTTAAATTGATATGAGGGTATTGTTAAAAACTGGTTCAAACTGCTTAGCAGAAATATTCATAGTAAAAAAATATATCCAATTAATGTTTACTGATTGCGAATTTGTTTTAATACAAAATCTGGGAATTTAATGTGAGAAACATTCTGTTACTTTCAGGATTTGGAGAAGTATGTCTTCATTATGGTTTGGTAAACAACGTTTAAAAGACATGTCATTGTGATTGCGTTTCGCCGTGCTTCGAAAACTTCATACATGTATTATGTTGTTATCATCTGTCCTCTATACCTCTCACTTAGAAAATCTGATTTAGACCCTTATTATTGGCAGACACCAGACATATACTAGCTGCTTCAATTACTAAAAAATGTAGACTGAATACCCAGGAAAAGTGCATGATGCATTAAAACTTACATTTTCTTATCCTGGCTGCCCAAGTCTCTCTGTGTCTCGCTTTCTGTCTGTTTCTGTCTCTTTATCTGTCTCTCTCTCTCTCTCTATGTCTCTCTGTCTCCCTATCTCTCTCTTTGGGAATTTATGTGCTCACATGTTTATTCATTCAATTATGCATTGTCTATGAATCGCATGCTATACTTAAACAAATTAATACAATTGTGCTCTTTTTCTCATTTTAAGCAAGGAGTGAAATTGTGCTGAATCGACAATATGCAAGTCTTTACCTACCAAGAAAATATTCGAAAGCACAATCTCCTTACAGTTTTAGGTGCCAGAAAACTGTATAGCTTTAAAAATAAAACAATACGGAATAATTGCTGAAAAGTGTTCATACAAAACGTTAAAACAAGTTTTACAACGCTCAGCTGAAAGAGAAGTCAAAAGGTTTAATTAAACCGTTTTTACAAAGTGTAAACTATAAAATGAGTCTTATTAATCAGTACCCCGATGATTTGGTTTGGAAATTACTTTCGATGGAACATTATATACAAATTAGTGTCTCAGAAAATAACAACAGACACCCACGTGATAAGACATGGCAAGCTGAAAACTTATTGTTTTATCCGATTAGGATCTACAGACATACTAATACCCCTGTCAACGTTTTAGGCCACTTTGTACGCTACCGTTTAAGTATCAAGAAAGCCTGGACTGAACGTTTTCGTTACTTGTATATGAATCACGCAATAAATATTTAAAACCAGTCAACATGACTCTGAACACAACGATCTGTACCCTAATTACCGCAGTATCCATTTTAGAGATATGGGAAAGTTTCAAAACGAACTTTATGGAAGGAATAACATATTTATTTACATTCATTTCATCGCTTCTTGTATTATCGTGTTACGGGTTTGCTCTGCGCAGAGGCATGGTATAAGGAATAGCTAAATTCCTGAAATTAATGTTATAAAATAAATTCGAAACATATCGAAGGCATTATTGAGACGTACAGTTGTATTGCCGTTACCTAAAATTGTCGTGTATGTAATCTCTAAATTTTCCTATAGGAAAGAGAAGACATGTGTGGTTAGTTTGAATGCAGATCCAATCATAACGTTCGATAAAACTTAATTGTATTTTATCGTACGGAAAATAATAAACAAAATCAACTTGATTGGAATTACTATGTCGAATAAAGTTTTAATGTGTTCATTTTTCTGAAGGATTTTAATGCAGTAATCCATCATTTTAACATTGTAACTGTAATGGAAATGACTAATAAAATCGTGTTCCAAGATTAGTTGTAGCAAATAATACTGAGGCAAATGCTAAAATGACAATCGGTACACGCATTTATCCAAGGATTCTAACAAAATTCATATACTCCATCATCCGACATATAAATCCAGTGTTATATAAATACAGATTTGTGAAACTCATTTGATTTAAATGGTGACCAATGTAACACCGTTTCAATGCAATTATCTTCAGTTTGTTATTTTCTGGTGGCATTGTCTTTCCGAAGGATAATTCTTGCACACTATTCTCTGCTTAATCTTATCAAAGTGGACTTGATGGCAACGAAATAGTCTTCATTACTGTCGGTAAGAACTCTACCTAAATGAGAAGATCAGTTCTGATTATCCGAAGATTGAATGCAAACCGTGGTTCTGTATTGAATACATGAGAGCTTAGTTGTTAAAACATCGGTCGACTTGATTCAATTAACTTGCCTACGTGTATGGCATACATACATAATCATTAAGCGCTTATTTTCTATGAAAATATAACATAATGCATGACATTGCATTCGAAAGAAATGGTTTGTATCGACAGGTATTGCTTCATCGTCTGATTCGCTTCATAGAGTATTTACATAATTTTATATGAGTGTTTTAATGTTGATTAGTCGCGGTTGGTATACAAATGTAAATAATGAGCCATATGCAGTGGCGTAGCGAGGATATTTGGCGCCCAGGGCAAAACACCCAAATTTGCGCCCCCGGCTGCCCCTGTTGCGCAGTTATGTTGATACTATGGGCCGATTTGGGCCCCATTTGGCGCCCCCTAGCCTAAGGCCAATTCCCCCCCCCCACCCCCACCCGTTGCTACGCCACTGACCATATTGCAAAATAAATTAATAGTTTACCGAAAGAATAAGCTCTCAAAAGATATTTTTACAAAATTTTGCTTTTCATTATCAAGCAATTATAGACCACCAAACCCGTATATGCTCTATTTTCTCACCCAAGCGACAGAGAAATCTAGCTGTTTTGCTAATCTTACTTTTCTTATCTCAGTCTAGTCATCTCAGACCAGTCATCTCAGTCATGGTGTCCACGCGCTGAGAACTTTTAACCAAAAAAAAAAAAAAAACCTACTTGTCTTCTGCTGTGCCATAGTTGTTCTCAAATAAAAGAACAACAACAACAACAACAACAAATAATATATAACCAAAACATAGTTACCTAAGGTCAATCTGTCTTAAAAACACACCAAAACAAAAACAAATTGATGGAGACAAATACACACACGCAAACTATTTCGAGGTTTTGATATTATGTTAGTTCGTTCAAACAAGCATGGTCAAGTTTATCCTATATGCAGGACTAACTCAGTACATTTTCAGATCATTAAATGTAGCTAAAACAACTGAATTAGTTGTAAACACTTCGCGTGAAACATTGTATATACTGTTAGCTACATTTAATGAAGCTGACCTGAAAATTTACTGTGTTATAGATAGGATAAAATTATCAATGGTGTTTGAAATGAACTGTCAGAAAACACTGATCCATGCACATAAGACTATATACCTATACACTTCATATCATCCCAGCTCTCTAAACAACAACGAAAAACTTAGCAACAGCCAGAAATATGTTATGTCAAACATGCTCTATTATAATTTTGTTAAGCATCTCCGTTGTTCTCCAGTTGAATATACCTGCAATATTTATTGACAAATAATACACCTACCAGCCTGAAGGAATCATTTATCCCTCAATACACTAATCCATAAGCAAATTTCACTGTATCCATTGCCATATTTTCAAGACAGAAATATAAATTTTCAAAGAATCAAAGTTTAGCACATTGTTATTCTCTGGGGTCCGCATATTTGGAGGGTGATGAGAGGCTTTTAAACGGGAGTTTGGGGTACTCAAAATTAGAAATGATGAAAGGAAACAGTTTCTTTCTAATAAATTTTAACTATTTATTGTTAATTTCATATAACATCCATATATTAAATGTGATAATACCTCATTACTGTGCGGCGTTTTATGTTGTTTTTTTCCTTTGCTCACGCGTATGAACAGTGTACTTCGGAAGCAACGGTCACACCACAGCCCTCATTAACTTATTTGTATTCATGCGCCACATGTAAACATTGCGAGGTGCACACTTTTAAAGAGTTATTTTTACTTTAAAGGATAATATTGGGTGAGAAAAATAATCTACGTTGGGGTTTGGACCGAGACAATGAAATCCCAGCCGCTGGGATTTCATTGTCTCGGTCCAAACCCCAACATATATTTTATATATCTCTTCACCCGTTTCTAGACTGGTTCACAGTTCTTCCATATAATTAGTACCGTGAGTCCTCTACTACCATGAAGTGATCGCTGTACATTCGGTAGTGTCATCTGTTTAAAACGGCTGTGTGGTGTAAGTTTACGTTTTCCTATCCATCTTCAAATATTAGCTATTTGAATATTGTTAAAAACTGAGACTCATACATAGTTGACATAATTTAGTAGCAAAATGTACCAGTCTAATTGATTTCTATTGACACTCTACATAAGTACTGGTCCACCAAGAATCATGACGGTGTCAAAATGGCGTCTTCCAGAAATTCTTAGAATAAATCACAACAGTTCCTGAAAAACAATAAAGTCCAAATTCGGAGCACTTTCGGTTTCTACTGGACAGTCCACACAAATGTTTTTCCTCTCGAATAATCATAATAATAACATACAACATAAAACATGTCTGCAAAAGGTCAACCGTAGCACAAGAAATGAGTATGACTCCAAATCTGAATGCACGTGATTAGTCATTTCTTTCCTTATATATACCTTCTATTGCAACTATATCTCACTATATACGCCACCACGTTTCCGATCTTACTACTCATTTTATCTCGAACTTACCATTTTGTGTGACCTAGTCGAAATAAAGTTACCGAATTCTTCTAGAATCGTCTCAACTCCATCAGCCAATGTAAACTTAAGCGAAATCCGCCATTAAGCATTTGTTTTAAGATTATTATTACAAAGTAACAGCACATACGTAAGTGTCCATTTATCGATTCTATGCAATTTTATGTTAATAACAGATTCATGTCATGAAGACGAAATCTAACTAAAGATATTCTGTGCAATGTTTGTAGCTATAACTAAAATATTTTAAAAAAATAAACATCATGTACCATGAGTTACAAACGACATAGACATGCATAAGAACTCACTTCATAAACAAAACAAAAAAAGTATACAATTTCCGGAGAGTTCACAGGTGATACTTCTAGCACTCGCTATAAATAGCGAAGTCGTTGATAATTACAATCTATACAAGATGTCGTATGTTTATGAAGTTCTGGAATGTGGAGGAAGACAGTTCCATACTAGATAGCATCACTTTGTATTGGTACAGTCCATCGGGGGACTTTTTGTATTGGTACAGTCCATCGGGGGACTTTTTGTATTGGTACAGTCCATCGGGGGACTTTTTATATTGGTACAGTCCATCGGGGGCTGCAAAAGCCGAAATTTCGTTTGCTCTATCCGTAAGTGGAGAATCCATTTAACCGGTCACAGGTAGTGTATTTACAATGCTGTTAATACCGTCATCAATGCTTAGAAGATGAAATGAATCTATTTGGTGATACTGGTGACTTTTCTGTAGTCATGGCCCCCACGGAAAATAAAGTATCTGAATTTGGACAAATTATACACGGCAAACACCAGTTACATTTGGAATATATTAGATCTGTTTGTCGAGATGGAACATACGGAAACAACTGCTCACATTCACTCATTAGCTGCTTTAACTAATTAGTTTCCTACGTCTACTGATGTGAAAGTGTATTGTCTGAATGTTTGATATTGCAACATTTTAAACGTGTGATGAAGCAAAGTCACAATTTGTGTCACTACGTTGGACTGGCAAAACTACATTTACTGAAACTTAATGAGCTATCTCGATCAACATACACCTTAAACATATTTACATAACTGGCCACATGCTATGTGGAACGAACTAGCATAATATAAAAAAGCTCAACATTGTATGCGTGTGTTTGCCATTGTCTCTCTCGAAATGTTACTGTATAGTGTGTTCTCAAAGATAGATTGAACTTAATTAAGTAACTGCTTTTGTTATATAATTGGTGTGGTCTAATTTAAGAACAGCTACATAAAGCACAGCAGAAAACAACGGTTTCTTTCTTTTTAAGTGGTATTGAGCGCGTGGACACCTTGACTGAGACGATTGGTCTGAGATGACTAGACGAAGAAAAAAAAAAGGGTAAGTTCAGCAAAGCAACTAGATTTCTCTGTCGCATGGGTGAGAAATTTATTTTACCGACTTCGAGGAGTGTTACTATAATTTGAAGCACTTTTTTTAGAAGTAAGAGGGCCATACTATATACTCTGAATAGGATTATAAAGTATTAGCAAGAGAAACAGCTTGAAAATTTGTAACTTTGTCCTGCCTTAATTGTAATTTTCACTGAGCATACAGACGAGTAATTGTTACCACTTCACTATCAAATACATAATCTGAAAGGTTATTGTCGGAACCGGCTGTATATAAAACATTTTCTTTTATCAACTCCAATAGTCCCTGGATAATATATCCAAACGATAGTTAAAAAGAACTAAATCTGGTAAATTGACATATGAAGCAAGAGAACTGTTCATACCAAATCGTAGCACGTATCAACGGTGCAGTCAATCTAGAGCTGCAAAGGCCGAAATTTAATTTTCAATTTTCTGTATCCCTTTGAAACCCATTTACCAGGAGAAATATGATGAAACATTCTGCATTTTCAATATATATATATATATATGTATATATATATATATATATATATATATATATATATATATATATATATATATATATATATATATATATATATATATATATATATATATATATATATATATATATAATTTAGACATTATATGGTTTGAATCTAAAAGACACATTTATGTTCAATCCATTTCAATTTTTTTAAATACATATTTAGAGAATGAACAGACCTAATGTCCAAAAGTAAATTGCTTCACATTTATTAAAAACACTTTTACATATACTAAAATTGTCCAGGAAGAATGTAATTTTGGATTAGTGTGACACACAATCATTTTCAAAAAGGACTTAAAAGCATCCTAAGAGTTGATTATTTATTTTTTTTTTTTTTTGGGGGGGGGGGAGCCGGTAATATTATGTTAACCAATTCATTTACGTACTTGGGAACTTTAACATCACCTTTATGTTATCGATGAGTATACAGAAGTTGCCACCAATCCTCAAATGACAATGAAACGATGTGTTTATTGGTACAAAAGAAACAATGGAAAAAGTAAATACGGCATTGAACTTATAAATATTCATGTGGGGAACAACGGGTTTCAGCTGTTTTCGAATGTATGGAAGAGCTACATTTTGATTAAAATACAATACTGAAGATATATCCTTTACTTCGAATTAAAATCTTTCAACCAAACTCAATGTAGCGTTAATATAACGCTGTCTTATACTTTGTAAATTCGTATTGAACACCTTCATCATTTCGTTCAATGGTGTAACAAAACTATTTATTCGAACTGCATGCATTACTTAGTATTGTATTGACACTTAAGCAAGCTGATTATGATCTTTATTCAAATTCATTTCTCTCTATCATTGCACATGTTAGAAAATATTTATGATATAATATTATTGTAGCCCGACATTATTATTATTATTATTATTATTATTATTGTAGCCCGACATTATTATTATTATTATTATTATTATTATTATTATTATTGTAGCCCGACATTATTATTATTATTATTATTATTATTATTATTATTGTAGCCCGACATTATTATCATTATTATTATTTTAGCCCGACATTATTATTATTATTATTATTATTATTATTATTATTATTATTATTATTATTATTATTGTAGCCCGACATTATTATTATTATTATTATTATTATTATTATTATTATTATTATTATTATTATTATTATTATTGTAGCCCGACATTATTATTATTATTATTATTATTATTATTATTATTATTATTATTATTATTATTATTATTGTAGCCCGACATTATTTCCTAAAATTACGAATATGTTTCTATTCGTGTATTAACTGAAATAACATATAGACTTCAACATAGAACAATCTGTGTCTCTTTGATGCACTAGTTGAAATAACATACAACAATCTGTGTCTCTTTGACGCACTAGTTGAAATAACATACAACAATCTGTGTCTCTTTGACGCACTAGTTGAAATAACCGATTCGCTTCAATTCACAGCAAAAACAGCAGATAGATGTTAAAGTTATTATCTCTTTTGTATATTTTTATTTATGTTTACTTTGTTTAAATCCAATATTGGAAACACGAGCAGCGTACACTTTTATCTTAGTTCTTCTACGCACATGTTGTAAAACTAAAGCTATCAACTGATTTGAAATTTTATCTTCGTCGCTTACTTTGCCAAAGATAAACCGCTACATTTTGAAACGATCCAAAGTCTAGTTAATTTACAGACTGAATACATTTTTATGCCTGATTCTTATATGTATAAAGTTATGTCTCTTTGACGCACTATATATATCCCGTTTAGTCAAAGTAAAGGATAGTACAATTTGATTGTTGAAAGATGCGGAGGGCGAGCTTTTGTAAATGTGTTTAAATCAATAATTATGTTTCATTTTCTTTTACAATATACTTAAAAGAGAATAGTGGTTCAAAATAAAGGTGATTGATATATTTTAATTTACACCAGGTTTTAAGTTGTACGAAAAAATGCAGGGTTATAATATGAATGTCAGAGTTATTTAGCAATTAGTTTCATGTGGGAAAATCCCTCTGTTTGTGACATTTAATTACAATTGATAAATAAAACCATTGGTGTGGGATTATTATTGCACCGCCAGTATTATGAGTGCAATTCATAAATCATATGATATTTCCTGTCAAAAATATTTGAAATGAAACGAAATATTGATAAAATCCTGTTTAATCTGGACTTAAAGTGTTGTTGTTACCTGAACGTCCCATAGAGTAATGTTATGTCATTTAGCGGGAGACAACTCTTTATTTAATATTTTTATTTTGAGTCATTAATGCCACAGGAAAGAATATTATACATCTACAAAATTAATCATACTCACTGATATAAAGCAGGGATATTGGAAACCACGAAGTGTGTTATTTCGCTATGCTCAACATATAAATATTACTATTTATGTCCCATAGTTATAGTTTTGGAGTGAAGGTTGTAATTGTTCCTAAGGTTGCAATATTTATTATTTTGTAATTGTAATGAATATCGTTTTGATTAAAGCATGTTAATGTTAATGTGATGTTCTTTGTAGTATTATATGAACCACTATTCTACATGGTTTTACCATAAAGTTATAATGTATCACATTATACAGAAAATAGAAAACGGCCTTTATTTAGACATTGTTCGTGTATTTTCAGTGCTAATCGACGCTGTGCTATCACTCCAAACTGCTACACTGCAGACATCGTAACGATATGACTGAGACGTTTTAAAAGCTTCGTAAAGAAAAAAAAATCAAAATCACACACACAATTACACGCATGCACACACACGCTCGACGATATGGATAGAAATGACTTATCTTGTCGAACTTCCACGATAAACATAATTATTCGTACAGAATACAACTGAGGCCAGGTAAAGGTCACCCAAATAACGTCTACTAAATACGACGAGACGAGACCTAAATACGACGAGACGAGACCTAAATACGACGAGACGTGCAAATGCATTATAGTGAACTAGTACAAATCTGGTTATTATCGTCATTTATTCTGATATTAATGATATTTTCATAATAGCTGTTTTTATCTAAATTTCAAAATGTTACTAAAAATGGAAAAACATGAACATCTTCACAAAGATATTGATATTGATTGAATCATCAAATGGAATGTAAGACCTCAGATTGAAGGATAATGTTTCGAATTGTAGTTAAAATCTATGACATGTCAAGAATCGTGTTTGAAGTAATGAAATAAATAACAATGAATCACTCATAATACAGCAATCGCATGCCCCAACCCCCTCTCTCTGTTGTTCATCACAGATTATAACTATGTAGTATGTGCTGTATCTGTTACGTTGTGGTGGTGGTGGTGATCGTTATCTAGAGGATGGTCCACCACGGTGTTATTTCCGGATAAAGTAGATTATCATGTGTAATCAATGGACGTAATAAATTGAGATCTATGATATGAGATATAGGATGGGAAAACAATTACCCGTTAATAAAATATAACAATTTAATCGATTTGAAAACATAATGAATTGTAGAAGACACTTGAAGGGCTCACTTCTATTAGGAAATACTTACCCTACAGTTAATATAACCTGAAACTGCAGTTTCGTGTACATAAATATGACACATTTCATCATAAAATCGAGTATTCGAACAGAATTGTCAATCATCACTATCTGCGGGTCACTCCGGTTCAACATATTTAGTAGATTGGGGTCGACTTGTTCCGTTCTGGATTCTCATGTGATATTTCCTGGAATGAGCCACTTTCTTGCATCAGCCCTTTAGGGGTCAAAACTCCAATACAGATCCCTTCTACGTCACCTATGACTTGCGTTGTTGTGTTGGTCAGTTTCCCTTTTAAAATATATAAATATGTATCCTAAACTGGCCACTCGGGGCTCCCCTAAACCGTTTGTTAAGGCCTTTATTACTCGTGTAGAAAATCATCTCTCGTTACGTCAGATATCGTTACAACTTAATTATAACGGGCACTGACTGCTGTCATGTATATGTAATTTTAATGTTCGTTTGTTAGTTCTAATTTTTTCATTACATGTAATATAATATTGTTCACTGATTTGATAGTTTGCAGAGGAGAGTTCAGTTCTGTTTGACCTGACTAATTTTTTTCGTTTCGATGTCAGCAACTAAAAGAGAAACACTGTATCTAGTTGCCTGCCACGTTCAAAAATCAATAACAGCTTTAATAAACAACTTTTGTTTTTATATATTTGTATCCTTATCAGAGTAAAAATCATTAAGTTGAGTCAAGGTCACAGCTGGTCTACGTGACATCATGCATGTTTAAATTGATAAACAACCTTATTTTTATTTTTTGTGCTAAATTGTTCCTACCGTTATTAACGGCGGACATATTTGAAGGTGGATTTGAAACACTTGTACAAATGCCATTTAAACTGCGTTATCTGTGACATTATGTCACATGTTGCTATATAGCTTTTAGCCAGCCATTAAAAGGTTTGTCTGTAGTTAGAAATGGTAGCGATATTTGACGTGGAAGTGGTGTTAAGTGTATAAATCGTGAAAGTCCATTATGACATTGCTGTCTATCAAATCTGATTAAATTGTGTTCAATTGTGTTTTAGCAAAACATCTTTAAAAGGTTTAAGCTTCTAACTTTTTCTTTATTACACGTCGAATTTTTATCCTGGGCATAAATTTAAAATCGTTTAAACACATGATTCGTTAAAAACTTGAAAACTAATATTTAGTTGCGTTTGTGCCATTATTTCAGAACTAATTGGGATTATTTGAAAAAACAATGAAAAGCGAGGAAGCTTTTGTTAAATAATGTCTTAAATATTTTCTTTTAAATTTATTTTCTTTTAAGGTTTAGTAACAATGTCCACTAACTTGTTTATAAAAGTGTAGGTCCATAAAGTACGAATGATTTATATCAATTGTAGGAAACCTCTGTAGAACAGTAAAACATTTAAAGGCCCATAAGACCCGAATGGTCTCCGTAATATTTTGGTAAACTCTGTCGAACAGCATAACATTTATGGGCAAAACAGAACCGAATGATTTTTACCAAATTTCGTTATGTATGTATGTATGTATGTATGTATGTATGTATGTATGTATGTATGTATGTATGTATGTATGTATGCATGCATGCATACATGCACGTACGTACGTACGTACGTATGCTTGTCTATATGTCTGTCTGTGTGTGCGTGCGTATGTGTGTGTCTGTGTGTGAAAGTTACTTGGCTTTAAAAGCATTTCAACAGACTCCTTGTCAAAAAGATTTGTAAATTGTTGTTAGCGAAATTAAGTAATATCTGCCAATTTGTAATTAAAGTTGGTGTTTCTAATTCTTGATCACCATTGAATGTCAAAACCTCCCATTATACTATTCATTTAAGCTATAACCAGCGGCTTCATTACGATAATTAGTGTTGTAAATTGAGGAGAACTAATGACTTGGTAGTAATGATAGTTTTAATCACTACTTGTATCAGAAAATAGATGAATGTCTTTCAGTTTTAAATGCTAATTGGCTTCTAATTGACAGAGAAAATAATGAAGACAAATAGGATAAAAGCTAGGCACTAGATAATTCACTAGGTAAAACTGTTCATTTGAAACTAATATATCTGGATGCAATGAAGATTTTTTTGAGTATATTTGGGAGATATATTCTGCTGAATTGCAAGTGAGGCGAATTTCATATTATTTGACGTTGGCTATATTGCAAAGTAATGCTGTTTCCTATCCCTGGCGTTTCAAGAAAATTATAAGAATATAAATTAATTTCGTCCTGCATTTCCTTGCCTTGCAATCAGTGCTGATCCCAATTTTTATAACGTTACAAGCCATGTACAGAGTCTGAAGCATACTGCTGTGGAACAGGTTGCATCTGATAGTGATCTTATTTAATATGTCTACCAAAGTTACTACATGCCACACTGGCTAAAGCTTGGCATCTGCAGATGGAAGAGATCTGAAAAAGTATTAGATTTTTCTAATATTGTTTGATACGAACACATAACAAACCTCTTCTTGACGAACCAATCACATATCAGTAAATTGCAAATTCTTACTTGATGGACCAATCACAAAGTTTCTTATATATATATATATATATATATATATATATATATATATATATGCACTTATTTTAAATTATTTCTGTTTACGTTTTGATTTCATTACGTGCTTTGGATTATGTGAAATTTTAACGTTGCAGGTGTCCTTGTCCAAAATTAAGTTCATTGATTTTATTTAAATTCTGTACACGACTAATACATAGCTAATATTTGCCCTATATATAAATGTTTAACATTAGGATGCTTATTAATAGAAGAAAACATATTTATTTTGGAATGAGTCAAGGACATTGTTTCTATCATTTTCTTTATTATAACCAATTTTGATTAGGGGAAACAATTATTTCTGCAATAACACACTGGAAATAGAAGTGCGCATATAATATAATATTCTTGGAAAATAGAATGAGATTTATAGTGAAATTCGATCAACAGTATATCTTTGAATACTACTATTACGACTCAACAAAAGACTTTGGTACATCATTTCTATTCAGGCTATCAAAGGCACATCGACGCCTTCAGATTTGAGCCTATTTTGGATTACAAATAAAGTATATTCAAAACTTTAGTTATTAGAACGTGCGTTATAGATTTTATGACCACCTGCGATTTACTGTAAGTTATGTTTTTTACATTTTTACTTTCTATGCCAAAAAGATAAAGTATTGGTTGAATTTTTAAAAGAAAAACTCTATGGTTTCCTCTCTATTTCTGAATTTTACCAAAACCTATGGTTTTCGCTCTTTTCTGTTATTTCGCTTTATAACATAGAGATGTAATAAAATAATAATAGCTCATCCTCGCGATAATATTACAATGAAGTATTTCAGAAAACTTGTTTTTAAAATTTTTAGATTCACCTTTTTATGAATTTTATAAGTCTCAGGTATTATTTCACATAAGTCGTAAGTGAAACCAACAAACGTTTACAATGTGAACTCAAGTAAGGAATGTTATATTTAATCCTTAGACTCGTTGAAACGGATGCATTGCTCAAGATGTCTATAAAATGTGATCTTTCTTTGGCTAATCTAAGGATACTTTATCGAAGCGAGGAATTAAACAAATAGACGTGGTTCAGTATTTCGTAGAACAATGTTTTGGATAGGGGTGCTTGGGTTAGATTATCAACTCGCAATCTTGCTTCAAGCTGCAGTTTACGGATTTGAAATTAAAATGTACAAATGAAATAGGATTAAGAAACCTTAAGCACGAGAATGAAGAAAGACAAATTATGCCGTTACAGGCGGCACAACTTTCCGGAATCAAGTTTGTGATAAGATTAATCAGAAATAATTATTACTTCATCCACGCACATATTACATGAGTAAAGGTTAAGTTATATATCATCGCTTCAGATTCTAAAATAAGCAGCAAAATCAAAACAAATCTATTCCAGATGCTCAAATTTCAAAGATGTCAAGGCCGCGGTAGTGTATTAAAAGCAGTGCATATATTGGGTCAAAACAAATCCCAAATGTTCTTAATGACAGAGTATATTAGGTTATGTTAATGTTTCTCCCCATTGTTTAAATTTGTCATCAAACAAAATCTCAGGACCCGTGACAGTCGGAACACTGTTGTCCTTACCCATTTAAGGTATTCATTTATTACTAGGAAATGATATAGATGCAACTGACATGACATGCTTATGAAGCTACTAGAACATTGACAAAGACAGCTCTTGAGAATAGTGTTGTTCACGGACGTATTTCCTTACCTGACACGTGTCTTCAGCTTTTTATTTGTTCACATTTGCTCCTCGTAATAATCAATCAACAGGTATTGATCACAGTGATCCTCTTACTAATAATCATTCTCGTCATCCTAATCAGAGAATATATGACATTCACTTATCATTGAGCTTGGACAAATTTGTTACAAATGGGGTAGTGAGACGAGTGGAAAGCACGATATCGCATTATGTTTTCAAAGTCGTATATGTAGGAAAGCTTTAGTTTAGTCCATGTATCACATTCAATTGGTAATTTAGAGATCTTTACCTCTTATCCCAAGAATTTGAATCATATATATTGGTCAACATAGTATACCAGAGGCTTGCAAATATTGTAGATCTTGCCACACATGTCAAATAATTAAAAACAAACAATCAGCAGATACTGAAGGATTATCTGCAACCCATGCAAACATTTGACGAACCATATAGTGCATGATATTTTGTGTCAGTATGACGAGTATGTGGTCTTAAAAAACATATATGCATTCACCCATCTTTTTAACCGTTCTTTTGTTCTTTCTGAACCGGCACGTTTTTCCTTTACCAGCTGCATAGCTGACTACCAACCGAGAAGAGACATCTAAGAATGTAAATAATTTTAAATTTCAACACCAGCCAGAACAAACGTTTTAAATTCAGACTCAAAAAACGACCTTCTTATTTTTTTCTTATTGATCAAGTATAAGTGATGAAACTGTGTCCTCGAGGATTCCAATACGTTAATTTAATCTGAGGAAAACAAACGTTTGTAACCTAAACGTAGACCTATTATAGAGAGCTGCACCTTCATTGTCTCTGTTTATAGTTTTGCTTACATTGTACATAATAGTGACTTTTCAAGTACATAAAAGACTCGAAGACGAAACAATATTGCTTAGACGTTCAACGACCTTATCTTAAATACCGCTTAGGATTCTCCAAATAATAAATACGAATCAAGTCTAAGCGCTTGAATATTCGTTTTTTTTTAAAGTCCACATGTCAACTTTGAGTTAAATTCATCAATAATTTATCGTAATGGCATCATTAATATACTGAGTTTGAAAGTATTGTAAACTAATGCGTTTTTTGTATAATTAAGTGTATGCAATTACTACCTGTTCATCAATTAGATTTGCATATAAACCTAACTTGAACTATTGCTGCTATGTGCAATCATTAATTTAGGTATAAGAAACGGTTTTGTCCGATACTCCGTTTGATAAATAAATAAACATCCACTCTCCTGTCGTTACAATGTTCATTAATACATCCGTAAATATGTTTCAAGATATCTTTAAGCTTAATTATCTTTCTTGAATAAGGGTCAATAGAGGTTCAATCTTCAACGTTAATACGGCAGAATAATATCATCAGTTAAAATAAAACCATTCAAACGTGTCATAAATTTTATCCTGAGCTGGTAAGCAAACATCAGACATACGTCTGCACAACGCCAGCATTGTTTAATTCTGATTAAAGTGTCCATGTGATTTTAAAAGCACACACTTAAGATTTTCTCTTGCCCCTAGAAACAGAGTAACAGAAACAGAATATATAGAACATTTTACATACACACATCACATATAAAGGAGAAAATTAATACGTCCCTGCTCTATTGTATGTGCTATAAGATAAAAATCAAATTAAGGAAGTTTACATTCCAATTGAAATTTACATTAGTTTATAATTTTATTAAGTTAATGAAGACCATGACTTAATTTGATCTTCCTATAGATATTCCACCAATGTGCAAATATTATATAGAATAAGCGATGTAATAATGGTTTTATTACTATCTGTCAATAAAAGATTAATCCATTTAATGCTAATTCTAATGCTAATTAATGCTAATTGCAGATAGATCTAATAGTATTATTGGAAGCAATTATATTATAATGCACTAATATAAAGATTTTACTGCCATCATCAATGAACCGCTCCTTCTTTACTTGCTAGGGTCTTTATTAAATAAGTCTTACTGTCTGCCTGTCTGTAGTTTTCTTATTTTCTTCATTTATTCTTGCCTTTTCTTATCTCTTTATTTATCCATAAAATGTCTAACCTACGTGTTCTTGTTTCCATTTAACAATGCTTTGTTTTGTTTTAAATTTCTCTTTCATTCGGGTGGCGTGGGGTGGAGAGGTGACAGGGTCTATTGTTTCAAAGAGTGGTAAAGGTTGCCAGATTGCATTCTTAATTTTGACTCGGCATTTTAGACTAAAACGATTAAAATATCACATACTCTTAAAGTAGAACGCTGTAAACTGTTAGAAAGAAGAAAAGTGTAAATCATTTGGATTTATGAACAGTCACTCTAGTGAAATGATCAGCGAAAATATATTAAAAGCGATTCAACTGTTAGGAGCCAAGCTAGTAAGTTCGTAAGGTATCGAACCCGATTCCCGCCCTGATCATCCGGGATGAACTCCTTATATATATTATTGGGGATATCATTTAGCTCACATTTGCTTGGGATGGCAATCTTGTGTTAAACGTGCCGTTGAAATCAACAACAAAAAATGCGCAATCTATCCTGTAAGGTCATCTTGCTTTGTGGATTTTCTTCACGAGGCTATTTTCAATGCATGCAAATTAGCTAATATTCGCATTTTTAACTTTGAACTTTGCCATATGATTTTATCACAATTCGTATCTCAGTAGGTAATGATAGTACTAGATTATATAGGGACCACCTATCATCTTCTATGACAGGCCGTGCTTTATGAAGCATATTTGTTTTATAAGCTGCGATTTTATTGGTAATTGTTTATTACACGCGATTCTGTATCACGCTGTATAATTGATTCGCCTCGGGATTACTATAGTGTAAATGCCCTTTTTACCTTTTAACATTAATTGCACGATATCACGTATCACGTTGTATTTTTACATTATCGTTGCTATTGAGGTTATTGTATTTTATTAGCTATTATCATTTAAAACAAGAATGTACAGATTGATCCGCTTTTTATGAGGCCATCTTTAGATCCTGCTGTGATACTAACTTCACAATCAACATGTGTGATCCGAACGTACACAAGAAAGATTGCTTTCGGGAACTGAAGCACGATGTAGATACAAATGAGCTTTTAAAGCCTGTTACAAACGTTGATATGGCAGATATATTAAGGACTGGTTTTCAATGTCTCTCTGGCTGTGTTGAAGTAAAGCGCACAGTCCTGGTTTTAAGTTCTCATTGTGGTACATCATGTGATGTCTGATTTTGCTTAGTACAAAGATGTCAAAACTTATTATTTTCAGCCCGATATATAATATCTTGTGTTGTTATGAAAATACCGTGTCTGGTTTTGTTTTTGCCGAAGGATATAAAGGACGGTTTTGTACGCCATACATCATTTTTTATGTTATATTTTCTGTGTATAGCTAAGTGTCGTTACAGCTTAACCACCTTTTGATTGTAGACAAAATTAGTTATGCATAACATATAGAAAATGGGGTAATAAGAACATCTATTATTTTAAAACAAGTCTAGTAAGTGGAGTACTGTCCGGATTTAACCTTCAGACTCGATCCACGAGTGAGACTCACCTAGCTGAAGAAGGACGACTCACTGTGGTATGAATTGGCAACATCTTATGAAGTGGCTAAAGTATCGACGAGCGAAGTAAAGCTGGTGATGCGTTTTGTTTCACAGCCAGTTTGTAAGCTCTCAAATGTCCCTAAGGATGTGAATGGCAGATTAATTCAAAAATGATTGACAGTGTGTGACAATAGACATGCAACTATCATCATTGATGTTTCTACCATGTCTAACTAAACCAGATCAAGGACAAATGTTATGAAATCTCAGTTGCCTATTGCATAAGCACTGCGGGCTTACAAAATCCCTATCCTTTTTTACATCAGTGCTAGAGTTGCATAGATCACTTGGCATAGCCAAGTATATATGTAACATTATCCAAAATGACTTTGATACATGCAACAGCAATATACTCCCCCTACTAAAAAAATGTGCTGAACACGATCTCCTAATCACCAACAACATATTGGATCTCCTAATCACCAACAACATATTGGATCTCCTAATCACCAACAACATATTGGATCTCCTAATCACCAACAACATATTGGATTTAGTAATCACAACAACATATTGGATCTCTTAATCAACAACAACATATTGGATCTCCTAATCAACATCAACATATTGGATCTCCTAATCACCAACAACATATTGGATCTCCTAATCACCAACAACATATTGGATCTCCTAATCACCAACAACATATTGGATCTCCAAATCACCAACAACATATTGGATCTCCTAATCACCAACAACATGCATACAAATAATCACTCTAATTAAGCGTAGCTTTAGCAAAGGATGAGTGTTTACAGCTTTTAAATTCATGAACTAATGTCAGCAACAGAATTTCAACATGTAAACATGTATATTATATTCATCGGCCTGACATAGCCTTTGACACGGTCGTGGAGGTCTTTGCATTATTATATAGAAATTTGGATGCCTATCGAAATTAATGGTGATGGTTTAGCTACTGCACGATTATATAATCACTCGTAGCAAATCGTCTGAACCTTTATCCAGTCAACAATGAATTTAAGCAAGGCTGCATGTTGGTCCTATACCTCTCCAGCATGACTTTCTCTGCCACGCTTACTAATATCAGCCGTAGTTGTAATATTTTGATGAACATCTGATATCAGACTGATCACACGGCCTTAATTCTAAGGTGATTAGATGCTATTGCAAAAGCAGTGACTGGTCGAGATAGACGAAGGTGGTTCAGTGATCTGTATCCTGAAACACGTCCGTAGAGCTTACCTCACAGTCATAGGCAAAGCCCTTTAGTCAACCAACAAGACCACCTATATAAGCAGCACACCGTCATATGCATGCCACAAACATGCTAAAACCATTCCATAATTGCTAAGGCATTTGTGGCTTTTGGCAGGCAGCACGCAAATGTTTGGGATCAGTGATGAATCAGCCTACACAGCACATTTAAGGTCTTCAATGCCTTTGTTATATCGACCCACCTGAACGCTTGCGAATCCCGGACAGAGTACGGATAAGCTAATATATATTCATATAAGCTGCCTGACGAAACTGATGAGGATAATATGGCAGGGGAGTATTCCAGCTACTGTGGTTCCAACACTCGCAAGCATTCTAAGTGTCCACTCTCTTGATGAAACGATAACTGAGACGTGCATGCCACGTTACCAGGATTTCAGACAAGACGATCTTCTACGGCCAGCTAAAGGATGGAAAGTGATTTTCGGGTGGTCAGAAAAAACGCTTCAAATATTCCCTCAAAACTTTGAAAGTTGGCACATTGCTGAGGGAGTGCAAAAGCATGAGCTGCGTAAATCTTCAAACTGCATCGAATTCTCTATTAATTAAGGAAACCCAAACTGAATCTCCCACGTACTCACATACACTAAACCAGTCAATGATGCCATGGTTATCTTGAACTGCAGGGAATAGGAAGCAACAACATCTTTTACATGAGAACACGAGTTTCATTTTTCAAATGTGTCTTTTTCGCATCGTTTGACACTGTATACTTTGCAAATTGTTCCGTTCCATTTCCGTATTACTTGCCTGTCTTGTTTAAGAAAATTTTAGACGATGTATCTTGTTTATATTTACATCTGCGTCATCTATTTAACTTTAGCTGGAAAAATGCTAATTACACAAAGTTGAAAAAGTGCGTTATCTTTTGGGGTAAGTTTTGACCTGAAACCAAACAATTTATGAAAATTGCGTATCAATCATTTTGGGAGAAAAAAAATTAAGTAACATATATCCCTATGCGCTGCAATTTACTTATGTACAGAAACATACATGTTAGTTTGCATGACAAAATGTGGGTTGTTCAAGTTGTAAGCGTTAAAGAAGAAACTTAGATGCATGTAGAATATCTTAAATCCATCTATAATAATTTAGTTCATATTATAAAGATGCCTATGGAAACACAACTTAAATATCACCATTATTTCAATAGGCCATGTAAATGTTTGATTTGTTTTACCCTTAGCGAATAAACACCCGCTTTTTACTGCTGAAGTGCAATGTTATTCTAATTAAAATGAGATGTTCAATGTTAGACATGACGATCTGACACAACTTTCTGGTGACCCATGTTACTACCATAATAACTAATTTTAACAAGCAATCAAATTAAGTCTTATATCTTCCCGTTTGGAGACTAAGCATTTGTATTAAGAGCATGAACGTGTACAGAACGATTTGAATCACTTTCAGATTTTGAAAGCTGCATTTCGATTAGCTAATTCAAAGATCACCAGAAAAAGAACCTTAAACAGTCGTCGTCCAATCTTCGCGCAGGACAGCGGAACTTTTAATAAAATAGGTACAATATTTTGTGGCAAACAATATAATCTTAATTTCTCACATCCATACAGCGAATTATCCATCCTGTTTTGCATATCTAAATATTTGTAACTCCTTGTATATGATTTTATCGAATGCTTTTAGTTTTTATTAATGACTGTAAATTTTACAGATTATCACTAGTTGGTGGAGTACGTGAATATGTTATGTTCGTAGATATTAACGAACGCTTTATTGCGGAGAGTCCATACACCAATAGCCACAATATAGTTATTAGTAAACATGTTAACGAAATTCGGTCTTTTTCACAATCTACAAATCGGACAGATGGTGTTGAGAAATAATTAGGTTAATTCATATCGGATGATTAAGGTCACATTAATAGGTATTTTGAAACATTAGAATGAGTAGCATGATCTGTCACATCGGGGTATGTTATGACATCTAGTCACAATAGAAGGTGTGTATAAGTAGATAACTGAGCAATCAGATTTCATACATATCTTGGAATCATACTTATTTGTTGTGTTCCTGTTGATAGATCGAGGCTGCATACGTATTGTTTTTGAATTTATATATTATTTTAGAATCAAAGCATGTGCTTGAACAGTTCAGTGGAAAATAAGTGCTCATTCGTAGACAAATACTATTTTTCTGGACCAACTCTGAGTTATTAAAAAGAATTTCTCGACTATGACACGATTCTTGGCTGATCAGCACATTTCCGGCTCAGACACTTATAATACGGATTCTTTGCAATTTTAATATAACTCTATACAGCAGGATTCCTTTATTATGCTGTAAGTTATTCTCGTATTTTCATTTTTAAAGTTGATAATTAAATAGTATGTTAAGTTTGTTTGTTTGTTTGATTAGGATTTTTAACGTAGCTTTAACAATTTTTCAGTCATATCGCTACGATGTCTGCAGTGAGGCAGTTTATAGTGATGTCTAGCACTGAGACATCATGCCGCAGACATGTAGCATGATGTCTCACCCAGTCAAATTATCCTGACACCAGGCCAATCAGTCCTAACACTAACCTCTTAATGCTGAGCGTCAAGCGAGGCAGCTGTTAGTACCATTTTTGTAAGTCTTTGGTATGACTCGGCCGGGGATCGAACCGACGACCTCCCGCTTCCGGGGCGGACGCTCTAACCACTAGGCCACCGGAGCGGTGCGTATGTTAAGTTTCCAAAATTGTTGAATTATTTGCATCCTGCTGTTCCTTAGTTTACGATCATAGTTTAGAATGAAATATTCGTATCAATCCATCGATGGATCGATAGATTGATTGATCCAATCATCTCTCCATCCATCTTTCCATCCATCTCTGTACATATTGCTAGATTATACAAATGGGTGAAGGTCAAATTAATCTCTCTATCTATCTATCTATCTATCTATCTATCTATCTATCTGTCTCTCTGTCCGTCAATCTATCTATCTATCTATCTATCTATCTATCTATCTATCTATCTATCTATCTATCTATCTATCTATCTATCTATCTATATGTCTGTCTCTCTGTCCGTCAATCTATCTATCTATCTATCTATCTATCTATCTATCTATCTATCTATCTATCTATCTATCTATCTATCTATCTATCTATCCATTTATCCATCCATCCATTCAACCATCCATACATTGCTTGATTTATTGAGGGACTGAAGACGTAGGTAGAGGTAGATTTAAAGATATATATTTCACTCGGTTATCCACTATTGTACAGATGATAGTTTGCCGTGCGTGTATGTTAAAGCAAAATGTAATCGAGTGATTCTGTAACGGAAAAATGCAGTGACATAACAACCTTCTTCATTATTCCATTATGTTTATGAGTGTGTTTGCTACAAATGCTTATAACATTCCTATTTGTCTCTGTAAGAAATATAAGTAACGCGAATGCATATGACTATAATTAGTGATCAACACTATTATACGCAATTACCATATCCATCGTGCGCCAAATTAGATGTACTAGGCAGTATACATCTACATCATACTGCATTTAACACATTTAAGACGGGAACATGCTCCTTTTACAGACACTTTCTAAACTTTAATTAATATACAATAACAATTAGAATAAATAAACAAACGTTTTATATTTAATGGTTCCTTTCGTCCATTACGATTATATTGTCAAATGTATCTCTCGACAACGGAACACATAAGCTATACATTGCAAGAAAAATATAATTTGGCATTAAGTATGAAACATAATCAGGAAATCACTTACTTCGCAGACAAATTTACTTTTGTACATCTCACACCGGCAGGGAGAACAATGTTATCATTGTCACTTTTTTATTTCAGGCACAAACTGAGTCTTTGCAGAGCGAATGCTTCTATACAATTTAACAAATACTACAAGAATAACCTTCTGATATTAGTGCTATGATTAAATTCATGAATTCCGTCTGACGCAGCAATAATCTTTGATTTTTTACAGAAACTTACAAAAAAAATGTCTTCTAAGTGGTGAAAAGAAAATTTAAATTTTGAAAAAGCAGTGAATCTGTTTTGTTGAGTGAAAGTTTAAATAAACATAAGTGTTAGTGACAAAGCTCACAAACTACATACAAACAATCGACAGCCTAGTTATTGTTTATCTCCATGTCACAGTCACTGTATTACCAAAATCAAACGCAAGTCAAAAATGTATTTATTTGCATCCAATATATTAATCAAGATCAACAACATTGGAAATGTTGTAATGTAATAGCAATCTTCACATAAAATATTTATACGACATTTTTATGTGAAACATTTCATATCTCTCTTACAATCTTTCCAAAGATACATAATTTTAAGCTAGTATGGATAGTTCCATGTGCTTAGCAGAATTCATTGTCAGTGACAAGCAGTTTTCACATTTTATGTTCAGAACATGTTATTGATTGGTGTAAGACTGTAAGCTAAGTCAATTTACCAGAACAATACATTTTAATCTTTCACAGATTGCATACTCCAAAGCAATCTGTTCATTATCTCCAACATTACTATTTCGAATAAGTTTCCTGTTTATCTTATCTGGTTCGCATGAAACTGAAACGAATTGTGAAATTGGTTTGGAAAATATCTGATTAGTAACTAACTTGATTCAATTAAAGATTTGTATGATATTTAAGATATAAAAAGGATGATACGTTTAATTGAGAGCATCATACATTCCTGTATTCAAATGCATCAAACAACAGTGTAGAAGAGACTAAAATGTTACTATTTCCGGTAGGAACAATGTTCTATAACTAAAACATTTTTAAAGAGAAAGACTAACTGTAACTTTTTGTTTGTTTGTTTGATTAGGATTTTTAACGTAGCTTTAACAATTTTTCAGTCATATCGCTACGATGTCTGCTGTGAGGCAGTTTATAGTGATGTCTAGCACTGAGACATCATGCCGCAGACATGTAGCATGATGTCTCACCCAGTCACATTATCCTGACACCAGGCCGACCAGTCCTAACACTAACCTCTTAATGCTGAGCGTCAAGCGAGGCAGCTGTTAGTACCATTTTTGTAAGTCTTTGGTATGACTCGGCCGGGGATCGAACCGACGACCTCCCACTTCCGGGGCGGACGCTCTAACCACTAGGCCACCGGAGCGGTTCTAACTGTAACTAAAACGAATTCTATTTCTAAGGTTTATTCCTATATTCCTGATTAACAGTAGTATAGTGGAGCAAACTAGCAAAAATGGAAATCCAAGTCAAAATGGTCGTGGGCAATCCTGGCGATAAGGCTTTTACAGCCTACCTTGGGAAACACTGGAGAAAGGTGAATTTAACATGGGGAATATTGGGCCAGTATAGTGACCAGTAAAGTAGACATCAGACATATGACAAAGATAATAAATGTCTTTTCTAGGTATATGAGGGGCAGTTGGGTTCTTCTTCTATTTTCTCCAATTTTTCCATCATGTCATTTTCTCAATGATTCATTTCTTTCTTCTTTACATTGTCTGGCAACCATTCAGGACGTCACATTGATTTAACGTTTCGTACACCTTCATCTCACGTGATCCCTGGCTACTTTCAGGCTGCTTACTTGTCACAAACTCTTTGGTAACTGGATACCTCCATTCATGGTCAAGCGTTTCCACAACAACGGCCCTATGCATCATTCAGTGCCAACTGTCTTTTAAATGTTTGAATACATTCATCTTCATATGTCAGCTCTGGGTAGCCAGACTGACGTCCGCTATGCTTTATATACTTGAAACACGGAAGCGATGGAAAACATCAGACTAACTTCTTATAGTATAATATCCACACAGACGGGAAGGGTAGACAACCAAATATACTATCAAAATCGCTAATATTTGCTATCCACACAGGATGGAAGATTACATAACAAATATATATTATTTAAAAGAAAAACAATATTTACTATACACACTAACGTACGCAAACGCATACTAGTCCACATATACACTATATACACGCGAACGAAAAACAAACCACAAGCTCTAAAATCCACACCAACGTACGCAAAAGCATACAAACACAATATCTTCCATCTACTCAAACTTGCGTACGCATACAAACATACACAAACACATATAAACACACACATATTAGGAAAGGAGTGAGTGTTTATAATCTCACTACTACTTTTATACACTAATTATCAATTGGAACAGTCTCTTATTTTAGAGATTTGATTAGGCCTGAGAATGGCAGTCATTTTGAAATTAAGATCCAATTGACTAACGGTTAGATCTCCCAGGCCTGGCACCACTTACACAAGTGCGAAGCAGCTTGAGTGGCTTCATCATCCCAAGCTTCACTTTGTGGGACCTTGAAGACTTCCCTCCTCCTATTCTGCAGCAGTAGATGCTACACCATTACCTCATGCGGAAGCTGATTCTCCCGCTATTGCCTCTTTCCAATTTTTAGTCACAAATTCTCTATTTGTGGGACCACGGGTTTATGTCCTGGTAGTGGCTGTGGTGCTTGGCCAGCATGGCCAGGAGCGCCTGGCATACACGCGATGCATCTGACGTTACAGTCAGCTCATCTTCTTTCGATAGACATACTGAGGAATGCTTTCGCTTTATATACGTCGAGCGAAGCTGTGAAGAAAAACATTTCCCAGATACCAAATTTCACAAAGGTTGATATGATCACCAAATCAGCATAAACGCGCGGTGCTAAAAAAAAACAACTCACTCACGTGTTTATTTACAACACTAATTACAAACACAATCACAAACACACATACTCTTTGACAAGCTACTGAAAGCAAGTGCTACTTGACATACTTATTTTTTTTTTAACTTACTAACATACAACTGGCAATTCAATTAGTATCTCTTTTCTAGAGTAATTGAATAGACGTGAAAAGGGCTGCTTTCTGTGGACGGAAAGTTCCGGCAATATTGTATGGTCGAATATTGCGTCACAGCCTGGCAGTAGGCTTTCCCACATGATAAAGTCTGCTTCTTCGAAAAGAGATGGAGAACTCAATCAGGTCGACACGACAGTCGACTTGCCAAGAAAGACGGTGACAACCATTTTATTTTAACACCAGTTAGAAGGCTCGCACGAACTGACTGCTTGATAGGGAAGTCGATGGCATGCCCCAGGAAAATTTGGAAACGACGTTGATGACACAAAACAAATATGTGTATTCAGGATTGTAGGTCGCCAGTTGAGAGACATCGGCTAAATAGGCTTGCCATTGTTTATTAATGCTCTCCACTCGGGTGCGACGTCTGGAAAATTGTCGTTGAATGAGTTTGTGTAAAGTTTACGTGGCTTATTCTTGCAACCATCGTTGCATTTGAGGTATACATAGACTTTTCAGTCTTTTTCTGGCAGCAAGATGAAAATAATTAACCTGCAGGATGGGATGGATTGTAGTAATTGCTGGCTAATACCTACATTTATTAAACATTCACCCACACTTGGTTGATACTGCTTTGGACCGGGAGAAAGGGTAGTTTGGAAACGGCTTTACGTGTCGGATGCACCAAGGGAGTAGAAGTCAATGGTAGTGTTGGATTTGGTGGTGGTGGCATTGGGATGTCTTTGGTCTTCTTTTTATTTTATCCCAAGCTTTACTCGTTGCGGAGTAAGGAAGGGGTCTCCGAATAATATACAACCTTACTACGAATGGGAGCTGCTGAATGTGTTTGAAAACACAAATCTGACTTAATCATGACACCATTGCTCGTTTTCATTTAGATCCGTTGGGCTTTCTCGGGAGTGGCTTCTTTCCTGGGGAGGACTTGGGAAACGTTGGGATCCCATTTTAAGACGGTGCGAATGATGATTCATTCTAGAGAACGACTACCTCCAGGTTTCAAAATGATTTGCTTTTTGTATCTATCTATCTGTCTGTCTATCTATCTATCTATCTATCTATCTATCTATCTATCTATCTATCTATCTATCTATCTATCTATCTATCTAAAGAGAGCGAGTTGGATATATATATATATATATATATATATATATATATATATATATATATATATATATATGTGTGTGTGTGTGTGTGTGTGTGTGAGAGAGAGAGAGAGAGAGAGAGAGAGAGAGAGAGAGAGAGAGAGAGAGATGGATGGATAGATAGACGTTGTAATTGTCGTGTGTTGGGCTAAACAAAATTGTTCCGATACTATTGTCAATATTTTTAGCTGCTTTATAACCAATAAAAGCAAATGTTCTTTAACATGTCAGAATTAAGAAAGCAATTGTTCTTCAAAGCAATTGATTCAAGCAACATGATATTTCAACTCAGAAAGTTAATGGAAGTTCCGTGTTATATTTGACAGTTTGATTCTCTGAGGTTAGACGATCCACGCTGATACCTAAGGTATCTTACTTTAACAAGTTGTTGGATATTCATACGAAACGAGTATTAATGGATAAAGAAAGTTCGTATTTGATGTAAAGTACTTGTGACTGGATATTTGCATTAATTGATTTAAGACAGGAGAATATGAGAATTGCATTACATTAGAGATATTTGATCGTTGGAGCAATTTTATCACGTAAAATATTTTGGTTTAATTGGCCTAACGTTATGTCATTTGAGAGTCCGGTTAATGTCTACGTTTTTCTATGAACAAAGGTATGTTTATTCACTTCTAGAAGTTAACATTTAAACTCCTGTATAATACAGAGCTAATTCCTTGTCACATGATTATCGCCAATTCCTCCCCTCATGCACGCATTAAATGGAACAATGCGTTTAAATATATTTGTTGATTTTGTTGTTCGGATTTAACGCCCTCGTTTGCGCATGATAATACATGGCATAACGAGCCACTTTGTTGTAAATTTGCCGTATTGTTTTCTCAGTTCCCTTTGGTTAGTCGATTAAAAAAATAGCCGCAAAATATCATAGTATTTGTAAAATGAAAACGTTCCGCAAGGCGAGGTAAAAAAAAATGTCCCTACAATCGCAGCTAATAAGTAAAACGATTTCTGCCCAATAACATAATGGGTTAATTTTGACCCATCAGAATCACATTAAATGATATGTTAAAGCGTGGTAATATCAGAAATATAAAACTGCACACACTGTATGTAAATTGTACTTATAATGCGATACGGCTATTTAGAGTTAGTATATAAATAAAAACAAGTTAGCCATAAAAGATGTATGGGTTTTTTCAAAGTGTTTCCCACCATAGTAGCCCGTTAGTTGAATTTTAAAATTATAGAACTTTATTGCAAGAATGTATCAAATGTGTATTCCGTTTTATATTTTATTTATAGTTCCACAGTTGTACTGACCTTAATATTTGCAAGCAATCATCCTGGCGACAACTAATATGAGATCCATGAATTTTACTCAGAGGATTGATTATATTCATAACATGACGAACAAAAAATTGTACTGGACCAAAACGTAGAAAATTTCAGAGCAATGAATTTAAAATACATGCTGAACCAGCAGACGTTACGCCATTTAATTACATTACATCTTGATGTCATTGTAATATTACTGTGTGAGATAATTATAAGTGTTAAAACATCATGATGCCATCGTGATTTAATTAGGTGTATTCACATGTGTGATATAACTATAAGCGTTAAAACATCATCATGTCATTGTAATGATATTACATGTCATCACATGTGTGATATATTTATAATTGTTAAAAATAGTATCATTTCATTGTGATGTTATTACACGTCATCACATGTGTGATATAATTATAAGTGTTAAAACATCATCATGTCATTGTAATGATATTACATGTCATCACACGTGTGATATATTTATAATTGCTAAAAATAGTATCATGTCATTGTGATGTTATTACATGTCATCACATGTGTGATATAATTATAATTGTTAAAAACATCATCATGTCATTGTGATTTGATTAGGTGTCATTACATGTGTAATGTTTTTATTATAGGATTATAGTGATCTAACAAAACACAATAGTCATGGATTAAACATTGACACGGCTCTTCTATGATGCCAGAGCGCATGTGCGACCAATTCTAACTTTATCTTAGGTGATGGGCACAGACCATCAACCCTCCAACGTAATGTCTCAATATCTAGCATTGAGTGAGAAGGGGCAAATGAAAACTATAATCATTCTTGCTACGAAGACAGTTTTCTTGTTAATTCAAAGTTCAAAATTGTCGCATGTATAAATTTACGAGAAAAAAGGGTGCACACAAGCTTTTCAAAGTGCTGATATACATCAATTACATACACCAACACTGTTGGACAAGAAGTGAAATGATTGTCTAATAATATCATATATTAAACGAATATAACAAGAAACTTTCCATTTCCATTCAACATCTTCTTGCTTGATTTATTTCCGTCTTGATTTCTAGAATCTAGAATCAGAAGGATAGGATTCCGATTTAATACTGTTGTAAATATGCAAAGAATACTATTGTAAATATGAAAACATATTATTCAATACTATTAGTTGTACATGGTAATGACAAGAGTCAGAGAATCCTGGTGATATAAATTGAAATTAAATTCACAAGCTTGTCTTATCTGAATGATACAAGAATACAAAACTATATATAAAACCCTTCTGCCATAAAAAAAGAAACTCAAGGTTATGTACAAATACAACAAGATCGTAACATATAACACAAGAGCGTATACTTACATAAGTAGTATTCCAATGATAGTTGCACTGCTTAGTGAAAAGGAAGCCAGACTGTCGTCCAGTGTATTTACACTTGCTAGTATGCAAATGGTTAAATAGCAGACAACTCAGACCGTTAGTAGAAGCTCATCCTGTACATGATGCTATCAGAGCGTCATTCAAATAATTTAATGGCAGATTAGTTTTCGACAGACACTAAATTAAGAAATCAGAAGCCTTTTTGAAGAGAAAGGAAACAAAGACCACTAAAATGTTTTTTTATTTAATGCCGTTTTTATCTATATTTAAATCGTCACTCCGTAATTAATTTAAACTTTAAAAAACATTACATGTTCAAGAAGAATTAAAAGAGAAACGATTGGCGATTATACCCAATTATGGATGATACATTATTTTACTATATGCTTTTTAAATAGATTATGTGATGAAACAATTCGTAGCTATTAATGAGATATAACGAATAACAAAGCTATTTCTTATTGACTCAAATGAGACAAATATAGCATGATAAATAAAGTGTCCAGATTCCTAAACGTATTTTGAATGTGTGATTACATTAATAATGTCATGTTCGAATAATTTGGATAAGTCTGTGCCAGGAGCTATGAAAACCCTTTTTTGCATGCAACTTTGTTGGGTAAGAATACGTGTATCCCTAAGACGATGGGATTGATAGTAATTTTCTTTTAGATGTTATCAAAATGTCAAATATAATTTTCAGTTTTTCATTATAAACTGTTTTCAAGCATGCGTGACAAACTGCATAACCTTAAAACTGTAAATGAAAATGACAACTGTAAATTATTTTAGTTAATTCTTCCTTTTCAAGATCCAAAATTCAAACTAGGAATATGTATTGAAAAATTATCTTTTATTGCTGAATGAATTGGGTAGAAAGAAATACATGAAGAATGTAAATAGATAATAATTGATGAAGTATATTTAGCAATAATTTTTTTTTTCTTTACAGATTTGTTAAAAGGTTGTATGCATTACAAACGTTGCTCGGGTTTCAAGATATATGATCAGAGAGGAAGCAGTTTAATACGTCGGTAGAGGAAGCATCCAAATAATTTGCTAGTGTTTTAAAACATAATTAGAGTTGGCTATTTTTTACACTGCAAGGCTATATTGCCCCGTAAAATGGCTACATGACCAAAAAGTATGTATCAAATAGGGTTATAATCAACGAGAGAAAGACGTGCAAAAAACAGCGATGAGAGCTTGAAACTTCAGTCGATAAACTTGGTTTCGTCTGAAAGATTGAATTCAAAATAAATATGCTACGGTATGGAGTTTTGAATTTTAGTTATTGTTGATATTCTATGTATCGTGGCTTATTCACGAAATAAATAAGAAAATAACACAGTAAGATTAAGAAGTAAATAAACAAACCAGTTATCCGGTACTTTAAATGAAAAAAAAAAAAGCAAATTAACACCGGAAACAATGCTTAGTTTATTTTGCCTATGAATTAGTGTACAGTATACCTCAACGGTAAAGTCACCGTAAGGAGATGTGTATACAGTCTAGTTGTTGTAAGAAATAATATATATTTTGATATATATTGCTGCTGTTCTTCCAGAACATGCAAAACGTAACAGAGTGACTCGATTAGTTTGTCAGATTCCGATATAAATGCCAAAGAAAAATGTCAGTCCTCTCATTATCCCATTATATTTATGCATGTTTCACTGAACCAGGGATACAGCCCTTGGTGTTGTCGGTATCTGCATGCATCTATATTGACGGTGCTCTTTTCCATGTAATGAGCAGATCACGTTTGTGAAGTTTATCCTTAACAGTAAACTAACTTTTATTCCACGTATAAAACTCCTCAAGAAAAAACATGTTCGAGAAAGAATCGAGAGAAGTGGATTTAATACGAGTCGTCACAAGTAAAAACCGAAAACCAGACTGGTAGGCTTGCTCTTATAGTCATGTCAGTATCAAGAACTAGATCTGACCTTGTCTCCATTGTATACCGACCAGTCTGTAAATCGTCCTTATAGAGGTGCCTGGTGCGATACATACTCATTGATTTATACTTACGTCTCTTTCAGAAACTTTCTGTGTTGAGGGAAAAATCACTTTATCGCATAATAAAGACGTTGGCTTTTAGGCATACTATATTCCGTTCTCTGCAATAAAACATGATTTAACCCTAAGTACCTAATTACACACTTTGACAACTAGAACACCTTTGGCCATACAGATTCATTCTAACACAGACGCAGCGAAAATCAATTTTGATAAAGCATAAACATTATATGTTCCAACATCACCATTTGGGTTTGAAACTACCAAAATTGTATTTGACTCTTTCAAATCGAAATGTCCTCAACAAGTACTCTCATGTCTCAGGGAAATTAAAAAGAATCAGTCTCGTTAGAAGGTCACTGGTCTCTAGATGCAGTTCAAAAGATGATGACAAGATTTTAATTTCAGTTTCAATTTCAGATACAGGTTCCGTTTACACTGATGAAGTTTAATCTAAATTAAATCTGTGAATTACATCGAATTTTATTAAAATTAAAACATAATCTTTGTCTCGCATTCCTTCCCATTTTCGTACCTTTGCATAGCTTTATATTTGAAAACCCTTTCGACAACCATTTGATTTTTTTTTCTCTTACAGAATCCCAATGAACTAATACTGTCTGGAAAGCGTTTTATGTACTTTTGCAGTCAAATCAGAATTGCACTGAATGAACGAAAAGGCCGATAAAGCAGCCAGAACTGTTCCGCAGTCGCCTTTTCTAAATTGAAGATTATTTTTACTGATTACAGATATGATATATGCTACAAGTACTTGGCAAACTATGTGGAATCAAATCTCACAAAATACCCATCTTAACATCAGACCTGTCATTAGCGATTATCACCATAACACATCATAAATCGTTATGACGCGGTAGTATTGTGCTATTCACGTATCAAAATGTTTCCTGATGTTTGAAACACGAAATTGTTTTATAACTCTACATTGCCCAATGGCAGACAAATTCTTTGAGTATATCGATTTACACCCTTGAGAGAAACGTTAAGTCAGGATATGTCTTTTGGTGTGTGTTTGTTTGTGTGTGATTTGGATTTCTAATTCAGATTTAACACTTTTTCAGTCATATCGCTATAGTGATGTCTAGCACTGGGGTATCATGCTACATATATGTATCATCATGTCCCACCCAGTCAAATTATCCTGACACTAGGCCGACCAGTCCTAACACTAACTTCCTAATGATGAGCGCCTGGCGAGGCAGCTGCTAGTACCATTTTTTTTAAAAAGAAATAAGTCTTTGGTATAACTCGGCCAGTATTTGAACCAACGACCTCAAGCATACGAAGCGGACACTCTAACCACTAGGCCACCGGAAAGGAAATTGGAGCTGTTTAACATAATTTGACCCTAGGCTTCAAGAATGTTGTCTGGCTAGCCATTTCGTTTGCTTTTAAATAATGTTACGTCTTTAGGCTCTGATATACACTGACAAGAAAAAGTGAAGACAGCAAGCTTTGTAAAATGTAACAAAGCATTTATTTCCCTAGGAAAACAAGGTCATAATAACAACTTTTTTAACGGTTTTAAGAATCTAATCCAAAAATAGTCCATGAATAATCCAACAAATAAAAAAATTAAAAGTCCTAGTAACAAAATGTTTTTATGAATTTAAATGTGAGTATCGACGAAAATCCAAATTAAAAATTCAAACTTTAATGCGATGACATATGTTTTGGTCAATGAAATATTGACGTGTCTTTAATTCTTTGTTGAACCACATATAATTCTGTAAATGTCGACAACTGTCTTTGCCCAAGAATTTATTCCGAGCACAAGTATTATCCAGGGGAAAACAAATCTCTTAGAATCCAAATTATTTGAAGAAAAAAAGATTTTAAAGTCAAACTGGTCACAACAAAATGAAAACAATAACAACAAAACAAACCACCGTGACGCTGTTAAAATTGGCTACTGCGTTAAACAAATCCGGTACAACTAAAATTTCATATAAAAAAAATGATAAATTCGATCCATCGATCGATTGAGAGAGAATTGGATATGCTTAGTTCATTATAATAAATTCCAAATAATATATGTTTACTTACAACAACGGATGCAAAGATAACCTAATCGAGACAGTAAAACACTTTCACACAAAAAAACCTCGAGAGCAATTATAAAATATAATAGCCCATAGGATATATACCGCCTATGAAACTGCAGTGGACTTACATTTACAATAATTATTGTTTGTGGATTAATAAATTCCTTATATACAATTCCTTTTCGCAGTTAATATTAGATCTTTCGAACGTAAATAGGTGAGCGATGTTTGCCTGACGATTGTGTACACCCGCTAATATTTAAGGTTGTGCTTCATTTGCAAATCAATGAAATTTAGTTTCTGTACCACTGATGCCGCTTCATCTTATATATAAACACCAACATTTGTCTTTCTGCTTACCAATGCAGTCATTCAAGAAGTCGTGGGTTTGAAATTGTTTGTTTTTATTTTTGATATTTTATTTTATCTTGAAACTTTCCTTACTCTTAGGAAGGGCAAAAGCTAATCTACATGCCAAAGATAATCTACATGCCAAAGATAATCTACTTGCCAAAGATAATCTACATGCCAAAGATAATCTACTTCCCAAAGTTAATATAGTTGCCAATTTTCTTGCTAAAGCTAATCTACTTGCCTAAGCTAATCTCTTGCCGAAGTAATCTACTTGCCAAAGATAATCTACTTTACGAAGCTTATCTACATGCCGAAGCTAATATACTTGCCAATTTTCTTGCCAAAGCTAATCTACGTGCCAAAGCTAATCTACTTGCCCAACTTAATCTACTTGCCAAAGATAATCTACTTGCGAAAGCTAATCTACTTGACAAAACTAATCAACTTGTAATTATAGAAAAGTGCAGAGAAAACGCCAATCACGATTTGTAAGTAATCGTCCGTCCTAAATAGTGGCATTTTCGGTAACAAACATAATGGAAAATAAAATATGATTTAGATGCTATTAAATTTAAATAACTTTGTCTCTGTCCAAATGTTTGTCTACAAACCTTTATACTAATATAAATTAAAACTACGTGAACGTAATATATTGTCTTTATTTAGAATATAATGGAAAAGGTGATTGTTATAAAAATATATGACGACTGATAGAATTGTTTTTGCATTTCAGTTATCAAATTTTGGAGGTATCATATTTATCCTGCAATGTTATGCTTAAATTCGAAAGTAGACACTAAATTTGTGATGATCACTATTTGATCAGCAGATAATACTTCTAATCAATACTTTTTTATGTGCATACATTATAGAGGTAAAATGACATCAGCGCCTAGAAGCAGTCTTTATTTGCAATATTAAAATGATACAAAACTCGAACAAAATATCTGATACAAGAAAACCATCGTATTGGCTATGATTTTGGTTGAAAAACTTAGTGAATTTTTATCTCATATCCGTCGTTCTTTATAATAAAGGGTATTATTCCAATAAAACGACATACTATATCGGTTCCGTCGTGATTTGTGTCGAGAGCTAATATTTCATGCAGAATTCAATGATACTCCAATCAGGATTTGCCTTTAAGGTAAATTTCTGATCGCGTTAGCTTGCTTGTGGGAACAATCTCACAAATTATAATTTTTTAACGTAGATATATGTATGCTTCAAATCTCTCTAATATACTTATTGGTATGATATGCTGCTGAAGTATTATCATTGCTGATTGGACATATGTAAACAATATATGGTATTAAAATAATCCTAAATGTAAAATCCACTGCAGTGAAAGGACGCCGAACGGTATGGTATCATAGAAATTGTTTTCTTAATGCTAACAATAGCTATAATATTATGTCTAGCTGAATATATTTCGTTTGATGAAATGTCGTAGATTTATTGTTCCATGTGTTTTCGTATTACAACAATATAGAAGGCAAACTAAACACATCATCCACTTATCCGACTGTCATCAAGATGCGTGCAAAAATTTAGCCTTACGAACTATCTCATTATTTTGACGTGCGAGTATTTTGTTACGGAAATGGTAGTCGCTTTATTTTAGGAACCGTGTCAAAACTTACGGTCGAATCATTAATCATGAGATAGGCAAGCTTACAATAACATAACAACAACGTTCGTCTAAACCGTTATTCATTTGCACTATTCGTCAGGCATTGTGAAAACATTATCGAAACATGAAAAATAATTATTAACAGCCCTCTGCATTAACTACAAAGCCAAAATAGGTTCAATGTGGGTCTAACATTATTCACATCTCTGATGAAAGCCGAACAGTCATACAAACTGGCAAATGGCCAAAAGATCCGAGTCTTTGGGGTGCTTTCCGTTGAAATTTCCCAATAATCGAAAATATATTTTTTTGAAAATAGAACTGTTTTAATGTTTTTACATAATATTGTATTTACATTAATATTTAAAGGCACATCGGTACAAAAATGAAAAAATTCAGTATTACTGGTAATGTTGGTCCAATTCTACTTTTTGGTTATAAAGCTGCTTAAATGATTTCTGTAGTTTTAGACATAACTTCGATCTTTTATAGTGGGTATACACATCTTGTATAAATATAACAACAATTTATCCGCGGTGCTTTCCGTCTAATTTTGCTTCAATTTAGTCGAGTAATTTTGTTAAAATCAAATTCGTTTTAAGTTTTCTTTTCAATTTATATTAGCAGTGGCCACATTTGTAGACGAGCTGTTATCATTTGAAAACCAAAAATTTTATTTAAAAAAAATCAACGCTGCCAGGAATTGTTAGAGACAGTCATACATATAATTTATATTGCTATGAAGGATATACAATATATCAATTTAAATAATACAATTGTATACATTGCATGTTTGGCATTAAGTCCATTAGGATACAAAATATCTAACTTATGAATCCAATAAGTTTCTTGTACGAATCTATTCATGTCATCATGCACAATATCTATTGGCATGAGAGAGAAAAATTGAGTAGAGAGTGATTATTGGTGTATAAGTGTATTGAAATATTTGGGAAAAGTGAGGATCTTTATAACAAGTAGATGGTCAAAACATCCGTGTTGGTATAAAGGAATTTAATACACCATAACTACTGGTGTATTAAACTGTGATCCGCCTATGACACTTTAATATATACACTGTAAATATTATTTTAACAGTATCTTATATTTCAAAGGTATGCGGTCAATTATACACTCGAAATCAGTGATGAATTTACACTGAATATGCATTGGCGATGTAAGAAAATAACGAGCAAAATAATATTTAACCCTTTTTTTACTAAATGGAATAAACTTAGTTCTTATTTTATCGAATCCAATCCACTAGTCCTCTTGCTCTCTCCCTCTCCACCCCACCCCACCTCTCTCTCTCTCTCATGCTAAACGGACAAATTGCGGGCAACGCTTTGGGATTAGCGAGACACAAAAGATGAACTTTCACCAAATAATCTGCAATAATATGGCTGTTCGAATATATACACATTCCATGGGATTTTACATAGGAATTTACTATGATACAAGTTACAAAAGCCTGTAGAGACTGTACGGCACATTCTTTTCACACTTACTCTAACCTATTTATTGCTTTGTTTATTGCTTGATATTTCCTATTTTGTAAAAACCTATTTAAAAAAAACGGCTTTTCGAATATTAAAATATCCGAAGACCGCTCCTACCTCTATCCATCGCGTTTCTCTCTCATTGGTTGGTAAGGTGGCACACTAATCAGTCATAAAGAAATATATGGATAGTCAATAAATACATGTTTTAATAGCACGTCTGCTCGATAATAGTCCCCCCCCCCCGCCTCTCTCTCTCTCTCTCTCTCTCTCTCTCTCTCTCTCTCTCTCTCTCTCTCTCTCTCTCTCTCTCTCTCTGAGGGCCCTCGTAGGAAGGTAAAACAAATGTGGCTTATTTTTAACTGTCCTGCAACGATGTCTTTTGATCTATGAATGATTGTAAATTTACAGTCACACGGCAAACGAACCGATCACTAGCTCTCATGATTTCGTAACGTTATTTAGAATAGAGAGATTAAGTAGTAAAGAGAGGATCAATGTGACCTACTACTTTAAAAAAAATATCACTAGATAAAATAACCTCGTTAAAACATGGACCTTTAAATGTGTCAGCTAATGGAATAATGTCCTGAGCAGCATCATTCGTAAGAGCTTTTGTTTAAAAACTATAGCTCAAGTGCACAAGTAGGGTATACACAGTGGAAATCGTTTTCAATACTCTCAACGTTTTTACGAGAACCATTTCTCCACCTAAGTCAATGCTAGTAATAATTAAATGGGCAAATCAGTCAATTATTAAATTAGGCTTGGTAATAAGTCTACAATCTGGAGAGGAACATTAACAAAGTCGCAGTATTCAACCTGAATACTAACACACTAAATAGAAGAAGACTTCTAAGATAAAGGCAAAGTACCAACAAAAAAAAAGAATCTGAGAAGGTCCTGTGTCCCTTCACTTTGTAATGGGGATAAGCTACACAGAATCACGTGCAAGCGATATGCAACCGATATGTATTTGTTAATTTAATTGTTTGTTGTTTGACTATTGTAATGAAACATTGTATGTTGGACTTGACCTTGTAAAAAAGTGAGTTCATTTCTGTTTGACCTGATTGGGGTTTCTGTCATTTAAATTTCATTTTATGAAAACAATTAATACATAGCTAAATTATTCTCTATGTGTATGGGTTTAATAACAGAAACTTTATTAATAGAAGATGGAAATATGTTGATTTGGTCAAAGTTTTTAGAGTTTCCAATGTGAGCTTTTGATTTTCTAAATATTAGGATCATTTTAGAAGGTTATTTTCCATTAGCTAATTATTTAAATTATAAGCTATAAAATACACGTCATCGCCTTTAGTGTTGGATCTCTTCTGAGCTTGTACTGAGTTTTATGCAGGACTTTATATAATTAGGACTTGTGTCTGTGATTCGTGGAATATTCTGGGGTTTAATTCGCAATACCGTAATTTTTTTTCTACTTCTCAGTTTCACTTTGTATTCCACGGAAATAAATGATTGAATAAATGATTGACTAAATTTACAAAGCTTGTTTTCATTCACTCTTTTCTGTTACGTACTTTAAGAGCATATACTCATAACCTTTTTGACCTGAAATGTTCTTGATGCTCCTTAATTCAATCAGGCTGAGGTTTGTGTGATGCAAACAAATATATTTCTTTATATGCTTAACCGCTAGCTTTACCTATTAGAAAAAGGGGCATAATAAATATCTATATTATTTTTTCTGCTGCTTATCTTTTTAATTTATATCAATCACAAAGTACGTGTCCACTCTTCTTGCAATAGGTGCATGTAGGACTGGCCAGTCGTATCATCAGTTTTGATTCCAATAGGTCGTGCCAGATTGTGACGTAAAAGTATTCTGATTGGACTGACATATTTGCGGGACGGGTTGCTTTGTTTTGTTTTAGTTTATTTGTTTTCTTTGTTACCAAAAATCTGTTTAAAGGAAGATGTATTGATATATGGAAGTTTTTGAGTCAAGGAATAATCGCCAGCTGTGAGAGCTACATCTTCCAAAGTTTCTATATTATTCTCATCTAGGTTGGTCGTCACATCACAACTCTTGAAGTCTTTAACTAGTTCAAGGTTCCTAAGGTCATTATAGTCTTTATCTGCCTTCTAGACTGAACACCAGCTATCAAACAATTGATGCTTTCTACGGCAATTTCGATACGGGTTTGCCCAGTTTCTCTTTAATAATTCAGAAACCACTGTTGATATGCTAAATTAACAACTCTCAGCCCTTCAAGATATTAATTAGCGCTTAGTTCTAATGCAGGGAAGTATATATATGTCACGGGCTTTACAAATAAGTATATTTTGTAATAGCTACGTTCAGTGCACTATTGGCATTGCAAATTTCCGCTCTTTGTTTCAAGCAAAATGGATTTGCTTCTCTTTATTTCAAGGGATGGTACTCCTAAAAACCGGAATTTGGTGAGGAGTGCTTCCTTCTTGCCGGGTCTAATTCTTTCGAATAAATTGCATCTTCTTTTCTTCGTCTTCTGTTTGCATTTCTCTTTCTTCCATTTCTCTTTGCATCTCCATTTTCATTTACATTTACTCCTCTCGTTCTCTTACATCTGTGTTATTTTGCGTTTGAGTTTGTTCCTCTACGTTATAGCTTCGTTTTTGCATTTGCTTTTTTATTTCTTACTTTGCATTTGTGTTTTTTTGAACTTGCAATTCCATCATTTCATCCGGATGATGTTTTCTTAATAAGAAATGTTCTTCAAAATACCATGGCATTTAAAATGTTGGTATAAAGTAAATTTATATTCCAATACTATTGGTATATCAAATAGTGATCCGCCCATAGCGCAATAATACGAATATATAAACATTCATTGAACAGCAGGCCTATAGATCAATGATGAATTTCTCCTCATTCATTAATCATGAATGAGAAATAAAAATAACGATAAAAAGTATTAATAGTCCATGTTTTCTAAATGATATTAAACTGAACACACTTTAATCGGAATCCTTTCTTTCTCTCATTCCCCTCTCGCGCGAAAATGACAAAATAAACACAAATTTGGATTGAGAGAAAAAGACAATGCGCTGGAGGAAAACATTAAAACTGAGCTTGAACCACTTAGCCTACCATATTCTGGTTCGCCGTATGTTTACGATTTCCTTGGGATCTATCTACAGTGTTAATAATATCAATGATACATAGTTGCAATAGCCAGGGACACTAGGCCTATATGTTAATTTTGTCGCGTACGTGGCATAAATACGGTTGTTTGAATCCTTTGTTATTGTTTCTTAAACCAATTATAATGTTTAAAAACCAATTATTGATTATTAAATATACAAAATACCCAAACGGTAGCCCCGCCTCCTCCCTCCTGTCCCTACCCCCCCCCCCCCTCTCTCTCTCTCTCTCTCTCTCTCTCTCTCTCTCTCTCTCTCTCTCTCTCTCTCTCTCTCTCTCTGGAATATCGTAGCTATATACGGGCGAAAATCTACGAAACTACGATAGTTGGGGATTTTCGTTTATATCGTACGACGATACATCTGGACTTATGAATGATGGTAATGTTTTTCAAGTAATTAAATGTTAATTAAAGCTCAATAATGACTTAGATGAACTGTCAATATATTAAAATATTTCAATTACCTCTTGTTGGTTCATCATTTCACTTGGTTTCTAGTCCACGCTAATTTCTATACGCTAGTACCTCAATGCCTGACAGTACAGGTTCAGTGTACATGTACAAGAAGCAAGCCGTGTTTACAGTGCACTACCTTATAAAATCATATTTCATATTTTAATCATGAATTTGTCTTTTATTGATTTAATAAATGCAAATAATAAAAGAAACTCAAAAGGAAAACAATCAACTTATCAATTTGCATATGTGATTGTGAACAATAAGAAGCATCAGAGAATTACATTTTATAGCAGACACATTCGCAGGAATATGAGTTCATTCACTTTGTCAATACACAGTTGCAAGGAACATACTTTAAGTCCATTCAAAGTGCAAATATGTATATTTGCATGTGATATAAAAAAAAATATATGCATAGTATGTACGCTGAATCAATGATATACCACTCGTTGTATAAAATGTTCATTAAAAGGAAACTCGGACAAGCCTCGTTAATAAGAAACAATAGATAATTTATGACGAAGATAATAATTGTCGGACACCTAACAGTTTTTCACTCTTTAAACCAACCAATATATGACAAATTAAAATTCTTTTTAATGTAGGACTTACTTTTTATACAAATACGACTTCATCAGCATTAGAAATATTATTTTGTATATGTATGTCAAACATTCAATTTCACTTCCCTACACAAATGAGTAATATGGAGTCAACGAAATCTGAGACACGTCATATAGTTACATGTTCACTTTATGCCGTGACCATGGACCTTGACCTTGAGAGAAGGGAATGACATAGATATGTGACACTCCATCCATTCGGGATGCATGTCCGAAAAAGGTTGTAAGATAATGTTTTCAATGGTTCAAATGTTAGAGACCGTAATCATATCATTCCCTCACCGTCTAAATGACGTTCACGTACAGGTAGTGACTGCAATACGTAACACACCATAGAATCAGCGTAAATGGTAAAAGGTTTATCAAAATATCTCTAGAGCTGACAAGCGAATGTTATGGATGAATGGATTGAATAATTTATAACTCAATGACATAATTTAACTACTTCATCTGACCGTATAGAAAGAAAATCCACTTACTTTGTAGGAAATAAGCATGATTTGGTCCGGTCCAGGAACAGAACACGGTACATTTGTAAACACCTCTCACTCTATCTCAGCCGACAATGGTTCTGAATCATCCATTAGTCCGGGTTTGACATAAAGTTGCATCCGAATACGATTGTATAACTAAGGCAAACAACCACTGCTGGCGTCAGAACTTTTATCTACTGGATCCGATTATGCTTTTTCTAATGAAACGCAGATACAAACAGTTCTGCTGTGGAATGTAAAATCATTATATTAATTCGTTTCGATACGGATTATTTCGGGCATGTTTACAAATGGAACCCATAAGATGAAATATATATGACGATACGTTATAGATTTACGTCGACTAGAACAGACATGCTTTAACATGAATTTACAATTATTCCATGATATTGGACCTTCAAAATTGTTTGTAATCTTTAGTGTATTTATTTAAGAAGAAGAAATAAGAATGTATGTGTTTGAATCATGACAAGAATATGCAATGGCATGAGCTGTAACTTGAAATATCTGTAGAACTACAATATTCATAACAATTAAAGGATAATAAACTAAACAAATTACCTTTTAACTGCCTAATCAATTGTACTCTGGACCGCTCTGGTACCTAAGTGGTTAGAGCGTCCGTCTCGGATGCGGGAGGTCCGTGTTATACCAAAAGTCTTGATGATTAATGTCTTTGAACACCAGCAGAGATAATGCAGTGTTAGATGTGATGGTGTGTTTCTTCTAAAGATCAATACAAGTTTCAAAGACTCATTAGATCTAACACTGCCTTATCTCTGCTTGTGTTCAAAGACATTAATCGTCCTTTTAGCTACCTACATATTAGCGTACATTAGAGTCTATCAGCATTTTTTGATCTAACTATCCATTATACGTGGAAACACGGTGATTCAGTTGGTAGTACGTTGATCGCGTAACCTACGGTTCGTAGGTTCGATCCCCAATCCAGACTTGTCTGCCTTGATAGGCATATAAATCTGATTTGTCCGAATGATATATCAATACTTTGTTCAAAACATTTAAAAACCAAGCAGCCAAAATACCTATACTTTTTACACCTATCCACTTACAAGACAACGCAGTCTAATCACCTGAAAATTCCAACTGTGTCAAGGTACGAATATTTTTGTTTCAAGATACACGCCACGCGGATAAGTGTCTTGTAACTCTGGAATATGAGCTGCCTGAATGAGTTTGAAGATAGATGTATTTCTAAGAAACATAAAACATATTTCCAGAATATTTGGCTCATCTTCTATTCATTTTAATTACAAAGGATAGACCAAGACAAGCCATTATACTGGTTTAGACCCTTGTCAGATACTTATGAAGAAAAAAAAACAAGCATTTATCAAGGGGACACGTGTTCTCCAAACCGATCACTTAGCTCTCGTACCAGGTCACTTATCTGCTGAGCTATATGATATTTTTTAAAAACTAAGCAATGTTTTTTATTGTGTTAGCTAAACTCGTTTGCTGTTAGGTACCGAAAATAGCTATATTAATGTATATATCTCAGGTGTTATATTTCGCAATCAACCAAAGACGATACGTGATGCATAGAGAATATATCGTTAAATAAAAGTAATTTTAACATGTTGACCGCTGCTAATTTGACCGTGTGATCAATTGTGTTAAAATACGCATCTAAAAGGAAATGAAATTTTACTTAAAAAGCCGAAAATACGAATGTAAAAGGAAATGAAACTTTACATACAAAGCCGAAAATACGAATGTAAAAGGAAATGAAACTTTACATATAATAGCCGAAACATACGTGTAAATGTATTTGCATCTCATTAATCATTGCATTTGGATCATTCTAATCCTATGTGAATATCCGGAGTTAATGGTAGTTTTAATTATGATGCTGAGTTCAGTCTGATATGCTTTGAAAGAGCCAGGATATATCAGACCGTAAAACCAATTTTTAAACTTTTAAAATGCTCTAGCGAATTATCATTTTGATTATTAGGAAAATGTTTGGAAATATGTTGCCGATTTCATTCATTATCATACAATTAATGCATTGAGTAAATCTCCAGCATAGATCTTTACCGGAAGTTGAATCTGGGTTTTGTCTCGTCAATATTTACGGGTGAAACTTTTAAGCGATTATCATTAACAGAGTATGTGTTAGTGAAGAACGATTTAGACAGAGAAGTAAAGGTTTGACATCTGTAAACCTTATACAGAAATAGATAATTAATTGGCTTTTGCACTGCATGGAAGGGCATTATCGAAGTAGATGGTAGAGTACTAACTGGGATTTGCATGTAAGGGAAGTTTTACTCATAATTATATTCCATGTTTATTAAAGCAGTTAGGAAAATTATGAGAGAGAGAGAGAGAGAGAGAGAGAGAGAGAGAGAGAGAGAGAGAGAGAGAGAGAGAGAGAGAGAGAGATTAAATCCTTTGCTTTCAGTCAGGGTTCACATTCATTCCTAATTAATTTGTTTTTAATTACTGAAAAGTTTTTAAGGAATCGGATTGTTTGATATGTCATGGGTCTATTTTGGTAGTCATCATTTAGATGGTAGTCTAATCAACTTGTTTATTGTCTGAATATGTAATACCCTGCAGTCGGTGGCAGTTAATATGCTGCAACATAAGACAATAGATACTCATTTTTCGTTAATGGACTTGAGACAAAAGTACATTGAACTCAAATAATCGTATAATGTTAAATAAAGGAGTGTTTCCTCAGCCAAAGTTGTGTGGGTCATCCATTTCACCAGCTCTAGGTAAACGTTACAGTAAAAAGTATTTGGCACTCTCGCAGGAGTATTATTAACAAAGTACAAAGAAGTACATGTCAGTCTACGTATAACTAAGTCAGACTTTTGGAATAACAATCTCCTAGCTACAAACCAAACGCTCTTTGTGGTTTGAGTATCGGAAGGGAATGGTAACTGCATCAAGCTTGCATGAAATTGTTTGTACCAATTGTGAACCGCTATCAACCACCCTGTTTTTAAAGAAAATAATGCAGCCTGATCCAGCAGCAAATACAACTGCATCTCATTGGGGTAATATACATGAAGAAGACGCTCTCAAGAAGAACAAAAGTGAAATGATGTCACGTGATGTAAAGTTTGCATTGCACTGCAGTGGACTAATCCTATGTGATGATTGTCCATTCCTTGCTGCGTCCCCTGATGCCTTTATTATGTGTGACTGTTGTGGTAGTGGAGTGGTTGAAATATAATTACCCACAGTCCCTGAGATACAATTATCCCTATTGTACATTGTGTGCGTTGGACATCCCTGTTGGACATCCCTGTTGGACATCCCTGTAGGATACATATTGAGAATATCACATCTGAGGATTTCCTCACAATAAAGCTGACTTTGCCAACATTGTTCTTCTAAATGTGTAACACAAACACTCAAATCAAAAATGGAATTGACTTTCACAAACAAAAGTTACTGTTTTTTGTTTTTGATGAGGAACATGATGACACGATATCATCTGATAACAAGAGCTCTCCAACAGAGTGGTATTATCTTCAATTATCTGGGCTACAAATGACATCAAAGATATAATTTGTTTGTTCCAACTTCAAAGATTCTAATCAATCGAATATGAAATGAAAAACTGACTCTATTTATTTGTATTTTAATGTTCACCGTGACGTATATTAGCACCCTTTCATTGTAATGTTACAGCCCTCTTGTTATCCTGTGCTTGCATTATGAAATTTGAAAAAAGATAATAATTATGTCGCGTACAAAAATATGAGCAAAAGCAAATGGTCATTTATTGAACCATCTTTTAATGGAATGATCAAAGTAATTGCAAAATGCCTGTTCATGTATTTGCTGACACACAAAATCACAGACGGGCATGTTCAACAAAAATGCATCCACTATATTACAACTGTGTTAGGTTCCTTTATAAAATATGTCAGAGCAAAATCAGTTTTCCAATGTTAACTGTATACAAATAGTATTATTGGCAACATATATATATATATATATATATATATATATATATATATATATATATATATATATATATATATATATATATATATATATATATTTCGTCGATAGAAACTACAAGGAAAACTATCAAATCCTAAATATCAAATACAACATTGTAATTATAATGTCCGGTAGAAAGACTATTTGGAAACGGCAGTCATTCATGATAACGATAGCACCGATTACGTAACGAATGTTATCGCATGTTGATTCTGCATTATAGCTAGGTCTTTTAGCTGATGTCAATGGAAGCGTTCCTTGCAGAAGTTTACGTCTTTATCTGACCTATAACTGGCTCTACATACATCTCGGAACATAAATCTAGACACATTCACCTCATTATGTCGATAGGTGTTTGCCTTCTTTGTGAAAAACTGGTATCATTCACTTTGCTCCCTGAAAGCAACTTCGTCTTCCATTGTGAACACACGATCAGCAAGGATAGAGTCACCCGAAAGTAGAAGGGTAGAGTCACCCGGAAGTAGATTATGCAGCATCCCAGATGAAAGAAATATCTTCCGGTCCAGCGCTCACCCGCCCCGGCATGTTGATAAGAATAACACTACTCCAGTAACTTCATGGTGGTGTGTTTCTTATAATGCGAGTACGTTTGTGCACTGGCCCTTAACACCGACGGTCTTTGAATGAAACTTGCACCGCAGTCTATAATGCACTGGACGTTAATAAGTTGATCAATGTGAAATACTTCAGGGAGTTCCATTTCTTCACTTGATGGCAGCTTGGCCAGTCTACTGACAGGAGTATATAATGCCTGAAGCAAACGGTGAAACGTCTCTGTCTCTTGTGACACACTGCTATCAAATCAAAATCCTCCGCATCTGTATTAATGCCATTGAACGTTCATCATTTGATTTAGTTTTGTTTCATGAATATTAGCATGAGACAGGTTTCATCAAATAAAGCCACAAATGTGTTACAGTTTGGAATCCCTGGATCAAATTGTATCTCCTTGTTATTATCTGGCATTCATTCAAATCATATTTATTTGTTCTTCGGCGCTTTTATTAAAAAGTACATTTTTGTCTTCGGCATCTTTAAATTCCTTTAAATATAAACCAATTGTGTAAGTTGCTTCATCGAGTTCTCTCTGTCTTGTTGCCACATCCATTAAAAGCACACCTTTCTGTTCCGTAACGGCATCAAACTCAGCTTTAAAAATATTGTTGTTGATGACATCCCTGGTAGAAATGAAACATCAATGTATTTTTGTGTTGATGAATCAATGATACACCTGTCTGCTTGAGGCTATGTAACAGGAACACTGTTCTCTTGAACAACATCGTTACGTAGATACATGTCAGCTTGAGATGCAAGCGTTTCCTTTTTCATTTGGTCCTTTTCTTACACGAGCTGAAGGCGCTGAAATTTGGCCTAAAGTAAATGATTCTTCGTTTTTCCATGCAGGGGTGTAGCTGAATATTGTTGGCACGAAATTAGTATATTGCCACAAAACGGAAAGGTCTTCTTGGATGAAATCTAGTTGAATATCTACATTTTAAGAATTTGTTTCTTCTATGCATATATGGATTACCCTTTTAATTTGGAGTGAGAAACACATAATTCATGAAAACGCCCACCATTACTCATTCCATAAACACAATGGTTAAACCGTTCGTACAAAGACGGAAACAAATGAGAGAAAACAACTGACAGAGACATGCAATATTTTCATATATACCTTAATTTCTGTTCAAACATCTTATCCTTATATAAAATGTGTACTGCAAATTCTGGTGTGATCCGTAGAAGACCAGTTTTCTCTAAGGATAGCATAAATCAACTTATTCCTGAACAATGCCTCTTTTGGAGCGATGAAGAAGGTTATGACACATCCCTTTTGTTGTTTGCTATTACAATCAATACAAAATCTATGGCATATTAATGTTAACTACTATCTGAGACGATCTATTGTGAAATATTCTCGTATGCATGTACGACATGTTGGTCACTAGAGTTGCCCTACGTTAAATGTGCAAGACTGTACCGAGATCGGTCTTACCAGTTTAGAGTCTGTCTATATCTTTTTATGAACATTAACAAACCCTTATAATTAGCACAAAGTCTATATAATATGCTATGGTTATTCCACACCACGTTTTCCTTCGCCGTATGATGATCTAACTCTCTAAAGATTTTGTTCAGAGACCACGTCAAAGACATCCTTAAGCTGGTGAACAGTGTTACATAATGTGTCATTTTCTTGAGAAGCCGCTTGAATATCAATGTTTTGCATTTAAAAAGCAGCCCAAACGTTCAAGGCCATTGCTATATATTGAAATAATACTACTTGGCATTAATTGTATGTAAAGCTGTTTCAGATTGAACGTCAATTTGACAAAGAAATTAGGTTTAAATAAACTTTTAAATATAAAGAGAAAATCATTATCCTGAAATGGGCCTGCAAAATATCAAGTGTTAAATGCGCATAAAAGATGTTCAAAAGGATCGAAAACTTTTTTCGCTGCAATAAATGCAGTAGAATACCATATGTTTACACATTTGATTTTCCATTGTGACTATTCGACTTCACGTTTCAATAATAATAAAATATCCTATGTATTCACATTTGATTTTCCATTGTGACCGTTCGACTTAATGTTATAATAATAGTAGAATACCCTATGTAATTACATTTGATTATCCGTTCTGACCTTTCGACTTAATGTTTCAAAAATAGTCGAATTCAAAAGATCGACTGCATTATTCATTAATCTTTATAAACATTACTTCGTAATAATTTTCTCCTGTAACGGTGTCTCTAACATTCTTCTAAAACAAGCAGGGGAGGGTTTTGATAGTTGCTGGATGGGAGCTGGAAAGTTTGCATTGGTTCATTAATTCACTTCTGACTCATCAACCACTTGTTTCAAATCTTTATATAATTATAAAATATCTTTAAAAGAAAACATTTTTCCGCATTTAATGTTTATTGATGTATTCATACGTTACCAGTGATTTCTTAGATGAGCCTACTTGTATCGCTTTAGAAGCTCTAAACATTCTAATATAAAACGAAGCGAAGTATTCCAGTTTTAAAGCGTCACATAATTTCTGCCGTTTTGTACATTATGTTGTTAAGTACGCTCTATTTTCTACCAATACAAGATTTTGCAGGAACTATTATGCAAGAAATTCCCTTCAGACAAACACAACGACTTATTTTACCTTCGTTGAATTGAACTGCTTCTAACTATTCTTGAATATTTGATATATTGATGTTCCGGTGTATATATTAATATTGGTTTCAATCATAACAGAAGTATGAGATATTTTTAAGAACGATCTTAAAACATTGAAAACTGTAATAGTAATACAAAATCTATTGCGCGTTAAAGAAAAACGAAACACCTACATTGGTAGGCTTTGAAAAGTTAAAATTATATAATCTTTGTTAAGTTCTAAAAAACATCAGTTTGCTACAGTCATTTTCAAAGTCATCAATTATGAAAAGCAGCACGTGAAGCAAGGTGATCATCAAAATTCATTTGTAAAATTCACTGATCAATGATACTTAGATTGAGACAAAACTCGCTTCTGATAATCGCTAACTGCATACCTTTCTATGTTTCGTAACGTTATCACAATATATATTTCAAAAGATTCATAATCGTTCAGCTTTTGTATTATGGTATGACAAGACTGGTTCAATACTGTGTAAGTCAATTACATGGGTAGTCAGTCTACACGTTGATTCAATTTAAAGATATCGGGTCGACTGCATCAGATCTTTCCCCAATATTACAGCGAAAAAGCGATTTGTCTTGATTTTACAAATCTTATTACATTCCATTTTATATATACAGTCAACTTTATATTATTTTTCATTACATTTTCATATAAATAGCATTGTATTTATTGAACAATTTATAGAATTTGAGCGTGTGATTTTATAATTGGATTTAGCTGATATATATATATATATATATATATATATATATATATATATATATATATATATATATATATATATATATATATATATATAATTTTGTTTATTTTACCAAAAATAATTTGTTAGCAATCTGGTTTACGGTTTCTTAAATTAACTTATACAACCAGACCTTCTCTATAATTATTTCAATATGTCATTTTTCCAAGAAACATAGGTCAGCAAGTAAGATGTGTATATTTATGATGTGACGTAGAGAAAAAAAATCGAAATCCGGCTTGTATTTTACGTTGATAATTTGTGAGAGTAAATAAACATCATGTTAGTATCTTAGTTTTGTATTTCATTTTTGTTTCTTCGTGACTTGTTTTAATTTTCGTATTGTTGAGGAATGGAACTACTTGATTTAGAATTTACTGTCAGCCAGCTGTATATCTTATTCAGAAGAATGGTCAAGTCACTTGCTTAGATCAAAGAAAAGTGTTGAGAACATTACAGCTGGTCAACGAGATGCGAGGAATACAGAAAAAGCAAAGAAGTGACTTCAAAGTATTTATATCCATGGAAACGATGGCGGACTTCGGATTCATTGGATCATTAAATCATGTTTCCCATCTTAACCTATGTTCATAAAATAATGACGTAATATGCTCGCAAATATAAGTATGTATTTCTGGTTCCATTTACAGATATTTCTGATATTTGCCAGTGTTACCCGTTTGTATTTGAAAGTGAAATGTAAAAAGGTTTTACAAGTTTAATATATTTATAAGATGTTTCGTTGTACGCACTTTTAGTCATGGTAACGTTACGTTCATTAATAAAACGCGCATGGTGGCGGACATAATATGGTCACAAGCAGCTAATCATTTTATGACCTTAATGAACCAGGCTGTGTATGCTTTTATGAGGCGTGCGAATAGGCTATGTTTTAGTGCTGTTTAAATACCCCATTTCCTAACAAATGTGACATTCTCTGATTGGCTGAAGATATTTACCGGTACAAAAGCTGGTGTTATGTTTGCCAGAAGATGTTTGCCTCTAGGCAAGGTCATCCCAGCAGTAGTTGGCCTCGAACATAAACCATTTTCATTGTATTGCTGTCGCCGCACAAGTACTTCGTTATAAACGGGGAGATGTTAGGATCTTTTTGATAGATCAAACAGTTGAATTAGAGCAATTAGAGGAACGTGTTTGTCTTGAACAACAGGATGTACTGGTTTTTGATGTGGGTCCTACACTTAAAAGTGGCATTTGCTTTATGTGGTAAATTAATATACAACGCACATAATCATTTGAATTCATATTAGATCATGAAATATAAACATGCCGGAGATTGGCATGTATGTGCGCGCGTGTATGTGAGTGTGTTAAATAAGATATTATCTGGTTTCATTACTATGATTGAGTAAATAGTGGGTAATACCCTCTAATCGGGAATGTTGAATGAACCTTTATATATCTCTTTTGAAAGTCTCTCGATCCGAGGGAGACTAGTTGTACATTCTCTTTGACGGTGGACGCGCATGTGGTTCCAGAGTCCAAATTCCGATGCCCACAGGTGGTTGCAGATTGGGCACGGGACAAAGGTGGTTGTGGGAGGCTATGACACAGCTCTGTGACGTCTCTCACCAGCTAAAGCAATATGCTTGCGGAGGTCAACTTCGAAGGTCGAACTGGCTTTTGTGGCCAGAGCCTGCCACTGACTTACATCTGAAGCAGCGCGCTCGAGCTGGTGGGAATGACGGTCTGCCCATTGTATGTGCGTCTTGAGATTGTCATTGTACCTCGTGCCAGGACGGGCTTGGTTTTGGTTGCCCTGGGCTAGCTTGCCAAATAATAGCTGCTTTGGGATTCTGTTTTGATCCATGCGGATAATAATGGCCAGTATATAGAAGTTGGGCTTGAATTAGTTTAGCTTCGATCCTTGATGTCTTTGCTCTATCAAAGACTTCCTTATTTTTTTATTCGGTCCTGCCACTTAATCCACATGATGAATCTCAGGCAGCGCTGGTGGAATTGTTCCAACTGACTGATATGCTTTTGGGACAGAGTCCATTTTTCACAGCTGAACAAGGTAGATCTGAGAACAACTGCATTGTACACCTTTATCTCTGTTGACAGACGTATGACCTTGTGCTGCATGACCTTGGTTCGGAGTAGTCCGAGTTCTTGACTGGCGTTTTGGATTCTCGCAGTGATATCATCGGACAGGAAGCCATCACTGGATATTGTGCTGCGTAGGTATTTGAAAGTATCTACATTGGACATTGTTTGATGCGGACTGGAAGAGAACTTGTCTCATTCCTAGGCTAATTGTGAGTCAGGAAGCTTAAGAACACCTGCCCACGATTGCCTGTGCGTGAGTCTCTTCAAGCGCCATGAGGTCACATTCATCTAATTAGAGTGCTTCAGTGATGCGTCGTTCTAGCGTCTTGATTTTGCAATTAGGCGACGAAGATCAAACACTGATCCATCCAGGCGATATATAATGTATATACCTGGTTCAAGAACACGAATGGCATTGAGCAGTACCTGTGCGCAGAAGAGGTTAATGACTTCACATCCCTGTTTTACACACTTTGACATTGGGAATATTTCAGAGTATTTGACATCTGATACAATCGCTCCAGTCATGTCATCCTTTAAAAGCCGGATGACGTTGGTAAACGTCTGAGAACAACCAAGCTTCTTGAGTACTACCCACAATTCGTCTTGGTTGATTGTATCGTAATACTGTGTCAGGTCCACGAAGGCACTTCTCTTGGACCTGTCTCAATGCAAAGATCACGACGACAGTGATGCGGTAAGGGGGAAAAAAACACACTGAGACTAGAGCACGTTATCTTCTGACAATACCGCAATACGCCTTTTGAGATTGATTCGATCAAGTATTTTGACAGCTGTGGAGAGCAAGGAGATGCCTCTGTAGTTAATGCAGTCCACACGTGTGTATTTATTATTACTGAGGGTCACAACTGATGCGTCTCGGAGGCATCCGCTGAGATATCATCCTTTGCCAGGTGCCCCGCCAGTTTCTTCGTTTAATGGCTGTCTTTAAGGCGAAAAGCGAAACATCCTGTTGGTCGTGATTCGGCTGTTGGGGTGTCTGGTCGCGAACAGATTGGCTGACAGATGCGGGCAGATTTATTAGCTGACTAAAGTGTTCTTTCCATCGGTCCTTAATATCAGCCATGTCGTATATTAGTGTACTGCCATATTCAGCAAGCAAGGGGCAGAGCCAGACTTTGACGGTTCGAAGATTGACTTGATTGCGTTGTAGAGCTCTTTGGAGGTGTTAGTGTCAGCATTGCGTTGCATTCCTTTAGCTTTCCTTTAGCACCAGTGGTCATGCATCTTGCGGATTTGTATCATGACGATTTATACTTCAAATGTGGCCATTATCTAATGATACCGTATACCTCAAGCTTGGCTTTTAGATCATGATGCCTTATACGTCAAGTTTGGCTTTCATAGCATGGTGCTTTATACGTTAAGCTTGTCATATTTTGCATATTACTGGTGCCTCATAATTTATTTCTTCACAAATGTCAGTCTTAAAATGAATGTCTCCCATCCCCCATCCCCCGTATTTTTTATAAAACAGACCCTGCTCTTAAACGGACATGTTGCTATTGATAGGGTTAGATAAAGACTGGAATTGTTTAAATCAGTTGTCCTTTTCGTTCTTGTAAAAAATAGAAGCAAATGCCGATATTAAAAAAACTGTCTTGGTCTAAACCTCTTCATTGACTGTATGAATGATACTGTGAGGTTGAAATTCATCGTTTGTTTTTCGTTCCTTTTTTGAATATTCACTTTATTATGATTTGTTTTTATGATAAAGGTGACAATGAAAGTCTACGATATTGCCATTACCAGGCGTATTAAATGTATTTTCATTATTATATCGAAATTGTAACTCTAAAGTAACCATTAGGTGTTAATATGTCATGGAATAATAATGTATAATAGACAGCTTTAATTTCCTCTCTTGCACATTAATATTTGCACCTGCGTCTTGTATTTAAGTTTAAAATAATTTGTTTGGGTCATTTTGTATTAATGTCACAGGCTTACATGATTGCGTTAAATGCAATCGATCAATCGAGAGTACCATTATGAAATGCTAAAATTTCACAGGGGATTGCACTGTTATGATCATTTTCAGAAAATCAAACTCAAATTGACTAGAGAGAGTGATTCATACAGAATGATTTCTTTCACACTCAAACGCTTAGACCGTAAACATCTCCAAACGATGTTTGTATGAATGTATTGGCCATCGGGAAATTGGAGTAAAGTGTGTATACGTGAGCACAGCGAAAGATTAATATCGTCAAGAAATAATGTTGGGAATAAACAGCTGTATATTACGTTTCATAAATTTCGTTGTTATGACATTTCTGCCAACCTTTGATCTGATCACATCTATATTATTTCCTCACTTTCACAGTTTGCAGTGGAAAAGAAACAATAAATTCAAAATAACAATAATGACAAATTGATAAAAAAAAATAGGTTTCCAGTAATCAATGGATAATAAGTAATGTTTTCATTCGATTTGGTATGGCATTTTATAGATGTCATGCCATTCGTCTGTATATCTGTGTGTGTGTGTGTGTGTGTGTGTGATTGAATGAAATTATTTGCATCCCATATGATTAAGTCAGGTCTTAATCCACAAATAATGACAGCTGCACGTTTATTTGCTATTGAACATTACCTATTCTCTTATTTATAGTTTAAAATTTACTTTCCGACATATTATTTGTGTTCGATCGTTTACTAGACAAGGATGTACAATTAATTAACCCTAATCCTGCATTTTACTTTTAGTTAGACATTGTAATGTTACATATTATGGGATCCAGGTATGTAATAAATATTTCTTTGTTTAGTGAAACTTTAGTTTCATATAAACCGTGATAGACTATACTTTCCAAGTGTAATATTTATGATAAATTACTGGAGTGAAATACGATAATATAACGTTGCCGTATCAACAAGATTAGAATCATGAGGCATTTTTAGATGTGAACATAATCTAGTGCTAAGTATATTTTTAGTTTTGCCTTTTGGAAGAATGCTTATGTTAATACTCATATGTTGATACGGATATGTTAATACATATATGTTAATACTGATATGTTAATACATATATGTTAATACTGATATGTTAATACACATATGTTAATACTGATATCTTAATACATATATGTTAATACTCATATGTTAATACACATATGTTAATACTGATATGTTAATACATATATGTTAATACTCATATGTTGATACGGATATGTTCTGTGCAAATATACATACAACACAGCAGACCATAAACGGTAAAACAGGGGTATTATCGCATAGAACACCGCACGTACGAAATCTGTCACGAATTTGTGACGCACAGTACTAGTCACTACATTGGATTATTACATTGAAAAAGATACCTTGTCCAAGTGAATAATGGATATATTTCACATCGTAGGTGAAAATTTCCACTATTTCATACCCTGGATGAGAAATGTGTCTTCTCTCAACGTGTTTACACCAGAGACAATCCCAGTTCTTGGAAGAGAGCATTTGTAAACTGAGATGGTGTGTCTGCTAATTTAATTAGTGTGAGTCTTTACGTTGCATTCATCAAACTTACAATGACATCTTTATTTTACAGAAGCTATTAAACTAAAAGGATTAATTGCCAAAACAAATATTTTTTCGTAAGAAGATTTATTCATCCCTTTCCAGACAAAACATTCCAGACGTGACATATAAATGTAAATAACAACCGCATAAAATTAGAGTATATCGGTTCGTACAAACTTACACATGGCAACTTACTTGGTTGCTGTCTTGACCTCAATTCCGGGAAGATAATATTTACTTTTCACAAGTCTAAAATACCTTAGCCAAGACATGCCTAATGCATGACGCTCTCAATCTAAGACAAAGAGGCTGACTACCTACCTAACTTTATCTTCAATACTTTTAAACATAGAAAGATCTTGATGACTTTTCATTGCTGTATTTCAAATAGCATGCATAATGTTAAGACATTAAGTCTTAAACAAAGAAACATACAAAAGCGCGAAAACCAACAGACCTTATAAAATTCAACACGCTTTCAACCTTTTGGCAGACGAATTCGTGCTCTCTTTAAATCAGCAAACCATCAAAGTTCAAAATACTGCAGATGTGAATGTCACTGGTTCAACCCCACGTTTGTCACCAAATAAAATGTATACCTGATCTTTGCTAACCCAAAATATCCTCAACATCTCATCTCCTTTCAATTACATTAGAATCTCCAGTCGTAGGTGTGTATTGTTGTAAACAGATAGTTCAAAAGATCGAGTTTTAATTGGATCAGCCATTCACTTAACACAAATGAATTAGCTTAAAACCAAAACACAAATCTGTCACTGCTGCTTTAACAACCATCCTAAAATCTTTAACCTTTATTGAAACCTCTTAAATTTTTCAATCTTTTTGGATGTCCTTTATTATACTGAAATGTATTCAACATCTTAAATCTGCCAACCCGTTAATAATCCGAGTATTGCAGAAATAAGACCTATACAATCTGGGAAAATATTGTAGTCAGAGTGATGTAAGAGGTAATGAAAAGCTGATGAAACTGCCAAATTTGTTGCCTGCATTTAGCCGTTTCCAAATGGAAGGTTCAACGTGTGCGTAATTTTTGGCAATAAAAGCGGAATGCAATCTCAACAAAAATCTGAAAAATGCATAAGACACTATACGAAATGGGCATCCATCATATATAACAAATTGTAGTTCTGATGTGTAAAATGCTATTAGCTTATTAAAACAAACCTGACTCGAGCAAAGCTCTTGATGGTGATGCTACCGTAGCTATTGTGGGTGATATTACCGTAGCTATTGTGGGTGATATTACCGTAGCTATTGTGGGTGATATTACCGTAGCTATTGTGGGTGTTTAACTTGTATCCATGATTGAGAAATGTAGATTAAACAATTAAGATACTATTTGCAATAATATTTACATGATGTGACTTACGGACATTGGTTTATCCTATTTAGCGTGGTCGGCTTGATATCTGTCACGTTATTCAAATTAATATATATGACCCTATGTGCGAACGTGATGGGAAATAGCCCACGTGCTGATCATCTTGTTGTGTCTTAGGTTTTAAAATACAAATTGTGATAAACATATTCATTTATTCCGATTTTAACTTACGTCTGATGATATCAGTGTTTTATTTTTGTTAAAATGTAATTTGAGAAAAACAATTTATTTCAATTATTTATTAGAATTACAATGTGCATGTTGACTGACCAGACTCTAATAGTATTTTGGGATACTGTGAACTCATTCAAGGACGTTCTGGATTATATCATTGTGAAGAATCCGAACTGTTGGCAGATAATCTCGTCCAAGACAAATGACATATCGACACATTCAATCATGGAATTCATTAAAACAACATTATACTCTGGACTTATGATAGAAGTTTTTAGGTTCAGATAACTTTTGGGATTATATGGGGTTTGAATGATAATACTGGAAGTTACTGAAAGATTTTCATTTGATAACTTTAAGAAATAAATTATTTGTTGATTTCGCAAAGCTTGTAAATATTACTTGATTCTATTACTTCGTTTAACAAACAACAGAGTCGTACCCGAGAATCGGGACAAGAGTGCATACCATGCCTAGTCGTACCCGAGAATCGGGACAAGAGTGCATAACATGCCTAGTCGTACCCGAGAATCGAGACAAGAGTGCATACCATGCCTGGTCTAATGACTATTTGTCATATTCGTGTCGAGTGTGTTGATTTCGTGCATGGGCTACACGAGTATTTGAATGTGAACTGCATGAATGGTCTGTATGATGATATTGTAGCAAATGAATGCTTGGACTATTTGATGTTTTAAGTATATTACATTTATTAATACATACACATTTTGACGAATTTTAACATCTTTATAGTCAACAATTTATCTTGCTGTGCTTCATGTTTAATGTTTATCGAAAGGTTTAGCGGTTTAGCGGAATACAAATGTTGCAATTCAGTTTTAGATATTTGATTCACACAAACACACACACACACACACACACACACACACACACACACACACATACATACATACATACATACATACATACATACATACATACATACATACATACATACATACATATATCCAAACATACATATATATATATATATATATATATTATTCACTACACTTATATCTCCTGATAATATCTTTCCAGGCAGTGCCTTAGACTGGAAAGCATGAGTTAAAACACAGGACATAACTTAGAAGGTTGCAAAATATGATTACTTTATAAATCACAGAACTCTCCCATTTTCGCGTATCTGGGGAACTACTGGTTCCTTTTATAAGAAAATAATTCAGTGTATTGCTTAAATGTTTTAATTCATTATACCAATTATTTATTGTCAATCTGTTACGTATTCCCCTGATATGATAATCTGTAACATTTAATCCTATTACACGTTGGCGGCATGTATTAAATATATGTACTGACAAGCTATGAAGGATGGTCCAGGGCAGATATTAAATATATGTACTGACAAGCTATGAAGGATGGTCAAGGGCAGATATTAAATATATGTAAATATATGTACTGACAAGCTATGAAGGATGGTCCAGGGCAGATATTAAATATATGTACTGACAAGCTATGAAGGATGGTCCAGGGCAGGTATTAATATAAATGTACTGACAAGCTATGAAGGATCGTTCAGCGCATGTATTAAATATCTGTACCGACTAGCTATGAAGGATGTTCCAGGGCAGGTATTAAATATATGTACTGACAAGCTATGAAAGATGGTCCAGGGCATTTATTAAATATATGTACTGACAAGTTATGAAGGATAGTCCAGGGCATGTATTAAATACATGTACTAACAAACTATGAAGCTATGAAGGATGGTCCAGGGCAGGTAGTAATATGCTTGCAATATCTAGGATGGTCCAGGGCAGGTATTAAATATATGTACTGACAAGCAATGAAGGATGTTTCAGGGCAGGTATTAAATATATGTACTGACAAGCTATGAAGGATGGTCCAGGGCAGGTATTAAATATATGTACTGACAAGCTATGAAGGATGGTCTAGGGCAGATATTAAATATATGTACTGACAAGCTATGAAGGATGGTCCAGGGCAGGTATTAATATATATGTACTGACAAGCTATGAAGGATGGTCCGGTGCAGGTATTAAATATATTTACTGACAAGCTATGAAGGATGGTCCAGGGCATGTATTAAATATATGTACTGACAAGCTATGTAGGATGGTCCAGGGCATGTATTAAATAAATGTACTGACAAGCTATGAAGGATAGTCCAGGGCAGGTATTAAATATATGTACTGACAAACTATGAAGGATAGTCCAGGTCAGATATTAAATATATGTACTGACAAGCTATGAAGGATGGTCCAGGGCAGGTATTAATATATATGTACTGACAAGCTATGAAGGATGGTTCAGGGCATGTATTAAATATATGTACTGACAAGCTATGAAGGATGGTCCAGGGCAGATATTAAATATATGTACTGAAAAGATCTATGAAGGATAGTCCAGGGCAGATATTAAACATATGTACTGACAAGCTATGAAGGATGGTCCAGGGCAGGTATTAATATATATGTACTGACAAGCTATGAAGGATGGTCCAGGGCAGATACTAAATATATGTACTGACAAGCTATGAAGGATGGTCCAGGGCATGTATTAAATATATGTACTGACAAGCTATGAAGGATGGTCCAGGGCATGTATTAAATATATGTACTGGCAAGTTATGAAGGATGATCCAGGGCATGTATTAAATATACGTACTAACAAACTATGAAGGATGGTCCAGGGCAGGTAGTAAAATGCTTGCAATATCTAGGATGGTCCAGGGCATGTATTAAACATATGTACTGACAAGCTATGAAGGATGGTCCAGGGCAGATATTAAATATATGTATTGACAAGCTATGAAGGATGGTCTAGGGCAGGTATTAAATATATGTACTGCCAAGCTATGAAGGATGGTCCAGGGCAGGTATTAATATATATGTACTGACAAGATATGAAGGATGGTCCAGGGCAGGTATTAAATATATGTACTGACAAGCTATGAAGGATGGTTCAGGGCATGTATTAAATATATGTACTGACAAGCTATGAAGGATGGTCCAGGGCAGATATTAAATATATGTACTGACAAGTTCTATGAAGGATAGTCCAGGGCATGTATTAAATATATGTACTGACAAGCTATGAAGGATGGTCCAGGGCGTGTATTAAATATATGTACTGACAAGCTATGAAGGATGGTCCAGGGCAGGTATTAAATATATGTACTGACAAGCTATGAAGGATGGTCCAGTTCAGGCATGAAATATATGTACTGACAAGCTATGAAGGATGGTCCAGGGCAGGTATTAAACATATGTACTGACAAGCTATGAAGGATGGTCCAGGGCAGGTATTAATATATATGTACTGACAAGCTATGAAGGATGGTCCAGGGCAGATATTAAATATATGTACTGACAAGCTGTGAAGGATGGTCCAGGGCATGTATTAAATATATGTAGTGACAAGCTATGAAGGATGGTCCAGGGCAGATATTAAATATATGTACTGGCAAGTTAAGAAGGATTGTCCAGGGCATGTATTAAATATATGTGCTAACAAACTATGAAGGATGGTCCAGGGCAGGTAGTAATATGCTTGCAATATCTAGGATGGTCCAGGGCATGTATTAAATATATGTACTGACAAGCTATGAAGGATGGTCCAGGGCAGATATTAAATATATGTACTGACAAGCTATAAAGGATGGTCTAGGGCAGGTATTAAATATATGTACTGACAAGCTATGAAGGATGGTCCAGAGCAGATATTAAATATATGTACTGACAAGTTCTATGAAGGATGGTCCAGGGCATGTACTAAATATATGTACTGACAAGCTATGAAGGATGGTCCAGAGCATGTATTAAGTATATGTACTGACAAGCTATGATGGATGGTCTAGCGCAGGTATTAAATATATGTACTGACAAGCTATGATGGATGGTCCAGGGCAGGTATTAAATATATGTACTGACAAGCTATGAACGATGTTCCAGGGCAGGTATTAAATATATGTACTGACAAGCTATGAAGGATGGTCTACTGCAGGTATTAAATATATGTACTGACAAGCTATGAAGGATCGTCCAGAGCAGGTATTAATATATATGTACTGACAAGCTATGAAGGATGGTCCAGGGCAGATATTAATTATATGTACTGAGAAGTTCTATGAAGGTTGGTCCAGGGCATGTATTAAATATATGTACTGACAAGCTATGAAGGATGGTCCAGAGCATGTATTAAGTATATGTACTGACAAGCTATGAAGGATGGTCTAGCGCAGGTATTAAATATATGTACTGACAAGCTATGAAGGATGGTCCAGTTCAGGTATGAAATATATGTACTGACAAGCTATGAAGGATGTTCCAGGGCAGGTATTAAATATATGTACTGACAAGCTATGAAGGATGGTCCAGGGCAGGTATTAAATACATGTACTGACAAGCTATGAAGGATGGTCCAGGGCAGGTATTAAATATATGTACTGACAAGCTATGAAGGATGGTCCAGGGCAGATATTAGACATATGTACTGACAAGCTATGAAGGATGGTCCAGGGCAGGTATTAATATATATGTACTGACCAGCTATGATGGATGGTCCAGGGCATGTATTAAATATATGTACTAACAAACTATGAAGGATGGTCCAGGGCAGGTAGTAATATGCTTGCAATATCTAGGATGGTCCAGGGCAGGTATTAAATATATGTACTGACAAGCTATGAAGGATGTTCCCGGGCAGGTATTAAATATATGTACTGACAAGCTATGAAGTACGGTCCAGGGCAGGTATTAAATATATGTACTGACAAGCTATGAAGGATGTTCCAGGGCAGGTATTAAATATATGTACTGACAAGCTATGAAGGATGGTCCAGGGCAGATATTAAATATATGTACTGACAAGCTATGAAGGATGGTCTAGGGCAGGTATTAAATATATGTACTGACAAGCTATGAAGGATGGTCCAGGGCAGGTATTAATTTGCTTGCAATATCTAATTTTGCATTATTACGTCTGCAAGCACAAACATGAACGAAACATGTTTCAAACGGTGGTAATCTGAACCCATCTATTCTTCAGAGATTGATTTATAATTTAAAAAATGAAGGACATAGCATGGAGAAGAATATTGTAAATGTTTGTAAACACTTGCTGAATTAAAAGATATAGTTCGCATCAACACAAACAGTCTCTATATCACAGGGTACTATTTATTTGCACGTTTCTCTAACAGTTTAACTTAGAACGGTAAACAAATATCGTATGTTTAACATTCACACGGCATATGTAATATAATATAAGCAAAAACTAAATGTGTTTAGTAACCAGTTAAATACAATCATACTTGGGTTGTGTATTAATAAATATTGATTCAATGAGAATTCTTTCGAAGCGAAACAACGATCAGAAAGTTGGTGTTTCTTTTGACAAAGGAGTGATATTGCTAGTACATTTATTCATACCAAAACATGAAATTTGTCTCTGAAGCAAGTTGAGAGTTATATAATGGGAAACAACCTATTCCGTTTTCGTTGGTATCTTGAAAACGAAACTGTTCCAAATGACCGTCACTAAATTGAGATTGAAGGGCGATATGTATCGTTTTGCCCTGTTATATATATATATATATATATATATATATATATATATATATATATATATATATATATATATATATATATATATATATATATATATGCAATTTCTATTAGGTCCTTACTCTGCATATTCCCTTGTAAGGTTAACAGATCTGTAAGACAGTTTACTTAATGATGTTTCAAGGATATCTGGTATTACTTGTCAAGAAGGCCCTGCTTTATCCCTTCTATGAAATGTCTGGTCATCTAAATTCCAATATGTATCATTGTCAGATTTCAGTCAGTAATGTACTAAATTAATATCTTTAAATTCTCCGAGGACCATTTCTGAATCATTGTGGAAACTATGTCCATGGTGTAGTTCAAGCTTCTGTGTCTGCATAAAAAGCAGAACAGCAAACGCCGCACACGACACAATTGGTTAATACTCGCGCAAGTGAGATAAGCACCGAAAGGTTTGTAATTTGCTGTCGCCGTTCTGTTATTGCTTGCTTGCTAGGATCTTTGAATCACTATAGTATTAGGTGTTATAAAAGATCCAATCTTCCCAAGCATTCGGCCATGAATTAGAGGGATAAGAACTAATGGAGTGCGCATGCGTCTACATATTGCACGTCTCTTGAGACATGTATTCTAAGGGTCACTTTTAACTGAGACACGTAATATATAAATCACGTCTCTTGAGACATGTATTCTAAAGGTCACTTTTAACTGAGACACGTAATATATAAATCACGTCTCTTGAGACATGTATTCTAAGGGTCACTTTTAACTGAGACACGTAATATATAAATCATGTATCTTGAGACATGTATTATAAGGGTCACTTTTAACTGAGACACGTAATATATAAATCACGTCTCTTTAAGACACTTTCTGTATGGATCACGTCTCGTAAGACACGTATATATGCGTCATATATGGATCACGTCTCGTGAGACACGTATATATGCGTCATATATGCGTCACCGTTCTTGAGACACGTACTATATACATCACTTCTCTTGTAACATGCATCACTTCGTCTCAGACATGTACTATATGCAGCACTTTTAGCAAAACTATATGCAGCTGAATTGGTAACCTTGTAGTTGCGAGACATGTCTCGTCTGTCACACAGATGCATAAGACACGACCGCAAATCACATACGTAACATTGATTTTGTATTTTAGCGGGACGGAAATAATTGTTGCATACATAATTAGTCGTCATTTAGGAACTGATACATTTTACATAATGATGGTGTGATGTCCAATCAATATTGATTATAGTAACAGCCCGCTTCGATCATTGGATTTTATCACAATCACATAAATCGTTCTCATGATGTAGAATTCATCATCTTTACGATAGTCGGTGTGATAAGGCTTTGGTGGAAAATGAATATTTTCATCATGATAATTCTCGAACAATAATTGAATTCATTATGTAGATAAAAGCCAGCTAGATTAAGTCATTCATAAAGAGATGTGTACATAAAAGTGGCTTTCATTAATAATTTTTTAAACACGCTCTGTGAAAACAAATGTATAGCAAAACATTTCTTCCTGAAACTATTTAATCTGCCTAATTTATTTATTGATGCAAGAAATAGACTTTACAAAAAATAATGCTGAAAATGTACATCGTTAATATCAATTAGGCAAATAAACATTATACTTGTGTTGACAGTAAAGGGTGAACATTACAATCTGACGGAAATTGAAATAAGGCGTCTGAAATACACAAGTAATGAGAACAATTATACCTCATTCGATTGGATGGCAATCTAAAGTGTTAATTTATAGCACAAAAAGGCGCCAGTGTGATTCTTAATTGCATCAAAAACTGCCGTTTAGTTTGATAGCTATATGTGTAGTAAAGTAATAGGATAACATAATTATTTTTACTATTAACTCATAAGGGATTCCATATGTGAACAGCTAAGATAATAGAAAATGACTTCTTTAATAGCATTTGTCTAGAACTGGCACATCGGATATATGGTTGCCAAGTTACGCCAAAACCAATCACATTTGATAAGCCCCACTGGTCCATCATTGCACGGTCTATATATATATATATATATATATATATATATATATATATATATATACTACCCTATGGTCATAATTTAGACCCGTACAAGGCTGTCTATTATTGCTGTGTTTGATTTAATGTCAACTTTAGACCCCTCGATCATACGAGATCCGCTTTGATCAACTAACTGATACTTTACTATCTATTATGAATATATATATATATATATATATATATATATATATATATATATATATATATATATATATATATATATATATATATATATATATAAAATTGCCGTGTTGTCAGGACATTTTAGCCATGAGAATAATAATGTATATTCGCGATTTGGGAGATATATAGTATCGGTTGTAATATATAGGATCTTTTCGTACCAATTTATTACCTAATGAAATGAAAAGAAGGATCACAAGAAGATACCATTGTGGAGAGAATTCATTTATGAAACCGCTTGATTGTGGAACAAAGAAATTGTACTTTAACGTTCTGGAATAATTTGATGATCACTCGCATCATTTTTATGTTGAATAACTCGTACATACAGATATTTACAAAACAATATACGCAATATGAATAAAACAATGCAGCATACATTCAAAGCAGATTAGAAATGATAATTGCCGAAAATTGAGAACAATAATATACATATCTCAAGCAAACAAACCAAAACGACGGACCAAGTATACAAAGAAAAGGTACTGTAGTCTGCAATCTAATTGATTTAGGTGAATGATGACGCAGTCTAGGCAAGGCATAGTTATCACTTGATCAAATTGCAGTATCTTCATTCTGCATTTGTATTCTAAGCGATATAAATATTTTAACTGAAGACAATTCAATGATAAATCATTTTAGACCTAGGGCAAGAGAGAAACTTTACAACCCTCTTAATTCGTCTTAAGGAGTGCTCCGTACGGACAAGCAAGCGTCAAGCAAAATTACAAAACGAGACAGTTCGGGTTTCTGGAAAGAACAAAGCATTATATTAGACATTATTTTGCGGTAGCAATCGAACAAGCAAGTTATGTATGCTTTTTTCCATGACAGTTAATCATACTTGAACAAAATCTTCATTCGAAAAAATGTTAATTTAGTTTCGTAAGATAGCAGCTAGACTGAATGAACATACTTTATAAATAGTAAGTGAAAGAACACAACTGACCACGGCAAAGTGTTTTAAAGGAACACCACTGAAGCTTGACAAACCCTGTCACGTAGCAACACCACTAACACGGATTTCTGCGCAATATATGTTTTAGCTCCACTTCGCCTTCGTGTTTGTTCTTTACAACTTGTGTCGTACTCATAAAGATTATGTTGCGTCTTTTGAAATAGTCGTCATATTTACCTCCGTGTAGATATTTGAACTTAATACAAGTTAAAACGAATCAGTGCATATCTGTAAATTGCTAATGTATCTAACTGTACTACTGATTACCATTCACTAATAAAAAGATTCTATAAGTACCAGCAGAGATATTGAAATTCTATTTTGAATCATAATGCAATTTATCATCATAATTGTATTTATGTCAAAAGGTATTCATATTGCCATTATCGAAATTCCTATTATAGAACCACGTATTATTTTGAAATATATTTCCATCCCGTTTTTGGCTGTTGTGTCGCTTGAATATTGAAATAATTTAACCGAACAAATCGTCTCAGTCAACGCACGCGACACACTATTATCATCCACTTCCAGACTGTGCCTCTTACGATTGGATTCCAAAATAAAAAACCCGGTCTGGTTCCGAATTTCGCTTTGACGCACAAAATCATTACCACTTCTGTGTGTAAAATGAATAAATTTTAAGACATATGAACTTATTTATTTGTGCAAGGTTAATTTAAAAACCGGGATGATTTGAATTAGAGACTGTGAATTATGATGACTGGAACATTTATGCTGATTTGCAATTTACCATTGACATCAGTGTTGTCATTTCAATATGCTTTATCAAATATCTCCTATACTTATTATTCTTCACATTTGCAAATATTATATTTTACCATTTTGAATAATACATTTGTGAGGAAACATAGAAGTTTGGAAGTAACATAATAAGCTGTTTCGACTATTTACTCGTGATTTGCCTTGTTTAGTGCTATTGTAATATAATAAGAAAGTTTTCGGCGAAAGCCCCTTTTCTCGTCACTACAATACCCTAGAGAGATGAGGTAACTGAAACAGACGTGAGCTGTACATATATTCCATTTTAGCCTGGCATGTTACAGTATCAACTAAGCTTGGTAGCGTGGACGGCAACGAATGCACTGTTTTTCATACTGACATATGTGAGGCAAACGTGTTCCAGGCACCGAAATCAGAGTACAAATTCACCTTAATTTAATTATGCGAACGTTCGGTTCGATTGTACGATACACATGCTTCATGACGTTGTTTTTAAACGAAATAACAACGACATAAATGTGATATTTCATGCATAACCGAAATTGCGAATATCAAACAAAACCGAATCCCATTTCTTCATCAATAATGGGTCAGAAGAACATTCAATATTGCACCTAGGATTTTGCTGAAAATGCATCAGCTGCTGTGTTAGACGCTTACAAACGTTAATATAAATATTGTGCAACTGCTGTTAGATAATGGAAAACATTCATCACTGATGCAATAAATGCTCTAAGTAGCAAAAGAAAACCAATAAGATGGATATGACGTCTTCTATATATTAATGGCACCAACAAACACACAACCACATGCATACACACAGATATACGTAATCTTGCACATTTGTTGCACAGCTTCGACACAATGCATCCATGATTCAGCACAATGGGACAGCAAAAGCTAAAGGTCGGAGTTACTACTTCTAGGACAGAGTGTCCTGGGCACAGAAGGAAACATATTGATGCAATTCAAATTATATATAGCACATTCAAACGTTTTAATTTGGACGATGCTGTTAGAAGTGCGGTATTTCTCTGTTAGCTAGTGACAGGATTGTACAAGTGCATTTTTGGCTCCAGAAAACCCAATCCCCATTTCCTGATTATCTCAAACAGTGAATAAGTGGAGTCGGGATGGAAGGAGTATGAGAAGTAGGTAAAAAGTGCTTTCTACTAATATTTCCTTAAGGCAGAGAGATGAGATCTCTGTGCAAATCAGGATACGTTTGTTAGGGCCAGATCAACGTGTGATGTACGGTAAGGTATTTCTGCTCTCCCTAAATGGCATTACTTTCATGGCACACATATTGCACAGGTAGGCGTATCTCCTACCAACATTAGGTTGACAAAAGAGTAAATAAATTATTGTATTCAATTCCGTTAACTCCGAAACAGATGGAAGAATTGAAAAATACTCTAATGGTTCTAATAAAAGAGGCCGCAATGCTTGCTATCCCTAAAAGACAGAATCTATGCACAAAGCATTTTTGTCAAAAGGCGTCCATGAAGCGCGTAAAAGAGCGTCACAGAAGGATATGAATTGAAGGTAGGAGAACCAGGAGCCTTGAATGTGTCACATACAAACAATGCACGAATACCAGGAAATAATTTAAAATTTAAGAAAAATCAAGATCTGGCTAAGAAAGCATCCGAAGAAAACTTGTTTGATGATAAAGAACGTACTATAAGCATTATCTCTAAAAACGCTTTCGAAAAGAAAAAACTTGATGAAGACACAATATTCGATCCACAAGATATAGCTATCATATTTGCCAGATATTTTAATAACATATATGCCCAATAGAATACTTCATTCAGTACATTATTCACTACCCTAAATAAAGAAACCAAACTTAAAGTAAATTATATACCGGATGAAACAGCAGCATTCATAAAACAACTCAGACAACGTAACGCACAGATAATAGATTGTGTACAGTACGAGAATGTAAGATATAGGGGATGAAAACTGATATACGTTATCACAAATCTGTTATATGCAATAATAAAATATGATATATGTTATTTTACTGGAAATAAGCATAATTGGATCAATATAAAAAGGCGTTGGAAAGTGTAAACATGACCCTGAAAACTACAGGGCTGCATCTTACTACATGTTTGAACTAACCATTCAATATATATATATATATATATATATATATATATATATATATATATATATATATATATATATATATATATATATATATATATATATATATATATATATATATATATATATATATATATACATATATATATACATATATATATACACATAATATATACACATATATATATTTGCCTTGATTCATGGTAGGTAAGTAAAATGCAGAGCCAAATTTTCATAATCCCCAACAGCAGGTACACCAAAAGGGACTGAGCTGCACATCGGCATTTTTTAATGTTATCATGAAACTATCTTCGCTAGAATTAGAATCAAATGTCTATGCCGCATATTTGGACATAAGGAAGCCATTTAACACTGTATGGTACGTTCCTGTACGTCAAGCTTGCCCTATAGGGAGTTGCAAACAAATGGATCGCTGTAATTAAGAAATCCTACTTTTATATCCATTCGATTACAATTATAAATATCAGTAAAATTGAACATATGCCAATCAGACAAGGTGTCTGCAAAGGCGGAGTGCTTTAACGACCCTATATATGGTATATATCAATGATATGTTCAAGTTGTTAGAAGGTTCCTAATTAGGAATAACCGTAGGAACAATTACGTATGGAAACCCTGCGTTAGCTGATGATATCATTCTTATTACAACAAGACTGGGTCATTTATAAGCAATGATTGATATCGCTCGCTTGTGCTCGGTATCCTGCAATTTCAAATCAATGAAAGCATGAGTTGCATTATCGCCTTCAGGCGTAACAGACAATAGAGAGATTGCACGTTTGAGTGGAGAATTGGTCCAAACGTTTGAATGAATATTTTGTTTACGAATTATATTCCTTTCTACATGAATAACAGTATCAAACAAATAAGATTCATTCCTGACATATATGGAATTGTTCACATATAATGCTTGAAAGGTTTTATTTGTATTTTTGTACACAATAAAACATAACCAGCTAAGAAGGAATGGAAATATATTATATTGTACACTATGCATGAATATGAGAATATCCTCTTTACGCATATGTTCTTTAAATCCATCCAATCGAAGATTAAAAAAATATATGATTCTTTTGCACACGCTTTTTCCTGTCAAATACATAGTTCAAACTAACAGCTTAAGTCGCTCAAAATTTGGCTAGGTTTTTAGTAACTCCATGCTGTATGACACGGTAAAATTGCTAACATTGCAATATTTCGTACACTGATGTTACGACTCATATGCTTATCTTGTGTTAAAAACACGAAGTACAGGGATATGTATTGTTCGAATATTATCAATATTTTTGATATTGTAATTGATGCATATCTTCTTAACATATCTGAGGAAATCTGTTCAGCATTTACTAGGAAAGGAATTCGCATACACTTCTGGACTAAATGACGCTAAAGTCTGACGTTACATTTTCTGCAGGAAGTCAAAATGCATTTTGTTACTAATAGCAATGTTTGTTAGCATTTTATATTTTATGGCTAACATACGAACGAATGACATATTAATGAATTAATTCAACATTATCCCACTGGGTTACCTCACAGATGACTTCACAGTATCAGTTACGACGTAACATAACTGCTCATACATTTTGATGTAAAATCTCTTCCAGTTCTCAAATGTGATAATTGTATTGTGTATCTCTTATATTACGTTGAGCTAGAGAACATAAGAATGATCCATTTGATCTGTAGAAATCGCTATCAGGATTCAACATACAAAATGTAGTTATATTTATATATGCATGAGTTGCTAATTCATACGTATTGTTAAGAGTACATGCATGACTTTCTAATTTATACGTATTTGTATGATTGCATACATGAGTTTGTGATTTATACGTATTTGTATGATTCCATGCATGAGTTTGTGATTTATACGTATTTGTATGATTGCATACATGAGTTTGTGATTTATACGTATTTGTATGATTCCATGCATGAGTTTGTGATTTATGCATGAGTTTGTGATTTATACGTATTTGTATGATTGCATTCATGAGTTTGTGATCTATACGTATTTGGATGATTGCATACATGAGTTTGTGATTTATACGTATTTGTATGATTCCATGCATGAGTTTGTGATTTATACGTATTTGTATGATTCCATGCATGAGTTTGTGATTTATGCATGAGTTTGTGATTTATACGTATTTGTATGATTGCATTCATGAGTTTGTGATTTATACGTATTTGGATGATTGCATACATGAGTTTGTGATTTATACGTATTTGTATGATTCCATGCATGAGTTTGTGATTTATACGTATTTGTATGATTCCATGCATGAGTTTGTGATTTATACGTATTTGTATGATTCCATGCATGAGTTTGTGATTTATACGTATTTGTATGATTCCTTGCATGAGTTTGTGATTTATACGTATTTGGATGATTCCATACATGAGTTTGTGATTTATACGTATTTGTATGATTATATGCATGAGTTTGTGGTTTATACGTATATGTATGATTGCATACATGAGTTTGTGATTTATACGTATATGTATGATTATATGCATGAGTTTGTGATTTATACGTATATGTATGATTATATGCATGAGTTTGTGATTTATACGTATATGTATGATTATATGCATGAGTTTGTGATTTATACGTATATGTATGATTATATGCATGAGTTTGTGGTTTTTACGTATATGTATGATTGCATACATGAGTTTGTGATTTATACGTATATGTATGATTATATGCATGAGTTTGTGGTTTATACGTATATGTATGATTATATGCATGAGTTTGTGGTTTATACATATTTGTATGATATGATTATATGCATGAGTTTGTGATTTATAATTATATGTATGATTGTATACATGAGTTTGTGATTTATACGTATATGTATGATTATATGCATGAGTTTGTGATTTATACGTATTTGTATGATTATATGCATGAGTTTGTGATTTATACGTATTTGTATGATTATATGCATGAGTTTGTGGTTTATACGTATATGTATGATTGCATACATGAGTTTGTGATTTATACGTATATGTATGATTATATGCATGAGTTTGTGATTTATACGTATATGTATGATTATATGCATGAGTTTGTGATTTATACGTATATGTATGATTATATGCATGAGTTTGTGATTTATACGTATATGTATGATTATATGCATGAGTTTGTGGTTTTTACGTATATGTATGATTGCATACATGAGTTTGTGATTTATACGTATATGTATGATTATATGCATGAGTTTGTGGTTTATACGTATATGTATGATTGCATACATGAGTTTGTGATTTATACGTATTTGTATGATTCCATGCATGAGTTTGTGATTTATACGTATATGTATGATTATATGCATGAGTTTGTGGTTTATACGTATATGTATGATTATATGCATGAGTTTAATTTATATATGCAATTCTACGACTTGTCCGTATCATTATTGCATTTCTACCGATTCTCTATGTTATTAATCTCTGAAGAAGGCAATAATCTCATTAATGTGGTCTTGTATGCTAGATCACGACTAGTTGTCAGAATTAGTAACGTCGGATCAATAAGATAGACCGAGTATCGACTCATAATCCGGATTTTCCGATGCTAAAAAAATACTGATCTAAAACTCAAGATCTAATTATTGGAAAAATTATATTTTTTTTTCTTTTAAAACTTTACATCATAATTGTCTAATACGACCTTTATCTTACGCTATAAAATGATCTTCATTTTCTTCAATGGCTGGCGGATATCAGTTTTGTGTATAAAATATGTAACATCAGTAAGGCTATGTTACTACAAACACTGTTAATAAAACGAGTTTTGCAACGTAGGAGGGAAGTAGGCCTACCTATGTTATCGACAGTTATTGTGCATTTCTAATATTTTGCATCAAGAAATATTTATCAGAGGAATGACTAGGAATGTTTGTATCATAAGCCAGGCTTATAGCATTTAATTTGTTTCTGACTGGAAATGTGAAAGACTCCGATAGGGATTTGGCGTTGGAGCGAAAGCATTATTTTGAAAGCTGTGTATTGCGGGATTAAAGAAACAGTTGCATCGTGAATGAGTATACATGCATTTTCATATTAAATCACACGGTACATTTTATGTCATATGCTTTCCAACTTTATTTATTTATTTATTTATTTATTTATTTATTTATTTATTTATTTATTTATTGAGCGATACATGTGAATACACTTTGTGAAAAAGGCGAATCTGGGGCCACTTCCTTGACATCTCAATCTTTGTATGGCATAATAATAAAGAAGCAGACAAATACTAATTGTTGGAAATTAATGATGCAACTTTCTTATAGGCATGCCTCTCGATTCAATTTGTATATTTGAGCCAACGGTATATTTATTGACATTTGTTGAGTTGAACAACATAAAAAAAACGACGAGTGAATAGTTACCACCCCGTTGGTAAAAACAAAATTGATCAGGATATAACATAAATATAAAGATGATTTAGAATTGTAGATTATTTATATACAACTTTTTTTTTTTTTTTGGGGGGGGGGAGTATTAGCACAGATTATGTTACATAAAAGTAATCATCACTTTCAAGGCTATTTTTATTTTTCCCCATTAAGATAAACAGCAGGTAAGCTGCTTCCAGTATACAAAAAACCTAACACCAGAAATGTCACGTGTTCAATTCTGTCAAACATCCGTCTATTGCTTTTCTATCTAATGATAGATAAGCGTGAAACATGTTTTACCGCCATCTCTCTTCGTTATGTTCTTAGGTTTTGAACCGTTATAACTTCCTTGTATGAAGATTTCTCGCTCTACTGTATTGATTAGATAGTCAGGTAAAGTGAAATGTATAGAGAACTAAACTAGCTGATTCTGTGTTTTTTTTTACTTAATCAGGTATTATCCAGAATTGAAGCACATATCGTCATTGCATTCCCCGTGGAGCTGTGTCCGTTTACGTTTTCTCCTAATTTAAACCCTAAGCAGCACTGCACTTATTAAATCGTATTAAAAACCACTTTCTGTGCTATCCAGTGTATATTATTTGATAGGCAAAATAAAAGGATTTATATTGCTGTATATTTGATTCGATTATTCCAAGCCGTGTTCAAAACGTTGGTATGCATTATATATATATATATATATATATACATATATATATATATATATATATATATATATATATATATATATATCTATATCTATATCTATATATATATATATATATATATATATATATATATATATATAGAGTGCATGCCCTTGCGATGGTGTATAGCTTATGCCATATATTTATAGCAAAACGTCTACCGCAGTGAGCTTAAAACCGCTGTCTTTGTGTTTATTTACATAGGAAACAAATCAAATTTCACCAGCACAAGGAGTGATTTTTGTTTGCAGATCTTTCTAACCTACGCAATAAGTATTTGTTCTCTCATTTATAGTCATTTTTACTGATAATTTAAGGCTGATCTTTATGTAATTCATACATTCGCCCAGTTTCTTTGTAATAATGGTAGTTCATTCGGCCTTTTGAGTATCTGTGTATTTACTATTGGGTCATGACGTGTATTTTTACACAAAACATGCTCCTTTTCAGCTTTTCGTGTAGGAATTTAATATTACCGTATTGTCCAGTCTTTGTAAAAATGGCTCTGTCTGTTCCTATGTCTTTCAGTATTTCGTTACTGCTGATTTTTTTCCTGATCAATCCATTATTTCTCCGGTCTCTTTATTTTATGTGTAAACAGTAACAGATGTTATTTGTTTTTTTCCTCACCCAGTTGAGAAAAACTAAACTGGAATAGATGTATCTCAGTTGCAACATTAGAGAGTAAAGTTTTGAAAGCATTCTTTACCGTGTTTAATTTTTCACACATCTAAATCAAGTATTATTTTATCAGACCTTTCTGAGAAACCCTTTGCTTTTATCTACAGAGAGATCAAGAAGGACACGTGCACTGAATATGCAACATTTGGTTGAATATGAGTTAGTCAGGAAGTCATTCGATTAAATCGGATAGAAGGTACATCATGATAGATCTGCCACTCGGACTAGGATTGTTTTCTGTTGGTAGTTTTACCTGGTGATGATACTTATTTAATGAGGTTTCTCGGAGAAGAAAGCATGTTACATATGCTTGGGTTGCATACTTTGTATATGCCGTGGTTGATAGTTGATAACAACGCTAAAGTATCACCAAAATGAGTGTGATCGAGTACTGGAATAAGTTGCTGTGGGTTGACAGAGCTATCATCAAAACTTGACCTCTATTTTAACGCTGACTAGTTACTTTGTCATTAACCCTTACTCCTACATGACCATTCCAGCTACATTAAAAATTATCTGGACGTGCTTTGACATATTTGGTTCGCGAAATTGTATTGTTAGCGATTTGAAAGAAGAAGAAGAAGAAGAAGAAGAAGAAGAAGAAGAAGAAGAAGAAGAAGAAGAAGAAGAAGAAGAGGAGGAGGAAGAAGAAGAAGAAGAAGAAGAAGAAGAAGAAGACAGACAGACACACAGACATACATACAGACAGACAGAGATACATAATCTGAAAGTGCCACAACCGAAGAATTTGGAAAAGGGATTGATTACAGTGGAAAAGACTCTCGTAAATACTGGATATAAATCATCCATAATTCGTACTTTAATAGCATCCAAAGGATGTAAGCATCAAAATAGAATATACATACATATATGCTTGGAGGTATTAGAAGCCGTGAAAAATTTATTGTTTCATAACTGACAGCCAAGCCAGATGATCTGTTCCAAATAGCTTATTTTCTGCTCGCCGGAAGAAAACGGGCTGAATGTGCCTAAGACCAGTGTAGACGGATACACCATATACAAATCTATGTGGTGGTAGGTCCAAGCACGGATGCAGCTGAGGGTTTCGGCTTGTGATGCTCTGTACCTCCTTACCAACGTTCGCTCTAAGCATCCCCGCGCATCTACCATTCGCTTAGGGGGAACGTTGCTCCTTACCATACTGCAATTTTACAGCCCCTATTATTGTAGCTTATATAATATAGTTTAAGGTACATAATAGCTATTGTTTTAAAAATATAAAGTTTTTAAGTCTGTTTTAATCTTCAATGGATATGATTTGTTTCATCTTTAAGGCAACATACGTATATGTATTAGCATGTTCCATCGCTGAGTTTGACTGTTATCTGTATTTATCTTGATTCTATTCGGCATATACAACCTTTTGCAAATGTATGTCAAGCCTGTTGGTATATAGTTCGCACACAGTTATGTGTTGATAGAAGAGAGAGAGAGAGAGAGAGAGAGAGAGAGAGAGAGAGAGAGAGAGAGAGAGAGAGAGAGAGAGAGAGAGAGAGAATGTGACCAAATTTTTAAGAGACTTTAGTATTATATCATTCATAACGTATCTCCTTCTTGTAATAGGCAGATAAATAAAAAGGTCCTTCATGTAATAGGCAGATAAATAAAAAGGTCCTTCATGTAATAGGCAGATAAATAAAAAGGTCCTTCATGTAATAGGCAGATAAATAAAAAGGTCCTTCATGTAATAGGCAGATAAATAAAAAGGTCCTTCATGTAATAGGCAGATAAATAAAAAGGTCCTTCATGTAATAGGCAGATAAATAAAAAGGTCCTTCATGTAATAGGCAGATAAATAAAAAGGTCCTTCATGTAATAGGCAGATAAATAAAAAGGTCCTTCATGTAATAGGCAGATAAATAAAAAGGTCCTTCATGTAATAGGCAGATAAATAAAAAGGTCCTTCATGTAATAGGCAGATAATAAAAAGGTCCTTCATGTAATAGGCAGATAATAAAAAGGTCCTTCATGTAATAGGTAGATAAATAAAAAGGTCCTTCATGTAATAGGCAGATAAATAAAAAGGTCCTTCATGTAATAGGCAGATAAATAAAAAGGTCCTTCATGTAATAGGTAGATACATTAAAAGGTCCTTCATGTAATAGGCAGATAAATAAAAAGGTCCTTCATGTAATAGGCAGATAAATAAAAAGGTCCTTCATGTAATAGGCAGATAAATAAAAAGGTCCTTCATGTAATAGGCAGATAAATAAAAAGGTCCTTCATGTAATAGGCAGATAATAAAAAGGTCCTTCATGTAATAGGCAGATAATAAAAAGGTCCTTCATGTAATAGGTAGATAAATAAAAAGGTCCTTCATGTAATAGGCAGATAAATAAAAAGGTCCTTCATGTAATAGGCAGATAAATAAAAAGGTCCTTCATGTAATAGGCAGATAAATAAAAAGGTCCTTTATGTAATACGTTGATAAAACGTTTCTCCTTCAAAATTATGTAGATAACACAGTTCTCCTACATGTAATACGTATATAAACATTTCGTGACTGTTTATATAATCGAAAGTATTACGGTCATAACGCAACAATTTATTCGCAAAGGAAAGTATATTTGATATCTGATGTAAGAAACCTTTAAGACACCGTTGTGCACATATCTCTCTGTCACTCAAAATCATGTAACACCTTTTGTTATGTATATGTTCTAGTATAGCTTGTAAGGGATTTTTTACTTCACATTTTTTGTTCACGTTATAATTATTTAAGTATGTATACATACCTTTCATAAGTATTGTAGAGTTCAGTTTATATTTAAGCCCTAACGAAATCCTTCCCATGATTCACTTATACTTATATAGGTCTATAACATGACAACTGTTCAATGCGCTTTACCTAATAATGTCTGAGATATGGACATTCAATAATCTGTTGAATTATGTTTTAATGAAATGTATGTTTAAATAAAGAAAGATTTACTATAATAATTAATACGTCTCCATTTTAATCCCTTCATAAATAGGCATGCTATTATATATTTGCATCTTACAGGTAAGGAAACCTTTGCAGATAAAGTTATTCGGTCACTGAGCTACAGTTATTACTACTGCATGTACTTCTCAAGTGATCTACAATAAGTACTCAACATCAATGAAGCACCTTATGAATGTTTCATCACTGAAATACAAGCGTTTATTTCACTTTGAATTTCTCGGTCATGGTCTTGAATTTACATGTAAAATATAACGCACATTCGACACAATTCCTATAAAATGTAACCAGTTTGACGGTGTTTTGGTCCGTCCCTTCGTAGCACCGAAAACGAAGACATCTTTTTGTTTGCAGCACAAACCTCTTTTCCAACATTATCTTCAGGATGTAGATGGTATGTACCATGTCCTTTCATCAGACTGTATCGTATTCGGTAATTTGATGATTATTGGAATTAGATGCTGATGACGCATCCGTTCTTTTGTACCATAATCCGAACATTTTAGTGTTGAAAATGATGAACGCTACAGGGTTTGCCACGCTGTTCAATGGACACAACACCTGCATAAAATACGTTGGTCCAGATTTGTAAGCAATCAGATCATGCACTCCCAAGAAGTTGTATAAAAAATATGGAGTCCAACATATAATATACGCTGAAAGGAGAATAAACATTCTGTTATTTACAATGGTAAAAAAACTTTTATTACAGTGAGCAAATATTTTATCCTGTCTCCGGCATCAGAACATTTTTTTTCAGAATGTTTTATTTATTAATGTGAAAAAATGCATGAAATATATTTGGAAGTGGAATATCCTCAAGATTAGTCATTATCTGAGATAATTCTTTCTGAGCACGCATGTGAATGCATACATGTGCCACAAATGAATACGGTAGGGAAATAACAAATGTTTCAGCCTAATAACTTAACATAGGTATAATAATATGTATATCAGTACTGTGTTCCTAACTTCTATCTATGCTTATATGATGTACATGTACTTTGAGCTAATGGTCATATGAAAACTAAATTTTCAGATGGATACATTTTCACCATGCTTGTAATTTATATATAATTTGTATATAATTTGTATGTAATTTGTATATAATTTGTATATAAGTTGTATGTAATTTGTATATAATTTGCTTACTGATAGTGCAGAATAAGCATAGTGAAGATATTTTTGTAAGGGAAATTTTGAATGAACACAACACGATGGTGGGAATTCAAAATAAAAGTATTATAGGTGAGAAAATTTATTTTAGAGGTAATTCCCAAATATCCGTTAATGGTAAAAGTGATTTATAACGCTGTTTATACTGTCTAACCTTTGATCTTTACATGTACTTTATACGCATATGGATTAGCTTCTCTTGAAATTGATCAATTATGTGTGATACACAAAGAAACAGTGACGTCAGTGATAGTAAACAACAATATTTTTAAAATCATTATTGATTTAAGTTTGATTAGGATTTTTAACGTAGCTTTAACAATTTTTCAGTCATATCGCTACTGAGGCAGTTTATAGTGATGTCTAACACTGGGGCATCATGCCACAGACATGTAGCATGGTGTCCCACCCAGTCACATTATCATGACACCAGGCTGACCAGTCATAACACTAACCTCTTGATGCTGAGCACCAAGCGAGGCAGCTGTTTTTGTAAGTTTTTGGTATGACTCGGTCGGGAATCGAACCCACAACCTCCCGCTTCCGCGGCGAACGCTCTAGCCACTTGGCCACCGAAGCGGTTCTCTCAAGCAGGCAATACAATGTCTTTCTTACATCTACACGTGCGGACTATACGACATGCATTAGATTACACATCAACTCCTCTTGATTATTTTGACACAGTTGCAATAACTGGAACATATTTTAATGACATTATACAAAATGTGTTCAAGCCTACTTAATACAAACAATGTCGGAAAAACATTTCACAGAATTTATCTCTAGCCCTCTCCTAGACTATGCTGGTATGATATAAGATAATTACTTAACCGCAGACTTATTAAGACTTGAAAGAGTACATCTTGAAGTGGGAAGAAATGCATTTGGCCTTACCTATAGCTTTTCTATTGACAATATGTAAAAAGAAATCGGTTGGCTCCAATTATCGGAATAAGGGAAATTTCGTAAACTATGTAACTTTTACAAAACTGTGTATGTTTCCTGACGCTCTTACCTCCAGGAATATAATTATATAGATTATATTTATATTCCACTATTGGCATGATTTTCCTCCGATACAGAATTGAAATTTTTTTATAGCGGTCAAAATTGCTGACTTAGATGAAACAAATATACGAACCTTTTGTACATTAAAATGTTAAATAATACCCCTGTTTCACTCAGTAACGCGGATTTGAGCTAGGTTAATACAGCATTTATTCAGTTTTAGGACACATAGGCATATATATATATATATATATATATATATATATATATATATATATATATATATATATATATATATATATATATATATATATATATATATATAATGCTACATCATATTAAATTATGATTCAACAAACTATTGCCACATTGTACATTTTGTGTTACATCATATACCATTAGTACTCAAAAATTAATTATAATCAGCTAAGTCAATTCACATTTGATTTACATAAGTCAATGAATATTGGTTTTTATTTACCTACGTTAATGTAAACTGAATTGTATTTACTGAAGTCAATGCATATTGTATTCTATGAGGTCAATGAATGGTGAATGTAATGTACGGAGGTCAATGCATACAGAGTTTTATTTCCTGAGATTATGTGATATGCCCTTTGACTTTTGCCCTTTGACTTTTGCCCATACTTTTCTTGATAAGGTCTAAACTGAGAGAGCCTAAGTTTGAAATAAATAAAAGACAGCATAAAAGGCGTGGAGGTCACATGTATTTTAATAACATAGCCTTTTCATTTTCTTTGTATATAAGACAGGGTTTTATTTTGCTTCTCGAGACGGATGGGGTCATTTTTCTATATACATACAGATGGACAAGACTTTAACGACGATTCAGTCGCTTCAAGATGTAAATGTATAAAACTAATAGTAGCTGCGTTTTACATTGTCCTTGATAAGTTACACAATTCTATAGCTATTATCATATTATAAAAATACTATTATATTTGCATATACGGTACTACAAAACACCAGTATACCTGCACAAATAATGATACAAAAACAATGCTGTATCTACACATATAACTGTACAAGAAAACTACCATACCTGCACATATAATAGCAGTTAGCTTAATACTCCGGACTTTGGCTTTCGGGAGTAATCCCCCTTGAACGCTTCTTTCCCTCGGAGGTCCGTTACTTTTCGAAGCAGGATTTTTTGAAACTGAAAAACACAATTGTTGATGGTTACATTGCGAACAGTTTGGTTATTCAGTATGTATGAAGACAGACCTATCAAAACAATGACATACTTATCAATCGCTTAATGTGACCCATTTATTCATTAGTCGTATCCGATGATATCAATACACGCACAGGTTATTGCCGAAGCAGCCTCCAAGTGTATTTTTCCATGTTTTAACTATGGCTCTAATAGTTGTGGTTTTGTTTTCGAATAGATCAGTTTTTTCCACAGCTTGCAGATGTTTTTAAATACCGACTCACCGTGATTTGCTAACCTCGTCAATAAGCTGTTCTGTAACGGTCGAGGTTTTGAATCAAATGTCTTGATAATGTGCTATTATATCATTCTAAAGTAGTCTACTGCGAGTATGTACCAAATGACAGCATCAAAGACATGTCTGAGTCTTAAGTTTGGACGTGTTATCAGGTCCATTGTAACTGACCATTACTCGTCCTGTTTGCGTCATTCAAGACTTGTTTAGGTTTTAAATGGCAAAAATACGTTGTTACATATAGTAGAGTGTAATGTCACTGCAATAAAAAAATTACAATTTGTACAATTTAATGACAGGTACACTTATGGTCAACAGGTGACGTCAGAGACCATGATATTAAAGGCAATAGTCGTTAGAAGTGTTAAGATGAGTAATCACATCGCATGTCAGGTGTTTGAGGGGTGGGGATATTTAGTCCACATTTTTTTTATGTCTGTACAAGATATTTTTTGAACGTTATAGCATTTTCTGTAGTAGTATTGAACACTTCCAATTTGATCGTCCACTGTTACATGTCATCATTGTTTCATTAGCCGTCAATAATCCCGAGGCATGCAGAGTATCTTTTGTAAGTTGTCACAACAAAAATCAAGTTCCTGATAAGAAAGCCTTTAACGACAATATGTAGTATTTGCATTATAACGATCACTGGACTTTTCATGAGTTATGCTTATAATTTTAAACTTGAAATTTCATTTTTCCAAATAAATAAAGCTAATAATATAAAACTGTCGTCTTTATGTATGTAATATCTTTGCATATCATATATATATATATATATATATATATATATATATATATATATATATATATATATATATATATATATGGGGGGGGGGTTATACCACAGATAGTGCATATGAACTGACTCTTCAATAAATTATAAAAAATAATATAACTTGCAGTATGTTGGACAAACACTTGAAAATTTTTTTGTAGGAGAATGAATAATCACCAATATCATATATTAATTCTATCAATACATGTTACTTTATCAACCAGATCTAGTTATACATATGAGATAGCTATGGCAATGCACATGAGTTATTACGTTACGTCCGTGACGCAATCATTTATAAATCCATTTCTTTGAACATATATTGTGCCTGAAGAAGCATAAAGCAATTTCTAAACGAGTCGCATAAATTTGAGAGAGAGAGAGAGAGAGAGAGAGAGAGAGAGAGAGAGAGAGAGAGAGAGAGAGAGAGAGAGAGAGTTACATTTAGCGCGGTCCTTTGTCATTCCTGAAAACTCCAATCCTTGTTTCCACTTTCGCCAAATAATGACACAAATCCCAATATAGCAAAAGGTTATCAGCAATGCTGGAAACAGATACTGAACCGCAAACACTGATTCGAAGTAAGGCTAAGCAAAAAATAATTTTTAAGAATTCCGTTAAAAGGAAAAGTGTTTTGTTATTAATTCGATAACTATTACTCGGTTAGTATGAACTTAATGGGAGTTTAATTTATATTTGCAATACATGTAAATAAATGTATTAACAACATAAAAACGTGCAAAATCGGAAAACAATGCAATGAATCTTCCAACTTCCGTTACAAGTTTAATTTTATTTGGATAATTTTTTTTCCAAGATCACGAACTTATGGGAGCACATATTCATTTAGTCACTATTCTTCCTACGTTTTATAGCCTTTTGACATATCATAAAAAATGCAGAGAACGAAGACAACGAACCATTGCAGACAATAGAGAAATACACATTTAGGATTATTTTCAAATTTAACTTTTTTGAAGTTGATTCGGTGAAGCATGAACATATTACAAGGCCATTTGACTTGTTGCGCACTAAAGTTTGCACATCGTCTTTTAAGGGGTTTATACCATAAAATGTCAGACATGATTAATGCTTATTATTAACATCATGTGACCTTTTGAATAACTGGAATGTTGAAATTTGGCATTCAATATATTTATTTTGACTAAGTTTCTTCCAGTGCATGTATAAATTAGAATACTAATCTACATCTGTAAGTTGTATATCAAATCAAAACACGGATAGCGGTTTCCTGACATCAGGGAACGAATTTATTCCAAGTTGCTAAACTCAGCATACCTACATCAGCTATGCATTAATCAAGTCAATTTAAAACAAATTATACCCAGGTTGAATAACTACGCAATGGACTGCAGGTGTAAAATCAAATTATGTTTGCTTCTGTCGTGTAGTCTTACGCTTAAAGTCTATAAAATAATAAATTATTTACTTAAATTGCACATGAAAATAAATAGAATATTTATGTTTGGCAAGGTTTCGGATGTGTTACAGTTTCAAAGAAAACATAAAAAATGACTTATTTACGCAAGACGAAGCCCACCTACACGGTGCGACTTCAATAACCGACACAATATGGACTTCACATATGTTTTGCTTTTAAGAACGACTCACCTAATCTTGCCCGATGTTTTCAACACTGACAAACTGTGAGCTGCTTGCCAGATGTTTTTAACAACGACTAACCGTGACCTTGCCAAATGCTTGTAATAATGTCCAAATGTTTGTTTACGTTTTACAATTCTTCTTGGAAGAGACTCTTATAAAATATCAGATCTCTTTTCCACAAAGGAGCAATAATATTTTATTTACTTCCCTCGCAGTCGACGTGAACAAATCGTAACTTGAAATTTGAAGTTTTGCTATGATTCGCAATGAATGGTCCTGCAACTAGTACAAGATGGCAGAGCCAAATTAGATGAGAGGGCGGAGTCAAATGAACGCATAGGGCGGAACCTATGAAATTAAATTGTATGATCCGAAGAAGTTATAAAAGGCCTGACCATTGATAATGCAGGGGTTGGTAACAAATAAAGTTTAATAATTAAAAAGAATACGATCGATTATGCATTCTCAATTTTAAAAGCTGCATAGAAAAATACTTAAGTTTGCAACACTGTAACAGTTAAGGCGTGAAGAAGGTTGATATGCTTTTGAACAATGGCCTAATTCGAGTACACACACACACACATACACACACACACAGATGCTGAGACACACATATGAAAAAAAATTCAGCTTCACAATCCTTCACATTTCCAATTACAATATTAGCTGTTCCTTCTGTCAGATTCCGAATGAAGGTATATCTCAGATTCCAAAAGAATGTTTCGTTCTACAAAAGACCATTTTGGTATTCGAAATGAGTCTATTTTAAAATAATAGCATTGCGCTTCATGACCATCTTTTTGTTACATCTTACAAAAATTGGCAAAGAGTTAAACTTTGAATTCCAATCCTTAATAAGGTTATTAGCAAGTCGTTGCGTGTCAGAATTTAAAACAAAAAACATTTTGACCAAATTTTCAGAATTAGCCAAAACTAAACAATTCTTAGTGATTGTAGTTAATTTACAATGACAATTACCGATTAGGGTTTGACACAAGTTTAAGTAAATATTCATGTCGAGGTGTTGCAATAATGTAAAATACCTCTTTGGCATTTGTTTCAGTTAAGTCATCTTGCCGGTTTCTGAGATCAGAGCAGACCAATTATATGACATTTTCTGCAATATTGAAAAACTCCTTAGACTTCACAAGAATATTATATTCTGTATGAAGTAGATGACAGTAAAGAAGCCATCATCTGGATTGATATTCTCACATGTTTATCATTATAACAATATGGTAACAGCTGAATATAACAAGTTGGATCTGTCATGTCGAAAAGTTTGTTCATACATTTAAAACAGATCGTTATTCTTCCTCCGTTACAACAGCCATACTATCAATACAATCTTAAATATCGCTGACTTTTTGTCACGCTTCAATTGTTGCTGTGAGATGCACGAGCATTTGACATGGGCTGTATAATTTCAACACTGTTATACCAACAGGAAACAAATGAATTACACATATGCTGTACATTTTCTAATATTATAGCAATTAGACGCAATGCACTGTTACAGCAATAGAATGCAAGTGTAATACACACGGGTTGTAGATTTTCTAAACTTTTGAAGCAATAGGAAGCAAAGTAATTAGACATGTGGTGTTCATTTTCTACAGTTATAACAATAGGATGTAATGCACTGTTATAACAATAGGATGTAATACACTGTTATAGCAATAGGATGTAATATACTGTTAAAACAATAAGATGTAATACACTGTTATAACAATAGGATGTAATACACTGTTATAACAATAGGATGTAATACACTGTTATAGCAATATGATGTAATACACTGTTATAGCAATAGGATGCAATACACTGTTATAACAATAGGATGTAATACACTGTTATAGCAATATGATGTAATACACTGTTATAGCAATATGATGTAATACACTGATATGACAATAGGATGTAATACACTGTTATAGCAATATGATGTAATACACTGTTATAACAATAGGATGTAATACACTGATATGACAATAGGATGTAATACACTGTTATAGCAATATGATGTAATACACCGTTATAGCAATATGATGTAATACACTGTTATAACAATAGGATGTAATACACTGTTATAGCAATAGGATGTAATACACTGTTATAACAATAGGATGTAATACACTTCTAGCAATAGGATGTAATACACTGTTATAACAATAGGATGTAATACACTCTTGTAGCAATATGATGTAATATACTGTTAAAACAATACGATGTAATATACTGTTATAACAATAGGATGTAATACACTGTTATAACAATAGGATGTAATACACTGTTATAGCAATATGATGCAATACACTGTTATAGCAATATGATGTAATACACTGATATGACAATAGGATGTAATACACCGTTATAGCAATATGATGTAATACACTGTTATAACAATAGGATGTAATACACTTCTAGCAATAGGATGTAATACACTGTTATAACAATAGGATGTAATACACTCTTGTAACAATAGGATGTAATATACTGTTATAACAATATGATGTTATACACTGTTATAGCAATAAGATGTAATACACTGATATGACAATATGATGTAATACACTTTAATAGCAATAGGATGTAATACATTGTTATAACAATATGATGCAATACACTTATAGCAATAGGATGTTATACACTGTTATAGCAATAAGATGTAATACACTGATGTGACAATAGGATGTAATACACTGTTATAGCAATAGGATGTAATACACTTATATCAAAAGGATGTAATACACTGTTATAACAATAGGATGTAATACACTGTTATAGCAATAGGATGTAATACACTGTTATAACAATAGGATACAAGTGAATTCCACGCATTGTAGAGTTCCCACGCTATTATAACTATCGTAGAATTCTGCACATATAACAAGATAGGTTCAAGGTCATACTGACCTTTGAATATTGATCTAGCAATGCCAAAATAGGCCGTTTTATATATGCATCATTCTCTTTCTAAAATAAAAGAATACAGCAATCTTATAAGGATCATATCTTCACTGAGCGTGAATGAATATGGGCCATGCTCTGGTAGCCTCTGATCTAGCCAATAATATACATGTAGTTTGTTTTAACATAAATCAAACCATTCAGCACGCACTGATGTCCCATACTTGATGGTACAAAATTTCATCTGATTGGACAATAAAATTTGTGATAATGGTAATAGCATAGGTCAACAGAATACGAAGTGTATCCTATGCATGTGGAGGGGCATGGTTGGTAAGTGAGAATGTGACTCGCTTTTGGGAGGGGGTTGCCTATAACACTGTGTATATGTTAAAAGTGAACATACATTTTGCATGCATTTCTTTGATTCTTTTAGATTTACTTCTTTTAATGTTGAATTTATCATGTCAAGCAAACTTAAGCTGAATGCATTTACCAAACAGACATCGAAGTCGTCAACCCGACTTAGTCTAGGTTTGGTATTGAGATATCAAAAAGGCGAGCATTGCAATCCGGTGCCAAATCAACTGAATGTCTGCGGCTACTTAATTACACGTATACTTCTTATACGGGTACTTAAGTGGGTCCAGACCGGCCGAGTCATACCAAAGACTTTTAAATATGGTACTAACTGCTAACTCGCTTGACGCTCAGCATTAAGAGGTTAGTGTTATGACTTGTCGGCCTGGTGTCACGATAATGCGACAGGGTGGGGCATCATGCTACATGTCTGCGGCACGAAGCCCCAGTGCTAGACATCACTATAAACTACCTCACTGCAGACATCGTAGCGATATGACTGAAAAAGTATTAAAGCTACGTTACAAATCCTAATCAAAACAAACACATAAACTAGCCGAACAAATATGCATATTGTCAGAAACAAAAATTGATATAAAGAGAGACGGGTGATCTAATAACGAGGATAACCATAATAACGAAGTACCTTATACCACGAGTCGTGTGGGAAGTTGATCTCACACTTCCCAGCAAGCGACACGTGACTGTACAACAGAAACATTATGACGTAAGGAAATGTTAATCCCCAGGCTATCAACACCAGTGTCCAGTGTACCTTGGTACCTGAAAAAATAAAAATTGAAAAAATGATTTCATTGGAACGATTGAATGCCAATCACGAACCGTACTGATTTTCAATTTTAAAAAGTTAATTAATGGAATTTATTTCTATAATTTTTTTCCGGATGGTGTAATTTGCACTCAGTTAGAATCCGAACTATATAATGAGATTTCTGTCAAGTATATATATATATCCATCCATCCATCGATACATGCATACAAACTTTTTCTATCCTATAAAGAGAATGGAAATAAAGTTGAATGTTTTAACTCTACCACAGAATCTTGTTTCTCATTTAATTTTCTACTCGGAGATGTACAACAGGCCTGACGCGTCCTTAAGCATGTGATGAAAGTGTACTCACTGGTTTGCGTGCAAGAAGCGTCACTAAAAAAGTCTGAGTTCGAATTCTAACACATGATAAGACTGAGCCCGCAACCGTTGAATGCGTTGGTGCATTGCATATTGCTCAACATGACTGGGCACTAAATAACCTACTTGTGTTGCTGTGCCGTACAACACTAAACCAAATTAAGCCAAAGTCTCTTAACATCACTATAAGAGTAATATTATCCATGTTTTTTTTTTTTTAAACTTGAATTGTGACATGTTGGAACTTAGATCATGCGTAGAACAATGACCGAAATAAATTCTACGATGCTTACCTCCCTTCATAAACTTGAGCGGAATGGCTACGGCGAGGAACCTGTCGACACTTAAAGCCATTAATATGTTATTTGACCCGCACGTCACCAGGACGCTACATGCTTGGTATACTTTGCAGAAGAAAGTTTCAGCCAGCCACCGTCCGACCGTGTTTTCTATTGCATAGCCCAGCATCATCACAGCACCCACTAGGAAGTCTGGAATAGTGTTTTTGGATAGTTTGATGTCAAATATTGCATCACACGCCATTGAAATTTTACCACTATAGTAACAAACTGTTAGAATATCTAAGATAACAAAAGAAAAAAGAAAACAAAATAACTTTGTTTGCCAAACACCTATAAATTTATTCCTGAAAAATAAATGCCACATTTATTTGTCGTTACGTTCTATCGTGAACTTGTCTGTATATAGAGGATCTCAAAGCTACATAAATAAACAAGTTATGAAACGCGTTGAACAACGTTCAACGTTTGCTCGTTAAGGCTTGCAAAAGCTCGATATTATTCAACTCGTTTCATAAATTCATAATTAAATCATTACCCATTTGATAATTATTTTATCACATAAGTTTTATTTCAGTGGAAAATATTTAGATAGAAAGAAGAAAGGATAATTTCGTTCATTTGTGACTGACGGTGCACCGTTCATTTGTTGTGCGTAAAATCTAGTCACAAAGTTGAACTAGTAAAAGTAGATCGTGCTATTGTTTTTACAAACTATAAATCAAAGGAAAGGATTCCATCCGAATAAACAGAGCATTTTATAACGACAAAATTATTTTTCAAAACAGAATGGTCAGTGCGATGTGATGCCACACCTATACCTACTATGTGATAATGAAGGAAAACGTAGGCCACACGACCTTGACCTTAGTAATGGAAATACTTGGAATAATTTGTTTTACATGAAATATGATTTCCTCTGGATGAAGTTTTCTATTGCACCACAAAACACCAAAAATACACACACACAGACAGACAGACATTTCTTTAACTGAGGTGTTAGGTTGTGTTTTACAAGTAGAAAGTTAACTTGTAACCAGAGTCAAATAATGCTCATACTAGATAGCCAATGAAATTAATACTGGATCAAATAATAATCAATTAATGCTCATATGCGCAATCGCTAATGCTCAAATAAATGCTCAATGAAATAAGTATTCAATCACTCGAATACTCGACATATATAGCTCGTATTGGCAATCGAATAATACTCAGTCAAATCAGTACAAAGTCAAATAAATATGCAGACAAATAAGGATAATATAGGAACAAAGCTTTTCATTCTAGCACAGAGGTGGGAACTATCTGCAGTATCATATGGTCTCAAGATCGACACCCGTGGAAAACATGTTTCTCTTGTTTCGAGCCATTTTTATTTTATGACTATCATTTTGGTCGATTCATGTGAATAAGTGAGCGATTTCCTCATTCTGTGTTTGCGTGTCCAAGCGCAATTTTCTTAAGAAATGGAAATGCGGGATTGATTTAGATATATGTATAATGTTATAGAATCAAAATGGATTGATTACCTTTTACTTTGTAGAAAATTCTACGTTGAGACTTTACACTTGAAAATGAAACAAGTCCAAGCATTCTTTCTCACAATACCTCCACAATGAAACTAATGGGGCAAAGCAAACGATAAACAACTATGGAAAGTTTTCTTTGGTTCATCTATAATTCGGATGCAGCATGTCCATCGTACAGAGAAAGTGATCGGAACAAAATAACGATTCACAATGCAATAAACAGGTTGCTATAGAAAATGTTTTTTTTTTAAAAAAAATTATAAATAGTATAACTTGGATTATTCTCCACTTTGATAATTCACTAACCCACCCACTCACCCACCTATCCACACGCACACACACACAAGCGCGCGCGGATGCACATATACACCTCTACCTATGAAATAAAATGTAGTCCAATTTGCAAAACGCCGATACACGATATAAAAAGGTATATGGATAATATAATGAAGACAAGTTAATATGATTGATTTTCATCAGTCTAGATGATTCGTCATGTTATTAAAATATAGCGTATTTTTAATAGTCAATATATATATATATATATATATATATATATATATATATATATATATATATATATATATATATATATATATATATATATATATATATATATATATATATACATATATATATATATATATCACACTGTCTACTAATTACAATGTATATGTATATCATTATGCAATAATGACATACGTGCATATTACACTATGCTATTAAAAGGTCACGACATCTGCAAAAAACAATTTCCTTATTTCATAATGATTCGAAATCGCATCCGTAGCGACTCGCTCTGGAAGGTGTCATTGTTCATTTTTAATTTTGTTTCCTTTTTCATAATTTATTTATTTATTCATTTATTTTTTGTATTGCTTAACAAAATCAATATCTATATTTATTTTTAATATTTTGTCAGTGGGAAAAGTTTGTATAGTAAATCTGTTTTGTTAAGATATTTAAGCTTAAAGCAGAAACGTGTAAATTTTAACTTAACAATCCTTTAACAAGCCTTAGAATTATTGTCGCGTCTGTATTTCCGCTAACAATTTTATTTCCATTGACAAAGAATATATTTTCTGAAGCTGTATTTTAAAAAGAATGGTCAGTAATTTTTATGTTATTCATACTCCTAATTTGTATGCACTGGCGAAATCCCAATGTTTAACCAAGATACCCTTCATTTTGTTGACTATTAAAACCTAAGATATTTTGTCTGTCAAACCTAATATCACCTGCCACATCTTGATATATACTTTATTATGTATAGCTATATAATGCGTCTAGCTTTCGCCCATAATCGTAGGTTATTGTTTAAGCTAATGGCCATTTGAAGTCATCCTAGTTACATAGCTAGCATTTGTCCATCATTGATAGTTGTACTTTAACATAATATTTGTAAATATATTTCCGTGGCCTTTTGACTTTAGAAGGTTCCAGAAATAAACTTGTTTACGAATTGGATGATAAATGAGTCACGTGCTAGTCATATTATCATGTCATCGATTTTTATATAATGTTGAAGCACTCTATAAAGTCTTCATTCTTATTTTAGTAAAGGTCAGTTTAGAATCACCTTTAGTTGTATTCAGATATAATTTTACACGAAGTATTTAAATCAATCAATGTAATTATTAAAGTGCTCGTTGACTGGATTAACATTAGTTTTGGAATTATTGTTAATTTTCTGAACAACATGTATTAACATATCATTGTAATTTATCAAGATTATTGGTACATCAGCACATGCAGGTTTCGTGTAATTCATTCGGACTATTCCACATTTATAAATATGTAAAAATGTTTTAGGAATAATTGCGACTTTATTCACATTAATGTAAGTTCTTCTTAATTTGAATTTCATATTGATTTCGCTTCTATCTCTTGCTTAGCATAAGACAACAGATTCGTACATATTAAAAATTATGTATTGTAAAATGAGTAAAACAAAATAAACTATTGATTTTCTTTCTAACATTAAATTTTCTATGTTTACCTAATCTCCATTTACAAATGTATGATATGAAATATGAGATTACGAACAAGCGCAATTAAAAGCAATACATGTATAACTCTTCCAACAAACTTGCAGACCTGTTTGCAAATTTCTTCCTTAACAAGGTTCAGTCTGTTCGACATAAACTTGACAACACAATTTAAACTGACTTATGATCACCATATAGTTGTGATAAATAATTTGCATGACAAAATTTGACAGCATTTAATTTCTCTCTATGGATGGTGGTACATACAATTGTTATGATGAGCGCCCCAAGTTCATGTAAACTCTTCTCGAATCCGATATCAATGATGTTGAACTGTTTAAAGTACATACTACCTCCACTAACTGATGTTATCAATACCTCTCTCATCCACGGAATTCTCGTCAGTTTTCAAAACTAACATTTAGCTTTTGTTGAAAGAACTGAAACTTGACCCGCACGATTAAAAAAAAAACTACTGATTGGCTTCACACCTTGCATTCAATTAAAATATCATATAGAAGGTTGGAATATCCCAACTTGTATCCTAATTGAATTCGAATCGTATTTTAGCAATGAATGGGAATAGTAGGATAGACATCAGCTCAGTCAGAAATTGATAGAAGAAATGTGATGTTTTTACACCGATCGTGAATATTGCCTAATAACATACATACTAAACGTGTGTTTAGCGTTGCTTTATTTCACTTCATTTTGAGCGGATGTATGTTAAGTTACGGGTTAATATCAAATCAATATTATACGTTAAAGAAGTGTGACTTTGCTTAAGGATCTAACTGATTATTTGCAGCATTCCGAACTTCAAGACAGACACAATTGGAAAGGAATTGTAAGGTCAAAATTTGCTGGTTTTGAAAATAGCTTCTGGAGAAGTCGTATGTCTAATCAAGCAGGATTTCATAGATTCTCTTTGATACACGAATCCGTGCGACCTGCCTCAGTTTGGAAGTCGGCTATACCCATTTAGCTTACTAATATATTTACATATGTAGTTAAACTATGTCCTGCTGTTCCTCAAACAAAGCTTGATATGTATACTATTTTTGGGAATGTTTTAACAGACTTGATACTTCATTGTTGTGTTGCTTGTTCTTATATGTCGAATTTCAGAACCTCTTAATGGCATTTCTTTACTGATACATTTTCACAGAGTCTGCACATTACGTTATTTAATGCAGAATATGAGCTGCAACTACAATATCTCTGGGTAAAAGTTCACCAGAAGGTGTGATCCACTAAGAAAACTCCAAGCTATTCGTCTTGTATGCAGCATACTTTGTCATGCAGTATGCAACCATCGTATGCAAATAAGGTACTGAAACCTGCAACGTATGCAGCAGAGGAACATTTATATGCTGTACGAATTTGTATTCTAATATTCAGTTCTTTTTACATTGCTTTATTTTGGTACTTATTTATTGATTGTGCTCAGATGATTTATTGTCATATCATGCAATCTTTACGGAAGAACGTAAAGATGATGATGATAATGATGATAAAAGATCATATATGTCTAATGTACAGATACATCTACTACAATGGACTGTACCCTGCATTGTCAAGAATGAATTCAAGCAGCGCATTTAAAAGAGTAATTTTTTTCCATCAACTAATAATATGAGAATTTAAATAAATGACATAGTTGCAACGAGATTTCAAAATACAGTTCTAACAATTAAATGCACTTATCATTGAGAATTAGTACTTTCTCATTACGTTCTCATTACTTCAACGAAACTGAATAAACCATAATTAAAAATCATGTTGGAGGCATTGTTACATCTTGGAAGGCCTAACATAAAACAAAAGTTTTCTTAAAAACAACTAACTAGTTTCCTTTTCATAAATTTACTACTGTTTGTCCACAGAGGAGCACAATACATACTGCACTAACAAGATTTGAATAATCTAATTTTGATATTCAATTAACAATTCTCGATTGGCCCTATAAAATGCCTTACTAGCGTATAGAAAGAATACAAACACTACAAAAACTGTTTTTCATAATAGGTGAGAATTCATGAAAGGCATATAGGCAAGTACTTGATGAATGCTGCTTTATAAAAACAAACTGATGATCAGATATTGTGCCTTCACATCTTTGTAGAATGATGCATTTAAATAATTTTCAAATATTAGTCATAAGAGCTATTGGTCTGTTCGTATATGGTCGAACAGGTTCCCACTGTTTATATATATATATATATATATATATATATATATATATATATAGAATTATGGAAAAATTATGACTCAACGTGTGGGCAAATCCTCGTTTTTAGGAGCCATAACAGTATGCATTCAAACGCTTGTATTCTTGGAAGTGTTCATAAAATATGTTAAAAGTCATGCATGTAGCTATTTTGTACACAGACAGGAAATATCTCAATAAAAAAAAGAAATCATTCATATGATAACAATTTAGTTTGCCAACTCAGTATACAAGAAACATTTTTACAGTGCTATATTTAGAGTGGTCTTGATAACAGATACTGAAAAAAGAACTCGCTGCATATCTACAATCTGCTCAGATATATCATCATACAATTATCATATTTGAAGTAAATCATTTTGAATTTGCGCTGGCTAAGAACAGCTGATAATATGGACGAGTAAGTGAGATTTCTTAAATTGTAATGCCTTCTGTCGGAGTAAGTCAGTGTCAATTTTATCTAATGATGCTAAAGTTTAAAATAACATGAACGAGTTCCGTGGAGCTTACCTGCAAAAGCCATGTTGAGGACAAAGAAATGGAGTCTATTACGGTTCTTTCTAGACTTGAGAAGTACGTAAATCACAGTTCCATTCAGTACAGTAATCATCACCGCCAGTATATAAGCCAATATCGTCGCAGCCAGCTTATACGTCTGATTGTGTGTGTATGTATATATATATATATATATATATATATATATATATATATATATATATATATATATAGAGAGAGAGAGAGAGAGAGAGAGAGAGAGAGAGAGAGAGAGAGAGAGAGTGAGAGAGAGAAAACCAGATAGATAGATAGATAGATACATACATACATACATACATACATACATACATACATACATACATACATAATAAGCTTATACATGTAATTAGTCTTCTCATCTTACATGCCGATTTATATTTAAATTTCAGAAGTGACGTGAACTCTATTGTAGTATGGATCTTGGTTTATGTACTAAGCATAAAAGCTATAAACATCTGCTAAATTATAACGTTTATCTGAACTAAAGTTAAATGCTTTGTTTAAAGTATCGCAATAATCTATTACGTACTAATTGTATCACACACACACACACACACACACAATCAACATTAAAGCAGATAAAGGAACTCAATGTTCATAAGTAATTCAATTCACATACTGCTTTTAAATCTGACCCACTCTCATTCAGTTCTTGTACAGGTTTACCTTTATATCTTCATTATTGCTGTTGGATGTTGATGTGCCTGAAGTATTGTCAGACGAGAAGTTGGACAAAGTAACTATGATGACATCATGGTCCATCGTGATTATTGTCAAATTTTTAATTGTTGAAGAAGAACCCGTGTTAAATGCTACGTAACTGGAATACAGAAAAGAGAGTAAATATCTACATATTAACATATTATCCAATTTAAATAAATTGTATATTCATAATATCAGCCTGTCCTTGTACTCCAAGGAAATGATTGATATATAGATTATTTATTCACCGATAGTTTGATAAATGAACGTGTAGCTAGCTGGACATCATGAAAGTACGTTGCCTTGGTTAAATTCTAGAATCTAAAAATGCATACTGTACTTAAATCAAAAACCACTTTAATACTTTTTTAATTACCACATGGATATTTTTTACGCCATGCCTCCTTAACATTTGCAAGTAAAATTTAGCTCACACGTGCCGTTAAAAAGTAAACGCACCTGTTTTAGAATTCACTAGGATATCGACAATATTAAGCAGAATAAAATCTAACAACCAGACTTGTTGATTATAAAATCCAGAATGAGCTGTCGTCGTTCACTTGTAAATTGTACAAATTCTTTGCTTAACTGTTTTGTCAGCAAACAAGAAAATATGTTGCCACCAAAGGCCCTTTTCATTGGTAGAGACCGAACTTAAATCTGAAATCCAGCTTCAGAATTTATAATCCCAATTGTGGCATTGATTTAATATTGTTCCGATTTGCTCCATACAAATTCTACCATCTGAAATTCGATTAAGACTGGCAGACGCTATATGGCTACGAGAACATATTTTGCATTTCTAAAGTACTTGTGCGTAGTCATCTTGCCTTAGATGTTTCCTAGGAAGTAAGCCTTTTCAGACAGACAGTCATTCGTACACTTTGGAAACTATAGGCTGTTCGTTTGGAACAGACTGAAGTACCGATATATTCAAGCAACACATGATGTGCAAACATAGAAACAAAGGTTTCGTAAGGTTATATTTGACCAGATGTTTTGTACTCTTTATTAAGCACTCAATATTAGTATAACGTCGTCTCTTGCATCTCTTGACAACTTTCGCGGAGAAATATAAGGTAAATAAATAGTGCAATATACATGCATACACGTTTTCGTTTTTCAGCATTAACGTAACATTCCAGCCTAGTACTAAAGATTCATGACCCAGATAAAGATTGGCACTGATGCGGTTTTATTCTTCTGTTAGCAATAGGATTTCTTACAGTATGAATATCGATGAAATTATGATAAAAGGTCACAATTCTGAACAAGCAATAAAATGTCTTATTAGGACATTGCTTCTGAATCCTAGCGTTTACACGTTTAGTTCTAGTACGAATTTCAAATATATTTCGGGGGGAGGGGGGACAATGCGTTTGGAATTGTTAAATCTTATATCATAACGCACTGCAGAATTTTAATATATTATTACGCAAATAATACAGATAGCGAGGAAACAATCCAAGTAAGCATTATTTAATGTTCGGAAGTCTTGCTCCAATTTTTCCCAAATTGCAGAACCCCTGACACATTCATTGAAGTTGCATTAGTAATGAGGCATTTCATAAGTTAAATGCCATTCTTAAAATTGCACTAGTTCTTTCAGGTCCAAAGTTCGGCCAATAATTTAAATGTATGCTGATGCATGTGATGTTGGGGCTGAGGCAAGACAAATTTAAGTTTTAAATGGCATAGATCAAACAGTGAGCTATTTGTCTAAACAACTAAACAAGAACCAGATACATTATTCCAACAAAAAAAAGAATGTTTGGCTTCGATAATGTCTTTACAACACTTTAAAGTGTATATTATTTCAGCACCATCTCTGAGCATTGTGTTTAGTGATCACAACTTTCATTGGTAAAATAGAAAAGAATCAGATATTAATTAGGGTGAGTTTGCTATTGCAAGAACACAATGGAAAAGTAGGTAAACTTTCCTGAGTGTGTGTATATATATATATATATATATATATATATATATATATATATATATATATATATATATATATATATATATATATTATATTCCTGTATACATTGCATCATCAATTTTCATCTGATACAATATTTATATCAAATGAACGTTCGACTAATAATAACAAGAAAGATCTATTACAAAATTCTATATTTGTCTTTCTATAGGATGTGTTATGCATGTTTAATTATATTATCTTGTTCTTAGCTTTTTAGGGTTTGTTTTCATTATATGCTATGTACATCGCCACAAAACGTGCCACCCAAAGCACGTCAACACTTGCAGTGATGAATTTAATTTGAATTTCCAGTAAAGTTTATTCAGAACTTTAATCATTAGGACTTGTGTCTGTAATTCTATTTGAAACTTAATTATGTTTAACTGGAATTGCTTTGTTTACATTTTTACTTTGTATTCTAGGGAAATAAAATAATTGTTGCATTTTACAAAGCTAGCTGCTTCTCACTTTTATATATTTTATTTATAAAGCTGTAATAATTGGGATTTCGTAATGATTAAGTCTTTTTTTAGATTTGAGTTTGTACTTGATCATGTTCAAAATCTAATACATATGCACCTGACTAGGCCCATTGATTTCGTAAGCAATATAATGCATATTTTTTTTTATGAGACTAAGTTAAATTTTAGGATCATCAAAAATGGACGAAACATGTTTATTTTAATATAAGTCTTGGACAATGTGTGTGTGTGTGTGTGTGTGTGTGTGTGTGTGTGTGTGTGTGTGTGAAATTTGGATTTTTAAAGTAGCTTTAAATTTTGTTAGTCATATCGGTATCTTATGATAGTTTATAGTGATGTCCAGCCTCTGAGGAGGGCGCTGTTGCAACTAGAATATTTCCTATATAAATGCCTGTTCAAGCTGATGTTTCTAACGTTCTCTATTATAATTTTAGCTAATGACCTTGTCTTCCTCACAACATGACAATGTTCTAGAAATGGATGTTTGATACAATGTTGTTTTCTTGTGAAGTTACTCTTTCTTGCCTTAATATCTTCGAGAAAAATCAGTCTCATTGAGGTATTTAGTTTTTCATTTAGTTGGAATTATTTATTCAAATTATGACCCTGTTTCACATTGCATATTTTACACTGGTTGGTTAGGTGCACCGTTACATTTGAAAACCTATTCAATCAACTTGATTGTTCCAGACATATCGGAAACTGATTGAATTGTTATGTACACGATGATGTGTCAAAACATATTCAATTACAGACATGTCCACGATTGGTAACAATTTAATGTTGTCTTTATTGCGCATTTGTTCGATAAAATTGACCACTGTTAGAATGCACGTGGTTTATTTCGTACTGAAAAAGATTCCCTAGATATACACTATGGTAACGCTTGTATAGATGTTTGTTTCGTTTTTATAATTAGCAGTGTCATATACTTAGTAACGGGTTCACTAAATCATGAATTAATCGTTACAAGTTGCGTCCAAGTGATCTTAAATCTGTAACAGTGTTGATTACACAGAATGAGGTCAAAGAAATGTCAGGTCTGTTGTAAATAACGTGTAGCACTTTATTAAAGATAACTCCAAATGTATTTTGACTCTATTTATGACATTATTACATGCCAAATATTCAATATTTCTTTTTAAATTGTAGGAAAGTTTTGAAAGTAGAATAGACCAAAGGATTAAATCTACCATTTATAGTATTATTCATAAATCAAGCGATACTGTTCTAAAAATATAAATGACAAAAGGATTATAACCACCAATTATATTATTATTCATAAGTCAAGCAATTCTGGTCTAAAAATATAAATGACAAAAGAATTAAATCCACCAATGATATTACTATTCATAAGTTAAGCGATTCTAGTCTAATAAAATAAATGACAAAAGGATTAAATCCACCAATGATATTATTATTCATAAGTTAAGCGATTGTGGTCGAAGATAAACATTGGTTATCAAACAAGTACACTACAGCCATAGGAAGTTCATTAAGATGATTCTACTTTTCCACAATCACAGTACAGGACTATTTCTCTACAACGGGGATGTCTCTAAGCCATTTAACGTTTCTAACGGCGTAAAGCAGGGCTGCGTTCTCGCTCGAGTACTATTCAAACTATTCTTCACAAGTATCCCTAACCATGCTACACGTGATCTCCAGAAAGGAGTTCATATAAATTACAGACTGGATAGTTCTTTCTTTGACCTTCGCTGAATATATGCCCGGTACAATACATCAGAGAAACGTATTCTTGAAGAAAACTTCGCGGATGACTGTTCTCTCATGGCACATACGGGAGCAGATCTCCAGATCATCGTTACTCGCTTTGCGAAAGCCTCGAGACTTTTCGGACTCATTATCAGTCTGAAAAAGACATTTACTTTACCAGCCTTTTCAAGGCACCATATCTTGCCCCCTCCCCCCTCCGCCGATTGTGTCTCTTAAAGACACCTAGATGAAAGCTGTTGATCACTTCGAGTACATTGGAACATCATATTTTCCGATGGATCGTTAGACAAAGGGATAACTGCACTCATCCGCAACGCCAGTCACTCACTAGGACATCTCCGTTCTCGCGTTTTGACTCACAGGAATATCAAACTGTCCACCAAGATAAAGGTATATTAAGCATTTGTACTTTATGGAAGTGAGAGCTGGACAACATATAAGAAGCACATCAAGCAACTTAAGCGCTTCCACACGAAAGCTCTGCGCAGGATTATGAGAGTCAGATGGCAAGACAGAGTGATGAATCTAGAAATCCACGATAAGGCCGGTTTCACCAGTATCGAAGAGATGGTCATGACAGCCTGACTCTGGTAGATGGGTCATGTCATCTCTATTGAGTAGTCTCGAATTCGACGATATATCACGTGCGTAGCTCTATCAAGTGAACACAGAAACATTTGTCGCCCGAAGAAAAGATTCAAGGACTCCATCAAAGATATCCTGAGATACTGTTTGATATATGTCACACACCTCGAGTGCAGCGCCAGGAATAGACCTGGCTGACGTGCAGCTTTTAGTAAGAGGTGCGAATCCTTCGAGGATTTCCGCAGAACAAAAATATCAGACTCCTGAGAAAGCAGGAATCACTCAAAGTCAAGAACCAACCTATGCCTCAAATGTACACATCTGAAAATGGACATGCGAATCTAGTATCGAACTCATCAGCCACATGAGGAAAAATTCGTGGTCAGCACATAATTGACTTCATCGAGCTACGATGGTCAACCGCCAACACACTACAGCCAATGGAATACACTAACTTAGAAAAAAGTAGCATAACTGTCAATTTTCATCGCGGATATCAATATATATATATATATAGGAGTAAGAAGTGAGAGATAGACAGAGATTGTGTGATTAAAATTCACATCTAAATACCCATTTGTTCGTGTATGGTATTACAAAAACGAAATAAAAACACGGTATCAACTACTTATCATACATAGATCAAGGATCAAATCCTTACATCCATATTAAATAATTTTACACGCTGCAACCATTTGTCAAAGTTACAATTCAATTCAACAGTTGCAAAATCTAGAATGTCACGTGCATAAATGCGCTAGTTTAATGCGAAGTAACCAAACAGAAAATTTTATGAAATCTGACCACGTGCTAGCAATGTACATAATTTTTTGCATAATCCTATCTAATTCCTCAAATACGCATATAAATTAAACCCTACAATGGTAATTATACGTACATATATTTTAGCAATGAAGTATACATACTGCACATAATTACAATTACAATGCCGTACTATTCTGCAACAGTGAACCAACTAACATACTGACCTTTACAAAACTTTATCTTTCTTAGAATTTCCTACGTTTCCCCGCCAAATTACGATTGGCTGTCCCGGAAAATCGCTTTAAACCTTCCAGCACGATATTTGAGCAAGTACTAAGTTCCTAGTTATAAAAAAAAATCTGATTGAAATGGATGTCGATTCTAACCATTTTTATTCGACTTAGCAGACAATGCCCCCGGGCTGTGTGTCACCGTGGTGAGATTTATGTTCCTTTGTTCTTGAACAAAGCTGTCAACGTCCACGTGCGACATTTCACACCCAGCAAAGCTATTTTCTCGTATTCTTACAAAGAGGACCCGCTATAGCCACGGTGACTAACACATGGCTTCTATTCATTTCTTATGTCCCCCCACCCCGACTTACGCAATCGTGGGTAGGGCAGCATAACAGTTATCTTCACTTACTTTAAGAGAACTGATTAATTAGAGATTAACCTAACTTTCAAAGGAAGCCTCCACTGTATGCAAGTCGTGCAATTCTACGACGCTTTCTCTCGAATATCTATTCGAACTACCCTACGCTTCTGCTAATTTAATTTCATCAGTGGGTTATGACTGCAACACATTACATTTACATTCAGTATCCACTAATGAACACCAATTATCCGAAACGTATGGAATCCTTGATATAATAATTTATTTCATACTCATCATTGTCTAATGTATTCAAGTTTCCTTGGCTATTAAAGCCGCGTAGTGAAGTATGCATTCTAGCCATTTTGGCAATCAATGCCGCACAGAAAAGCGTGTTTTCAAATCTCCTTGACAATTAAAGTCGCATAGTAAATTATGTATTCTATTTTCCTTGGGAATTAATGCCGCATAGTAAAGTGGGTATTCAAGTCTTCTTGACAATTAATGCAGGATAATAAAGTGGGTATTCAAGTCTTCTTGACACCATTACCATGGTAATATTTCGCTACCAGTTTATATTTGTCTGCTAATCTTCATTCTGAAAAATCGTCATTCAGAGGTAGACAGTCATTAAATAAAGCAGACACTTTATCTTTTGTATATTGCATGATTTAAATAACCAATCAAACACGTGTATTTGACCATGATATACATATATAGATGACATGGTAGGCCCATGTATATAGGACCAATGTATGCCCTGGAAGATATCTTCGCCTCTGCCGAAGGAGAGGGAAATCCGGTGCAAAAGACATGTTACACCTATATAACATTTTTAATAATAAAACAAAGATAAAAATCCCTTTCAACTTATATGATTTGCATCCTTGGAAAATGCAGTAGATTCGAGCCTGACCAACTTAAATATTATTGGTCACATTTTGTTATACTATCTATGTTATTTCTCGACATACATGAATTACATAAATTATTTGCTTCATACAGTGTGCCTGGAAATAGCGTAAAGTAAACCTGTACGTGTTATCTACATCACATAATACGTTTTATAATCTCTAGTATAACAGAGAGAGAGAGAGAGAGAGAGAGAGAGAGAGAGAGAGAGAGAGAGAGAGAGTTTGTTCCATTTTGATCAACTGTTTATTATTTCTTTACTTCAAGCATGCTGCTATTTATACACAGATTACGATCCTACATTGTATTGCATGTGATGTTACAGGCAATATATTGTGTCTTTATCAGAGAGGTAGACGTACTAGACAGGATGTAGAATCGCCTTTAGTCTTAAAATGTATCATCTTCAAGAAAGAGTTAAATAATTCCTCATATATCAGATATTCACTCAAATGTAACACATTTTATTCATATTTTACGCTTGGAGTTATCGGATAACCAATGCATATAAATAGTGAAGTACAAATTTCTTATCGTGGCGATAATGTTTGTTATTTGCGTTTTGCTATCTTTGCTGTATGATCGCTGAGAAAATATCATCAGAACGCGGTTCTCTTTTCTAATTCAAAGTGAATCAGCACACAAAAATGATTTGGATGAGAAAAATTTAATGCATATGTGTAAATAGAAATGATGAGACGCTTAAACCTAAGTAATAATCATGAATATAATGATGAAACGTTTTAAACTTCATTCACATTCGTGAATGAAAATGATGAAACGCTTAAGCTTGATGCATATTGGTGCATATTGGTGAATAGAAATGATGAGACGCTTAAATTGGATGCATATTGGTGCGTAGAAATGACGAGACGTTTAAACTTAATTCATAGAGTGAATAAAAACGATGAGACGCTTAAACATAATTCATATGTGTGAACAGCAACGGTGAGACGCATAGATTTAATTCTTATACGTGAATACAAGTCATTAGAGATTTACCATTAATTCTCATAAGTCAAATGAAGCCCAAGATGATTGGATAATATCATTTCGTCGTCTACTATTGATTAGGTTCTATAAAAAATTACGGCCGAAATGTATCATCAGTTGAAATAAGACACTTCAAATATGCCAGAAATTAAAGCTTGACCAGCATAGTGCTGCTGACGGTAATCCTACCTTATTGGTCTGAACTTAACAAGACAGATGTGAGGCAAGTCGCCATGAAAGCCTGGATATGCATGAGAAGTTGACTTAGTGTCTATCGCAATCACAAAAATGGCAAGAGCCAAGCAAATTGCAAGGAAATCTACCACTACAGAAAAGATGCAGGTGCGGTCGGTTTGCTGGGAAATACAGCTGAATAGATGAAGAAATACTAAAAGGAAAAACTAACTAAAGAAAGAAGGAAATTACCAAACAAATAAGTATTCAAAGTGAGTTGTTTTTAAGCACGAACAGCACGGGAGAAAATGACGTCAGCGAAAAGAAAAGAACTATGACAAATCTACAGAAGTATTTTAAAACCAGGAGAGTACAATTAGAAGATGGTGATTACATTGAATGCAAGTACAAAGAAGTAACCCAACAAGTAATCTTTCCAGACTCAAATGGAATAGGGATACCAGGTACAACAGCTGTACTGGTATGTTTCCAAATGTTGGACAAGGACCTACTATCTAAATTATATTCAATCAATTACGCAAAAGGGGGATATAACATTAGATATAGAGGAAATACACCGGCCATACCATACGGAGAAACAACAATAATCGGACATAGAGCCATAGTTAGAGAACCAATACCAATCATGAGAAAAATCAAAAAACAAACGGGGGAGCTCCATTGAGAGTATACCCATGGAAATACCACTTGAATTTGTAGTCAAATGGGTAGAGGAAAAATTCGACATCAAGGTAGAGAACTCAAGGTTAGGAACAGTCCCTGGATTTAACATCTACAATGAAAACAGAATCCTTGAAATAGAAAGATCAAAACTCCAAACTATAAAAAGAGCATGCTACCTGCGTGGCTTCCTAATAACTACGTGGTATAAGGGCTGCATCCATCATAGGAAATGTAACAAATGTGGAAATGTAGGGCACACACCAAGGAAATGTACACTACAAGGAACGAGAGAAGAACAAAATGACGTACCAATATTAGCGGAACAAGAAATAGAAAACGAAACAAAAGAAGTAAAACAAAGACAAGGAAATAGTACCAATCCTCAAGGAATACAAGACATGACAAAACAAGGGAAAAAACGTTTAAAAAACAGAGAGAGAAAAGCTAGACGAAGACAAGAACTGGAACTACAGAACACAGAGTCTAGTGCAAATCGGCAAGAATCAGAAGTCATGACTCAGAAAACAACAGAACAACAAAAAACAACAGGAGAAAAAAGTAAGATTACTACCATAAGTTCAGAAAAACAAAAGGGAGAAAAAACTGACAGTCACAAAGTCATGACTCAGAAAACAACAGAACAACAAAAAACAAAAGGAGAAAAAACTAAGATGACTACCATAAGTCCAGAAAAACAAAAGGGAGAAAAAACTGGCAGTCACCAAGTCGTGACTCAAAAAACAACAGAACAACAAAAAACAACAGGTAAGACTAATACCAAAAGTCCAGAAAAACAAAAGGCTATGACTAAAAAAAAACAACAGAACAACAAAAAATAACAGGAGAAAAAAGTAAGACTAATACCAAAAATCCAGAACAACAAAATCACCAAGCCTTAACTACAACAAACAAAATACAAAGAGAAAGATAACCACCCGAAAAGAAACGGAAATTGAATAACAGAAGAAATAGTAATGAAGAAAGAAATATGCTACAAAAACAGGAAAGAAAGGTACCGAATGAGAGTGATGAAGACAACAGAGATCAATTAGAAGAAGAAATTTATAACGACGAAACAATAGTGGAAGATTTAACAGCTGAAGAAATCCTCAAAAAGGAAGGAAAGAAAGAAGGAAAGAAAAGAGAAGAAGAGAAAGGGAAGAAAGGCTTAGACGACAATATGATCTGAAATATGACGAATGTTTGATTTAAAAAACCCTAAAAAAAATATATAAAAAAAAAAAATATATATATATATATATATATATATATATATATATATATATATATATATATATATATATATATATATATATATATATTGGGTATTTGTTTGAGATGGGACTAATACCTAGATATAATAAAAAAACAACACATTATTAGAACCAAAGCATATAGCAAACACCTTATAAAAGAAAACAGGAGGGCCTTCCCTTAAAATGGTCTTTAAAGATCAGCGGGAAAACGACCCCTTCAAAAAAAAAAAAAAAAAAAAAAATGAAAGCCTGGACCGTAAGCACAAAAAAATTGACAGCACATCATTAGATAGACCAGAGAGACAATCAGGTGTAGAACTGTCTGGGTTTAACATTCAGATACCACCCAGGAGTTAAATCCGAGTATTAGAGAAAGAACACCGAATTTAATAGTAGCACATTTTTCTTAAATATACACATTTGAAGATACGCTCTATCTTTTTCGATAAGTATTAAGCTGCAAACAAAAACAAAACATCATACATAAATGGTATCAATTCTTTCGGGCGAGAAGTCACTTTAGAAGCCAAGAAACCCTGCCTGCAGCGCGTTAGTTATTTACAGAATGAGTACATTAGTTTAAATACAGAAACATGTCTGGTAGTTCTTCCGCTAGTTTGCTAACTGGTCAAGATGCAACGGATAAAGAAGGGATTTAAATTCATTTGGAATAATTTGGGTTCCAATTACAATAATGCATAGTTTGAAGAAAAAAAAATAAAATCTGAGATTCCCAATTTTTCATTTAGACATATTTAGTAGGATCCAATTTTCGACATATCTCGTTATGCATCATACATACATACATACATACATACATACATACATACATACATACATACATACATACATACATACATACATACATATTACGTTGCACAACTGTGTGAAAGGTAAGTAAATGTATATATTATTAGTTACACATATTATAGAACACACACACACACACACACACACACACACACACACACACACACACACATACATACATACATACATACATACATACATACATACATATATATATATATATATATATATATATATATATATATATATATATATATATATATATATATATATATATATATATATATATATATATATACCTGTATACCAAATATATTTTTAAAAAATATGGCTTTCAAGGTGTTGGTAGAAAGCAATTTGTTATGCTAATACATTTGGACAAAAGCGAAATGATTCTTTGACACACGCATATTAAGAGCAAAGTAAGAAGAAATGTTCCATTTCTATTCATCTGTCTTAGTTTATCTCCGATTTTCAATTCAGAATTCTTATCACATGACTACGGTGTACTACTGATGCAACCAATATTATTGTACATGTGAGAACATAACTATTGTAAATGTTTTACTAGTATTGACCAGAGTCAGTGGACCCTTGTGATAACACTTTAAATAAAATTAACAATTGAAAATTCCGAGCATACAAAACTGTATTCATTTAACAATATGAGGAGTTTTAGCTCGGCACCATTTGTTTGAAATAAAAAGTGTCCCCTTTTCTAAATATTTTCTATAAAATGAAAGATTTATAATTAGATAACAAAGAAAAGCAACGCAAGTAATGTACAAACACGTGGTCATAACATAAGCTCGCATACTTACATAAACAGAATTCCAATGCTTGTTACCCTGCCTATTGCAAATGAAAAAGTTGGCAGACTGTCCAGTGTATATACACTAGCTTAAATGTGTGTGGGTGAATAGGCAAGTAGTCAGATCGTTACCAGAAGCTGATCCTGTGGAGAATGGTAGACTGCTTAAGAAACACAGCCGCTATCAGAGACTAATTGCCAGGATTTATTGGCTGATTAGTGTTCGACAGCCACTAATCTGGTGGACTGAAGGCATCATTAAACATTTATTAGGGGGTGCGTGTGTGTGTGTGTGTGTGTGTGTGTGTGTGTGTGTGTGTGTGTGTATGTGTGTGTGATTTTGATTTTTGACGTAGCTTTTTAAAAAATTAATTCATATCGCTACGATGTATGCAATGTGACAGTTTATCATGATGTCCCACCCAGTCACATTATCCTGACACCAGGACATCCCGTCCTATTACTAACCTGTTAATGCTGAGCGCCAAGCGAGGCGGCTGTAAGTACTATTATTGTAAATCTTTGGTATGACTCAGCCGGGATTCGAACCGGCGACATACTGCATCCAAGGCAGACCCTCTAACAACTAGGTCAGTTTTTAGGGTAATATCAATTAATAAGCCCGAACACTTGATATATGTTAAATAAATTGTCGGACCTATGAAAAAATCAGAACAAAATGAATTTCTCAGGGACACACAGAACAGCCTAATGAGGCTAGCCTTAGAACAGGGGTGGGCAAAGTGCGGCCCGCGGGCCACATGCGGCCCGCCACAGAGTTTTTGTGGCCCGCCAAGACATTCAGAAAACCCCGCCTTGAACTGAGATTTGCTTCATGTGTTAATCTCGTGTTTTCCATTAGATCGGCTACGTCAATGCGCGTGCGCAGGCAGTGTAAATACGCACTTTTCCGGTTTGTCAGTTTTATTTCAATTTTGTCTTTGCAACAGTAAAATTTAACAATTTCCAAATTAAGTGGGGCCATGAACCCTCCGAAAATACGTAAAATTGGCGATGAATCCAGTGTGTTTAATGAAGAATGGACACACAAATATTTCTTTGGTAATACAGGCAATAAAGCAGTGTGTTTACTGTGTCATGAACGATTGACGTATTTAAGGAGTACAATCTGAAACGACACCACGAAACAGAACATAACGATTTTGGCGGCAAACTTTCTGAGGACGAACGCAAGAAGAAAGCTGCAGATTGTGTTACAAAGTTGAAGAAGCAACAAACATTATTTACAAAGCAATCAACACTTCAGAATAGTGCTACAGAGGCCAGTTTCATGATAGCCTACAACCTCGCTAAACGCAACAAGCCTTTTTCGAATGGCGAGTTTGTTAAGCAGTGTATGGTAGATTGTGCAAGCGTATTGTGTCCTGATGTGAGAAGCAAATTTAAAACGTTTCATTGTCAAGAAGGACTATAGTGCGCCGCATTGACTCAATCAGTGACGAACTAACAGAACAGCTGAAGACCACGAGCAAAGATTTTGTTTGGTTTTCATTGGCATTGGATGAAAGCACAGATAATGAAGACACTGCGCAGTTACTCATTTTTATCCGTGGAATTAATGAACATTTTGTCATCACATAGGAATTACTAGGCCTGGAATCAATGAAAAGTACAATCACTGGTCAGGACTTGTTTGAGTGTGCTGTAAATTGTGTTGAGAAAAGTGGCTCGTCATGGAATAGAATGGCAAGCATTACAACAGATGGGGCCAGAGCTTTTACTGGAAAAAATGTGGGCATGGTTAAGCTTTTAAAGATCAAGTTACAAGCACAAGACACAGACAGTGATGTCTTGTCATTTCATTGCATTTTGCATCAGGAAAGCCTTTGTAAAACTGCACTGGACTTAAAGCATGTGATAGAACCTGTTGTAAGTGTGGTGAACATAATCAGAGCAAGGGCACTCAGCCATCGACAGTTCAAATCAATGCTTGAGGATATGGAGGCAGATTATGAAGATGTAATTTACCACAACAGTATGAGGTGATTGAGACTGGGCAAAGTGATAAAATGAGTCTGGATATTGCAGAATGAAATCCTCTTATTTCTGGACATAAAGGGGATTTCTTGTGATTTTGTGACCAAAATGGGATGTGAGGAGTGGAGATATGAGATGATGTTTGCAGCTGATGTATTTGAGAAATTGAATGAACTGAATGTGACATTGCAGGGAAAAGGTTTGTTCGCACATGAAATGTGGAAGCATGTAAAATCATTCAATGCAAAACTAGGTCTATTTGCAAGGCAAGTAGGTGAGGGCAAGTTTTGTCATTTCCCTTTATTAGGAAAAGAGAAAGTGCCTGAAAGTGTTTCCTTAAAGATTAGGGATCATTTGCAGAGTTTGGAGGGCGAGGTCACAAGAAGATTTCAGGACTTCGATTGAGCCTAAATTTAATTTGCTGTCTTCTCCTATCACTGCTGATATTGATACAGCACCTGAGGAGCTGCAGCTTGAACTAATTGACATGCAGTCAGATCACACAGTGAAAGAAATGTTTAAAACTGTGACATTAGTTGACTTTTATAAGTCTTTGTCTGCTGAAAAATTCCCATGTGTGAAAAAATTTGCTGGGAAAATGTTCTCTATATTTGGATCTACATATAATTGTGAGCAAAGTTTCTCTTGCATGAAGATCAACAAGAGTAAATACAGATGCTCTTTGACAGACATAAACTTGAAGGCAGTGATGAGAATCTCAACAAGCAACTTCACTCCTGATTTCATAAATATTGTAAAAAAGTGTGATAGGGTGCACTTGTCTCATTAAACTGATTCTATAATTAAATGTGCTAGCAGCTAGAAATCTAAAGAATATGAGATTAGCACAATAAATAAATTTAATAATACTACCACTTTTGTTTAAGTTTTATTTATTGATTTTTATGATACCATTTATACTTTTTCTGAAATGATATGTAATGTTAACTAAAGAATACAATCATTTTAAACGGTGCGGCCCTCCGCTAAAATCCACTACCACAAAATGGCCCCCGAGCCAAAACAATTGCCCACCCCTGCCTTAGAAGGTACAGAGCCCGTTATCCTTGTATCCTTGGGTTGCAATTCCGAGGTTTATTCACTTTAACTACCAAAGGTTATATATATATATATATATATATATATATATATATATATATATATATATATATATATATATATATATATATATATATATATATATATATATAGATATATATATATATATGCACATGTATACACACACAAACACACACACATATATATATGTATGCATGTATGTATATATATATATATATATATATATATATATATATATATATAGAGAGAGAGAGAGAGAGAGAGAGAGAGAGAGAGAGAGAGAGAGTTACGTTTATCTGATTTAATATATATTTATTTTAATCTTAATTGTTAGCCTGTAAGTTTTAAATATTTGTTTTATTACATGATATTGTATTATAAATTCATTCATTCGAGATAGGTTGTTTTCAGAAAATCAGTTGACCTGATTTATTCTTTGGTTTTATAATTATTGTCCAGGTCAAGATGGGACTAGTGAATTAGGAAGTAAACTTCTTTTATTCCTACAGTAAAATGATTCGTTCTCGTCAGGGTTATCGTAGGAGTACATGATATAAAACGATCACTTGACTCCACCCCTACACCTTTTCTCCATTTAGTGAAATGTTTCTTGTTTTGTCCTTTCACACCTGACGTTACGACATTTTCTTTTGTTGTAACCAGTTTTAAATCCATGTTTCTATAGTTCATTTAGATTTGTAAAGAGATAATTCTATCTCTGGAAATATATGATGTGCTCATACAGATTTATTGAATAAAGACAGGTTATCAAATTTGTATTCGGATTTTCAACACGTGAGTGTTAAATATATTGTTTCTACAAGGAACTCTAGGTAAACACAAAACAGACTTCACCATACGTCATCGTCTTCCACTTTGATTATCCAACATGACTCGAACTGGAATGTATTATAATATTTCATTACTTTGAATTTTGTAATTTATCTCGTGGATTATTCTTGGATTACTTTTGGATTTGATTCTTATAGCTGTAAGTTCTTTTTCCATTTTTTCAATCTTTTGCCAGGGAAATAAAATATGTGTTAACGAGACAAAACACGGGGGTTTCTATTGACATATGGATCTCAATAATGGAAATATTCTGTGATTTTATTGTAAATAGAATATGTGATTAATAAAATAGCTAGATAATAACGAGATACAACAAAACAGCATGAGATTATACTTGAAGCTTATTAGAATGAACTACGGTCAGGCTTTGTACGTATATGCTGTAAGAAACATTGTGTTGTACTCACATGATAAGTCTAGATCTTATAGGTATATGCTGTAAGAAACATTGTGTTGTACTCACATGATAAGTCTAGATCTTATACGCTGTTAGAAGAAATTATTTTAAAGCAATGCGTCCAAAGAAAAACAGGTACATATTCCGCTTCTTGCAAACAATTGAGAAAACACCGTGTACTACTATGTCAGAATCTGCTATTATCAATTGCTATTTTATTGTTAAACTTTAATTCTTGTGTCAGAGAAAGGGGAAAAAATGTAGTTGTTTAATCGGTTAATTTCCAAAACATCTTCCACAACCATATATATAAACGCCAAAAACATTACTTAGCAGCAAAATAAATGTTTATTTATTTTATCATTATTTGTACCTGTTAATTTTCAAGTGCAAATAGTCTTTTATAGCAGGAATCTAAACAACCCGACTATAATCTAGGATATAAAAGGAAGTAACTTTTTCATAACATATACATTTTCATATTCTATCTTACGCTTAATGAGACAATAATTACACTGTAACAAAAACGTAATTTAATGATTGCTGTATTCCAAAATAAATACACAAGCGCATATTCATCACTACACGACAGCAATATTAATAAGTACATAATCCCGTCCAGTTGAATTTGAACTTAGTCGCGTGCTGACATAATTTTAAAAAGGAATTGTTTTTTATGTCTCTTAAAAATGAAATTTAGCGTCATATTTTTGCAACATCTTTTCCAGTTTGGTGTTTTTTGTCCAATCTATTCAGTTCTTCTGGATGTATAAGCTGTTTCAATTCCACACAAAATACATGCATCTATAATCTGAGCAGGGAGCCTGACACGTTTTGACTCAGCTGCATGATTGTTTCAGTTCTGTCATTGAATGTTTGTTATCATAATGTTGGAAAATAGATACTTATTCAATTGTAATTATTAAATAGACTTTCCTGAAATTCACGTTCATTTCATACTGAACGCAGTAAGTAAAATGCACATAAATCGTAGCTGACATTACAGTACAATTTTGATAAATGTGTAAGCAATCCTTAGAACCTAAGTCATAGATGATGTAATTCGGATTTGCCGAACGAAGAAAGTACATTTTGAGGAAAATAAAGATCAGAAAATATAAGTATATTTTCGCCATTCTCACTGCTAGCTAAAGAAGAAGACATGTTTAAGCGTGGTCACTAGCATGCGTCCGAATTTATGTTATGACCTGTACTCAGTATCATTGCGTCTATCACTAATCTAAATCAAGGGCGGAAAGTTCTAATGCATCTGGTGTATCACAATAAATTCACCCAGCGTACTACAAATTATGCGTCATTTTGGCTTGCCTGATCTGAGGCTCATTCTTTTTTTTAACAAGACCCTCATTTTCTTTTTTCCCCACGCATTTATTACTTTCATGTAGAAAATGATACGTATCTGACAGATATGCGATAGCACTTGCATTCATTATGCTTTTCTATGCTGTTTTTATTTATTCCAGAAAGCATATGTCATAGTCTGAACGTTTCAATTAACGTAATGTTATTAACATTTCAACTAAATAACTGTTAAAATGATCAGAATGGTATTTTCAATACGGCGTCTCTCACCTTAAATGATCAGAACGGTATTTACAATACTGCGTCTCTCACCTTAAATGATCAGAACGGTATTTTAAATACTGCGTCTCTCACCTTAAATGATCAGAACGGTATTTTAAATACTGCGTCTCTCACCTTAAATGATCAGAACGGTATTTTAAATACTGCGTCTCTCACCTTAAATGATCAGAACGGTATTTTAAATACTGCGTCTCTCATCTTAAATGATCAGAACGGTATTTTAAATACTGCGTCTCTCACCTTAAATGATCAGAACGGTATTTTAAATACCGCGTCTCTCACCTTAAATGATCAGAACGGTATTTTAAATACCGCGTCTCTCACCTTAAATGATCAGAACGGTATTTTAAATACCGCGTCTCTCACCTTACATGATCAGAACGGTATTTTAAATACTGCGTCTCTCACCTTAAATGATCAGAACGGTATTTTAAATACCGCGTCTCTCACCTTAAATGATCAGAACGGTATTTTAAATACCGCGTCTCTCACCTTAAATGATCAGAACGGTATTTTAAATACCGCGTCTCTCACCTTAAATGATCAGAACGGTATTTTAAATACTGCGTCTCTCACCTTAAATGATCAGAATGGTATTTTAAATACTGCGTCTCTCACCTTAAATGATCATAATTGTATTTATAATACTGCGTTTCTCACCTTAAATGATCAGAATGGTACTTACAATAGTGCGTCTCTCGCCTTAAATGATCCGAATAGTATTTGAAATACTGCTTCTCTTATGTTTGTTGTGGACATTCTGAATATCACCTTCATTCGTTTGCTTGTTTTAAAAATTAAATTGTGACTAAATTAACTCATGCACATTAGTTTATCTTCTTCACTATCAAATACACGACACAGCTGTTTTAGTTCAACCACAAACAAATCCAACAAACTGAGGTTAAAGTCTACTAAATGAGTGTATATGGTTTGTTTCCAACGAATTTCCCTTAGGAACACGTGTCGTGCATATGCGTGCAATATGAGTGTTCTTTATCATATAATACTGTACGATTCTGACAATGTAATGTTAACGGAGAAAAAGTAATACATAATAACGGCATGCTAGAATAATGTGTGCGATTCTACGTTGTGAACTTTTTTAAGACCGACAAAGGTGCACATATAATATATCAATGTTCTAATGAGTGGAATCTTGTTTTGACAAAAAAGGATTGGTTTACAAGAATTTGTCTATCCGTTACTAAATTCAGAGAGACGTCATATTTCCTTGCTGTTAGCCATCTTTCTCAAATCCCAATGTTCTGAATACTCTGGTAGGAAAGTGAAAAAGTTTATTATATTTATTAAGATCGATCATTTACTGCCAAACAGTCAAACAATCAAACCGTTCGAGACAGTAGGGTGCTTTTTGTTGAAGTTGTAGCAAAAGCAATTGATTTATTACATTGAAAGAAAACAGTCTACTTTGTTTCTGTACCAATATCCTTAAATGTGATTAAATTCCAACAAACGTGATACATCACAAAGGAATTGTCTAAAACGTTTTAGAATGAATTCAGATTAATAGAAAGTATTGCTTCAGTCCAGACAGGTTGTAATTCAAATTAATACTTTGAATATATGATTCATCTCAGATTACATTTAAACACATCATTAAATAAATCTGCAGACAGGTATTAAAACAATAACAATAATGTTAATAGGAATTAGGAATCAATCAATTCTCTTTTTATCTTTTTCCATCACTTTATTACAACTATAAGTCGGAATACATACTACGTGACTTATGTCGCCTACACAACACACCTGAGTTAATTATCTGGTTGGAATGTACCCGAAACTAGTTCACAAGTTCAATATAATAGAACATGAACACAAATAATCTACTTACATGTCATTGCTATTTCCAGAAATATACGCTGTATAAATGGTATACCACGAGATGTATAAATGGTTCATTAAAAGGAACCGAGGCTTGCCGAATTTCCTTTTAATGATGCCATGATACAACGATTGGTATATCATTGATACAGCGTATATACAATACGTATATTTTATTTATGTCGCATACAAATACACGTATTTGCCTTTTGAACGGTGTGAAGATTGACTACAGTTTACTGTGTATTGACCGAGTGAAAATGAACTCGCATCCCTGCCGAGTGTGCACACTATAAAATGTAGTTATGTGCCTTGTGTGGTCATTAACAATCACCTTTACACATTCATAAGCTGATTGTTTTCTTTCCTGCGTTTCTATTTTTATTCACATTGATTAAATCAGTATAAGATAAACTTGTGAGTTTTCCAAAATCAATTATCTCAAAGCGCTCTGCGGCACGCAATTTTGTACGATCGTATTGACCAATTACGACCCATATTTGAGAATCTTTATTTACTGGATAATGCTATCACCATCCACTTGTCCTCAGGTTCCGAATATTCTGGGATGAATGTATGAAAGACACATATTTGGAACAAAATTATCATGTCCATTTTACCAATGCATTTAAATCGACTATTTATCATGTTTAACACATAATCAAAGTATGACGTCGGGAATACTAGCATTGAAGTGCACGCATAAACATGTTGTATATAAAGTACACTACATATGACTAATACGAAGAACAACTTTGATTATTTGTATGCCTTCACCGGTACCTTTTCTAATTGAAATGTCAATAAAAAGATAAATTACTTCCATGGGCCATAGGTAATTAATATCAATAAGAAATAAAGTCTGACAGAAAACAGAAAATTGGAACTTGGAATCTTGCAATATTTTATTATTTTCCTCATTGAAAATAAAGTAAAGTCTCTTGAGAACTAAATAACTCTGTAGGTATAGAACATACATATAGCACTCTGTATAGATGCCACAGTGTGCGTCATTCAGTTGATAATAAGCGGCCTAAACGGCCATGACACTATCCAAATGAGTGCCATTCATTGTTAGTACTCGGTTTGGCCTTGACTACATTGTTTCTGTATTACAATGTGTGTCGTTCATTTGCCAGTACTCGGCTAGATTAGCATGCCAGAATTCCAATGTTTGTCATTCATTTGCTAGAATCGGTTTTGATTGTAATACCCGTATCATAATGTGAATAGTTAATTTGATAATACTTAGGATATTTTAGCATTTAATATCACAATGTGGGTCATCAATTTTCTAGGCTCAGCTAAATTGGCATGCCCGTATCCGAATATGTGCCATTTATCGCTAGTACTCGACCTCAGACTAAATTGGCTGCCAATATGCGAATGTGTACCATTCATTTCTAGTACTCCACCACATACTAAAATTGGCATGTCAGTATCCGAATGTATGCCATTCATTTCTAGTATTCCACCTGAGACTAAATTGGCTGCCATTATCCAAATGTGTTCGATTCATTTCTAGTACTCGGCCTCGGATTTGATTGACATGCCTGTATCATAAAGTATCGTTTACTCGGCCTATACAAGCTTCCCAGGATCATAATGTGTATCGTTCATTGCTAGTAGTCGGGCGGGATTGGCTTGTCGCTATCATAATGGGTCTCGTTCATTGCTAGCAGTCGTGCTTGATTTGAATGCCGGTATCTTAATGTGTCTCGTTCATTGCTAGCAGTATTGCTTGATTTGCATGCCGGTATCACATTAGCTATCAAGTATTGAAAGGACTCTATAAGTCATGACGCTTACTGTCAAAGTTGGTTCAATTCTACTTCTTGGAGATAAGCTGTTCGTGTAATTTCGGTTTATTTATACATTATCTTAGATCGGTATCTCTTGAAAAAATATGAAAACAATGTACTCATCTGTGCTTTCCCTCTGATCTGGTCCAATTTTCTTGACTTTGTTTAGAAAATGGTTGTTTTAAGTTTATTTTTCTACGTGCATTCATAGTGGGCACCTGTGATTACAAAGTGACATCATTGAAAACAAAATTGATTTGTAACAGCATATCTACCCGATGCTTTTTCTCAAATTTTATTTAATTATGTTCATCGGAGATTGATAATGAAACTTTGAGTGGTATTTTTGTTAACAATAATCACCAAATTGTGATGGCTTGACAACATTATTTGAACAGGCGCACAACCCTGTCAGGCCATATTGCTTTCAATGCCGATTACCTTTGGTTAAGTGGTGTTTTTGAAGCTGTTCTTTAAAGTTTATATTTTTCTACTTAAAGTAATGATGAACATATTAGATAATAATAATAATTAGATAATAATACTTATTAGATAATACTAATAATAATGATAATAATAATAATAATAATAAAATAATAATAATAATAATAATAATAATAATAATAATAATAATAATAATGAGGACTTTGTAATCTTTAGAAGCTCAAAGTGCTTTACAACATATATAATAATGCAGATTGTAATTATTACTCATTATACACATACGAATATTGTGAAAGAGATTATGTCTGGATCCCATACATTTAATTTGGATTCGTTAATTTGAAATCGTTAAGTATACGTAAAGGTATGTAGCTCAAAGAGCTTTGATACAGGTAAATTTGTACGACCGTATTTTTTTTTTAAGATCTATATTTAGGAATTTTAACCATACATACAAACAACGTTCCCTCTAAGCGAATGGTAGGTGTGCGCGCAGTGCTTGCTGCACTGCGCAAGCATTCGGGAGACGAGCAAAATTTAACGTTGGATTGAGCAAAAATGGACACTTCAGCTGCGCGGGGATGCCTGAGCTGAGAGGGAACGTTGCATACAAACCGCCTACAAAAAACAATCGAAAGTAGGTAAGGTGGGGAATAGGGTGGGAATAGCTTGCAATGATTTTGGGTTTGAAGTCAAGTTTTTTTTTATTTATAGATGATATGTTTATTTCACGCACGTCATAACTATCCACATATGTAAACATCGCAAATAAACAGTTTGTTCATTTAACGCATATCTGATTTAATATATATGTAATTGAATTTGTGACAGTTTTAAATTATTGTATGAATTCATTACATTTTATTTTAATATAAATGCATTTACTGGTATTTTTCCATAAAATCGGTTGACCTGAATTATTCTTTGGTAAACAGGTAATGACGAGCTAGATTCTGACCCTGATTCAGGGTTAGTGGCAGCCAAGTAAACAGGTTTTATGTTTATGTTAAAATGATTGGTTGCTGTCAATGTCAAGATTAAACAAGTGAATTAAGAAGTAACTAACGTTTTATTTTTAAAGCAAAATTATTGGTTCTCCTCAGGGGCATCCTAGGAATAAGTGATATAAAATCGATTGCGTGACTCATCCCTTTTCTCGATTTCGCAAGTTTGTGATATTTTTCTTCAAAACCTGCAAATTAAAATGGGATTTAATCTTTGTTTTATTGAAATATTCTCAGTTCTGGGCTTTTACTTCTGACGTAAAGTCATTTTCTTTTGTTGAAGCCAGTTTTTTAATCCATGTTAACTTTTTATTTACTTTAAAGAATTAATTTGTATCTCTGGAAATATTTGATGTGCTCATACAGAATTCTTGGGCAAAGACAGTTTATTAAAATTTCATTGAATTTCCAACACCGGAGTATTAAATATTGTGTTTTGGCAAGGATATGTAGATAAGCATAAATCAGACTTTAGCACACGTCATCGTCTTCCATCTTTGATTTTCTTTTTCCATATTTATAATCTTTTTCCAGCGAAATAAATTATTTGTAAATTTTTTATAAAGCTTGTTTTATTTTCTTCACATTTTCTGTTTCTGTTTAGTAGAGCCTAAGCACGTAACATGATATTAACTTTTAATTGCAATTTAATACGGCTTCCTTGCAGATTCAAACGCAGCTCATCAATTCTGAGTTCAGCATGTGTATGTAATTTGCTTGTAAGATGAAATACAATCGACATTTTATTTTCACTTAGTCTTGTGTGTGCGTATGTAAATGTGAGACGTGTTATAAAGTTCCTTTAAGCTACTTTCCTTATCATAATTTTTTCTGTACTTAAGTGCATACATTTGATAGATTTAATGATGTCTGCACCTAGAAACAGCTATTGATCTATGGTGCATGTTATTATAGTAAACAATTGTTGGAGTTCTTTGAAATTTTATTTAGAATTCGCCATTAATGTAAGTTTCAGATGGTGTTAACTTGCGTGTGGTAAGAATATTTTTGACTAAAATCGATACATAGAGGTATCTCCTTGCAATCTCACATATAAACGTATCGGTACACTTTTCAAACTCAGATTTTACTGCTGTTGAAATATTTCTGGTACCAGTTCTAGCTATCTACACATAATGAAAATTCGTATAAAAACATTCTATGATAAATTCCACTGAAACATATGCCTAGAGTGAACGGGCGCTACATGGTATGCCATCGTTGAAATGGTCACTTTTACTTTGCTAACCGGCGGTATTTTTGTTGACTTTACCTACAGCCAAAAAACACTGAAAAAGTTTTATTTATTTCCATTTGATCAAATCCAAGATGCTACAGTCTGTTAATTTTTGTCGATAGATAGACAGAAGAAGTTTTCCAAGTGTGATGGGTTTACATTAGTGGGAAAAATATAAACACGATGCAATTGCTTGATTCTCATGTATAACCACAATAAATGTCAGTTTCCTTGCTCTCTCATCCTATAGTCGTGTGCATGATGTTATGGAAATTCCAACCTCTGTATGAAGGAATCGTCCTGGATTATGCGTTAGACTTATCTATCTCGAGCAAAGCGAACTTACACTATCATGGAAACAACCCCTGAAACCAATGTTCATTTTTCTCTATGCGTGAGGCATGGCACACACAATACTGAAACATGAAAAAATAATCAATCATCTGCAAGCTCTGTGGTGTTAAAATGGGGAAGCATTCAGGTCTTCGATCTGTCTGACATCTGCATAACCGCCAAACACACAAGCAGTTGGCCAAAAAGTATGAATTATTCGGATGGTTTCTTTTAAAATGTACTCATGTTAACCCATCAAGTCTTCAACAACAGAACTGTTTCGAGGTCGCTCTTTTGTGTTGTATTTTCATTCATATTTGACGTCACACCAGCACTAACTGTCCAGTATTGAAAGGACTCCATATAACAACCATGATGATTGCTGTTAAAATGGGTTTAATTCTACTTTTCAAGAACAACTGTTTCACTGTTTTTGCGTTTTATATATTGCTTCTATATCTGATAGTGGACCGGAATATCTTGTACAAATTGTTACGTACATCTAGATTGTGTTTCTACTTTTGATGATGACTGTATTTTTCAAATAGAGTACAACATAGTTTTTGACAGGTTTTGAATTAATGCTACAAAAATATGTTAGCAAGTCTTAGGTAATTTCAGATTAAATAACAGGGTATTTTGGTCTCTATTTTGACGTGAGGTATTGTGAAATATGTCACATGGGAGGTATTGCGACGTTGATCGAGAAGGATAATATTTCGACGTAGGGCCGTATAGATATATGTAAACATCTTTCTCACATTTGAAACATTTATAACATTCGTTCAGAATTCTATTATTTATTTGCATCTGTACAAAATTAAAACATTTATTTACACCTAAACAAAATCGAAACATTTATTTATATATGTACAAAACGTTGACATTGACGTACATCTGTACATAACATTAATACCTCTGTAGAGAATTGTAAAGTTTAGGATCATCTGTAGAGAATTGTAGGGTTTATTAAATCTGTACAGAATTAAAGGCTTTATTACATCTGTACGAAATTATAGCATTTTGTTAATATCTGTGCAGAATTGTAACATTTATCTATATATGTACAGAATTGAAACATTTATTTACTATATACCAAATTTTTAGCGTATTCTTTCCATTGTATTTTTCATCTGTTTACAAATGACATTATCTTTCGTTGGTTTCAAAGATTCATTTTCTCAACGACTTCCTGATTTTAGTCTCAAATCGGCCTTGAGTTCAATGTCGGGTTTTAACCATAGTGTTCATCTAACATGACAACTCAGCAATGGACTGATTTGAATCTAATTATTGACGTTTGTGCAGTAAATGCCTTATTCCTCCTTACTTCTCCGTCTAAATTGCAGTTTTAGTACTCTGCTAGTTTCGTATACTGTAATCAGCAATAAATGTCTTATGTAATAGAGACATTTTATTCACATGGGTAATTATTTTTATACTGAGATAATGGTTAGTTTTCGAAAACATCACTTCAGATTAACTTTCCGCTGTAACCAGCATTCGATTGATTTTGGTATTGCAAGCAAATTTCCTTTCTATTCATCTATTGACTTCATGTGTTGCATATGAAATGAAATATTCGTGGCTGGTATTCGCATGTGTTCCAACATTGAGATGTATTGTATATAGTTGAATAGGCATACCCTTGGCCTTGTTAATTGTCCCACTGTTTCAATTAAGTCTAGGTGTTACTCATGGCTCACCTGAGAGCCTATATGGTGTGTCGTGCTAATCCCCATTCGATAATTCAATGTACAATATCAGCACCATTAATTACATGGCCTGTTAAACATTAATCTTAGACTATGTATATATATATATATATATATATATATATATATATATATATATATATATATATATATATATATATATATATATATATATATATGTATGTATGTATGTATGTATGTATGTATGTATGTATGTATGTATGTATGTATGTATGTATCTATGTATGCATGTGGGGTGGGAGTGGGGGTGGGTGTAAAAATCAGCTAACTTGTAGTAATTATCCTACCACTTAATTAGAATATTTTTTAAACCTTCCGTCTGTCTAATATTTTGCCAGTCTTTACCTCCGTAACTCTGTATTTTAGAACCGTAAGTTGGAAATTCAACGAACGTTGGGCATAGGTTGTTTCATTTAATCCTTTAAGTTGGGCTCCTGAAATGGGGTCAAAGGTCACATAAACAATACTTGCAATTCAGTTGCCTTTTAAAAACATATTTTTCTAAAAAATATTAGATTTCCAATTTTGCACGATGCTTATAATATGTTTTATTTGAGCTGCGTCTTGTCAGAGGGGATAGTAGATATACATTAAGGATTTTTAACTGGCATACCGTCGAAATAACACTAATCAACCATAGAAACAACGCTAATCTGAAATTGCTACATGCTGGTTTTAATTGTTTACAAAACACCTTACCAATACACTGTAAATTACCTGGAGGGGACTTCCATTAATTATGTCAACAATTTTTAGGCAATTTTATACCCCGTCTCTTGTCAACAACTGTCAAACTTTCAGTGACCCCCCTAATGAAATTATGTCAATATTTTACACCCCTCCCCTCCTACATACTAATAATATTTAATACGGCTGGCTTTTATGCTAAAAATAGAATTATAGAAATTAAAACGTCTACAAATAATTTTAATACATTTTTTTAACTTGTTGAACAGATTTTAAATTGACTATAACACTTTGAATTCATGAAACAATCGAGACTTTAAATTCTAGTTTCTATCATCTTCCCATAGGGAAGCCAAATGTTCCTCAGTATTATAATGGTCATAGTGGCCGATTCATTATTTAGGATTAAACTGGTGAGGTGTTGACGGACGACCGAGTGTGTGCCGCACCGACTAATTTCCTATTTTATGATTTATTAACATTTATTGTAACAAATACCATTGTTGACGTCAATTTTTTTTTACCTCCCCCCCTCCCAATGTCATGTCAACAATTGTAAAACTTCTTCAAACGTCCTCCCCCCTATTTTGTTGACATAATTAATGGACGACCCCGGCGCTGTACCTTAACAATATCCAGTAAATTATCTGGAGCTGTACCTTAACAATAAACTGTACAATATCATATTGCTAGCCTAATGTCAGGATACGCTATTATGCGCCAAATGATCTATCTAGTTTTGAGGAATATTAGAATAGAGGAGGAAAGGTTCTGTTCTCTAGCTGCAGGCAGCATGGCACAAGTCATCCAACATCAACATAACATGCAATATTACAATTCCAATGCAAGTTCCTCTGTCCAGAAATAGTAGCTATTATTTTGACCGATAAATCATCGCTCTTTATCCTCAAATGATATGAGCGAATAGGTCAGTACTTCCTCTCGTAGTAAACGCATAATTAACCGGACTTAAAAGGTCTAGCAGTAGAGAAGTGGGAGATAATTGGATACAGTACGTAGTACATCCAATTCATGCTAATATTAACAAGGAATGTTTCGGTTTTGTGCAGAGACTTTTGATGAGAGGTTTCAAAATCAACATTGATTATATCTTTGTGCTAACATGATTTTGTAATTTTGTTATCGCAATACATCATCGTGCGCCTAGCCATATCGAGACAAGGAATTAAGAATACTTGAATCGATTTAGGGACATTTATCTCAAAACATTCGGTTACAAACCCCATATTTGACTGCTTAAAACGTTTTCCCTAATTTAAACCAAAACATTCACGTGTCTGGCAGTGCGCAAAATGTGTTTTTTAAAAATTAAAGTGCTTATATCTATTGCACACGATAGTTATATTGTCTCAATCGATACAGCAACGTTCACATAAATCTTATGAATGATGCAAGTCGTACACACATTGTATATAGTTAATTAACTTAACACCATTTACAGTGCGAAGACGATGCAAGACCCCCCTCTCCCCCAACGGTCGTCGGCAGTTAATTCGTTAACGTCATTGTCAGTGTGTAGGAGACATTATTTGCTTGTCTCCTTTTATTGATTTTATAGAGAAGAACAAGTTGACATTAGGATAAAGAGGACGAGATGCAAAATGCACAAATTCCCACGACCTATCGCAATAGCATATTGAATGGTAATCCCTCAAGCGTTGGTAGAATATCAAATATCAAACCTACTTCGTAAACAATCAAACTAAATGTTTACTGCTCTCAACTCACTATGATTTACAATTGTAATATTAAGTTAAATAGACAGAATAGTTTGTTCCAAGGAGATTGTATCATTGCTAAGAAGAATTTTCATTTTAATGCAATCTAGTTCGTTTGTTAGTTTGTGTCGACATCATTGGCATCTTTTCGGCCTTCGATGTTACCTTTTACAATTGATCTAAATTATAAAATAATTTCAGAAAAAAAAAACATATTTACTTAATTACTTTATGGGGCATAGGAACACAAAATCTAGAAGAGAAACAATCTGAGAGAAAACTATAACTAAATGTATCAACCGTGTAAAATTAAAATCGTTTCTTCCCTGAAAACCAAGAAGTACGATTCGCGCGTGTGTGTGTGTGTGTGTGTGTGTGTGTGTTTGGAGTTTTAAGGTAGCTTTATCATTTTAAACCATATTGCTATGATTTCTGCAGCGTGCCAATTTATAGTGTTTTCTAGCACGGGGGCATTATGCTACATAAATGTGGCATCATGTTCCACCCAGTCACGTTATCTTTACACCGGGTCGACCAGTCCTAACACTAACCTTTTAATGCTTACCGCAAACCTAAGCAATTGCAAAAAACATTTATAACATTCTTGGTCTGACTACGCTGGGGATCGAACCGTCCGATTGCCGAGGAGAACACTCTAATCAGTTGATTATTATACCCGAATCATGGTCCGATCAATAGCATATCTGAGTCTCACGGTTGTTTGATCAGTGAATTCATTTGCAAAACAGGGACATTTAACGCTTCAGCATGGTATGTTAATTAAATATAGACATAATGTTAATCGTGTGAATAAGTGTTAAATCTTGTGCTAATTAATTATAGACATAATGTTAATCGTGTGAATAAGTGTTAAATCTGGTGTTAATTAATTATAGACATATGTGTGTGAATAAGTGTTAAATCTTGTGTTAATTATAGACATAATGTTAATCGTGTGAATAAGTGTTAAATCTTGTGTTAATTAATTATAGACATAATGTTAATCGTGTGAATAAGTGTTAAATCTGGTGCTAATTAATTATAGACATAATGTTAATCGTGTGAATAAGTGTTAAATCTGGTGCTAATTAATTATAGACATAATGTTAATCGTGTGAATAAGTGTTAAATCTGGTGTTAATTAATTATAGACATATGTGTGTGAATAAGTGTTAAATCTTGTGTTAATTAATTATAGACATAATGTTAATCGTGTGAATAAGTGTTAAATCTTGTGTTAATTATTTACAGACATAATGTTAATCGTGTGAATAAGTGTTAAATCTTATGCTAATTAATTATAGACATATGTGTGTGAATAATTGTTAAATCTTGTGTTAATTAATTATAGACATAATGTTAATCGTGTGAATAAGTGTTAAATCTTGTGCTAATTAATTATAGACATATGTGTGTGAATAATTGTTAAATCTTGTGTTAATTAATTATAGACATAATGTTAATCGTGTGAATAAGTGTTAAATCTTGTGTTAATTAATTATAGACATAATGTTAATCGTGTGAATAAGTGTTCAATCTTGTGCTAATTAATTATAGACATATGTGTGTGAATAAGTGTTAAATCTTGTGTTAATTATAGACATAATGTTAATCGTGTGAATAAGTGTTAAATCTTGTGTTAATTAATTATAGACATAATGTTAATCGTGTGAATAAGTGTTAAATCTTATGCTAATTAATTATAGACATATGTGTGTGAATAAGTGTTAAATCTTGTGCTAATTAATTATAGACATAATGTTAATCGTGTGAATAAGTGTTAAATCTTGTGCTAATTAAATATAGACATATGTGTGTGAATAAGTGTTAAATCTTGTGCTAATTAATTATAGACATAATGTTAATCGTGTGAAGAAGTGTTAAATCTTGTGCTATATATATTTATTTATTTATTTATTTATTTATTTATTTATTTATTTATTTATTTATTTATACCACATACATTAAAAATAACATGGCATTTAAAGTGTTGGTATAAAGCAAATCTATATACCAATACTATTGGTATATCAAATAGTGATCCGCCCATAGCGCAATAATACGAATATATAAACATTCTTTCTACCGTAGGCCTATAGCTCTATGAAGAATTTCTACTCATTCATTAATCATAAATGACATGAAATTAACGACACAAATATTAATAGTCTGTGTTTTCTAAATATTAAAATGGTACACAAATTCATCGGAATCCTGTCTTTTTCTCTCCCCCTCTCATGCAAAATAAGCACAAATCTTGAGTGAGAGAGAAATATATTGCGCTGGACGAAAACATTAAAGCTGAACTTGTACCAAGTAACACACAGTACTCTGTTTCCTCGTAAACCTATGCTTACGCTTTCCTTGGGATTTATCTATAGTATTCATAATATCAATGATACATAGTTGCAATCGTCAGACGACACACAAGACCTACATGTTAAATTTGTCGGTTACGATGCGCACATACTGTATTGTGTTTTAAGCCTTTGTTGTTGTTTCTGAAACCCGTTTTAATCGAGTACCTTTATTAATAATTAAATATAAAACTGTCCAAATGGTCGCCATTCCCCTCCCCCCCCCCCCCTCTCTGGAGCAAAAATACACAAAAATACAAGCGTTGTGGATATTTGCTTGTGTCATACGACGATGTCTTTGGACCTATGAATGATGGCAATGTTAGTCAAGACGTACAGAGAGAGAGAGAGAGAGAGAGAGAGAGAGAGAGAGAGAGAGAGAGAGAGAGAGAGAGAGAGAGAGAGAGGAGATGTTTAGTCTGTAGAATCGCTAATTAAATCAAAATGATGACTTAGTTGAACTGTCAATATATTAAAATAGTTTAATTACCTCTTGTTGGTTCGTGATTCCAATTCGTTTATATTCCACGCGAATTTCCATACGACAGTAGGTCAATGACTGTACATGCATAGTCTATAATAAGATCACCGTGTTTGCAGTGCACTACTTTCTTCATTTAAAAAAAAACAACACAACAACATATTTTATGTTTAAATAATGCGTGTGTCTTATATTGATTTAATAAATGTGAATAAAAAAAGAAAACGAAAAAGAAAACAATCAACTTATCAATTTGAATATGTGATTGTGAATAACAAGAAAAATCGTAGAACTAGATTTTGTAGCAGACAGCCACTTGGTTGTGAGGAGGTCATGTACTCGGGCAATATATCAGGAGCACATCGTAACTCCAACTTGCAAATATTTGTATTTGTATGTGATACAGAGGCGTAGCGGGGCGGGGGGGGGGGGGGTACATATGTCCCCGGGCGCCAAGGTACAGGGGCGCCAAAATGAGGCTTGCAACGTTACATTATATTATGAAAACAAGGGTAATAAATCTGTCACAAGATTGCTGGGGCGCCAATTTTATAGTTTGTCACCGGGCGCAAAATACCATCGCTACGCTTGATTAATTGATTGATTAGGATTTTTAACGTAGCTTTAACAATTTTTCAGTCATATCGCTACGATGTCTGCAGTGAGGAAGTTTATAGTGATGTCTAGCACTGAGACATCATGCCGCAGACATGTAGCATGATGTCTCACCCAGTCACATTATCCTGACACCATCCCGACCAGTCCTAACACTAACCTCTTTATGCTGAGCGTCAAGCGAGGCAGCTGTTAGTACCATTTTTGTAAGTCTTTGGTATGACTCGGCCGAGGATCGAAGCGACAACCTTCCGCTTCCGGGGCGGACACTCGAACCACTAAGCCACCGGAGCGGTGCCATCGCTACGCCACTGATGTGATATAAATAAAATATATGTATAGTATGTAGGCTGTATCATTGATATACCACTCGTTGTATAAATTTTTTATACAACGAGTGGTATATCGTTGTATAAAACTCGTTGTATAAAAAATGTATACATCGAGTGGTATATCAATGATACAGCCTACATACTATACATATATTTTAGCCATGAGAATAATAATGTATATTCGCGATTTGGGAGATATATAGTATCTGTTGTAATATGTAACATAGTAGGATCTTTTCGTACTGATTTACCACCTAATGAAATGGAAAGAAGGATCCCAAGATGATACCATTGTGGAGAGAATTAAATTATGAAATCGCTTGATTGTGGAACAAAGAAATTGTACTTTAACGTTCTGGAATAATGTGATAATCTGTCGCATCATTTTTATGTTGAATAACTCGTACATACAGATATTTACAAAACAATATACGCAATATGAATAGAACAATGCAGCATACATTCAAACCAGATTAGAAATGATAATTGCCGAAAATTGAGAAAAATAAAATACAGATCTCAAGCAAACAAACCAAAACGACGGACCAAGTATACATAGAAAATGTACAGTAGTCTACAATCTAATTGATTTAGGTGAATGATGATGCAGTCTAGGTTATCACTTGATCAAATTGCAGTATCTTCATTCTGCATTTGTATTCGAAGTGATAAATATTTTGACTTAAGACAATTCAATGATAAATCATTTTAGACGTAATATGACGACTTTAGGGTAAGAGAGAAACTTTACAACCATCTTAATTCGTCTTAAGGAGTGTGACGTACGGACAAGCGAACGTCAAGCAAAATTACAAAACGAGACAATTCTGGTTTCTGAAAAGAACAAAGCAGTATATCAGACATTATTTTGCGGTAGCAATCGAACAAGCAAGTTATGTATGCTTTTTCCATGACAGTTAATCATACTTGAAGAAAGTCTTCAGTCTAAAAAATGATAATTTGGTTTCGTAAGACTAGACTTAATGAACATACATAGTAAGTGAAAGAACACATCTGACCACGGCAAAGTGTTTTAAAGGAACACCAGCTTGACAAACCCTGTCACGTAGCAACACCACTATCACGGATTTCTGCGCAATATATATTTTAACTCCACTTCGCCTTCATGTTTGTTCTTTACAACTTGTGTCGTACTCATAAAGTATGTGTTGCATCTTTTGAAATAGTCGTCATTTTTACCTCCGTGAAGATATTTGAAGTTAATACAAGTTAACACGAATCAGTGCATATCTGTAAATTGCTAATGTATCTAACTGTACTACTGATTACCATTCACTAATTAAAAGGTTCTATAAGTACCAGCAGAGATATTGAAATTTTATTTTGAATCATAATGCAATTTATCATCATAATTGTTTTTATGCCAAAAGGTATTCATATTGCCATTATCGAAATTCCTATTATAGAACCACGTATTATTTTGAAATATATTTCCATCCCCTTTTTGGCTATTGTGTCGCTTGAATATCGAAATAATTTAACCGAAAAAATCGTCTCAGCCAACGCATGCGACACACTATTATCATCCACTTCCAGACTGTGCCTCTTACGATTGGATTCCAAAATAAAAAACCCGGTCTGGTTCCGAATTTCGCTTTGACGCACAAAATCATTACCACTTCTGTGTGTCAAATGAATAAATTTTAAGACATATGAACTTGTTTATTTGTGCAAGGTTAGTTTGAAAACCAGGATGATTTGAATTAGAGACTGTGAATTATGATGACTGGAACATTGATGCTGAATTGCAATTTACCATTGACATCAGTGTTGTCATTTCAACATGCTTTATCAAATATCTCCTATACTTATTATTCTTCACATTTGCAAATATTATATTTTACCATTTTGAATAATACATTTGTGAGGAAACATAGAAGTTTGGAAGTAACATAATAAGCTGTTTCGACTATTTACTCGTGATTTGCCTTGTTTAGTGCTATTGTAATATAATAAGAACGTTTTCGGCGAAAGCCCCCTTTCTCGTCACTACAATACCCTAGAGAGATGAGGTAACTGAAACAGGCGTGAGCTGTCCATATATTCCATTTTAGCCTGGCATGTTACAGTATCAACTAAGCTTGGTAGCGTGGACGGCAACAAATGCACTGTTTTTCATACTGACATATGTGAGGCAAACGTGTTTCAGGCACCGAAATCAGAGTACAAATTCACCTTAATTTAATTATGCGAACGTTCGGTTCGATTGTACGATACACATGCTTCATGACGTTGTTTTTAAATGAAATAACAACGACATAAATGTGATATTTCATGCATCACCGAAATTGCGAATATCAAACAAAACCGAATCCCATTTATTCATCAATAATGGGTGAGAAGAACATTCAACATTGCACCTAGGATTTTGCTGAAAATGCATCATCTGCTGTGTTAGACGCTTACAAACGTTAATATAAATATCGTGCAACTGCTGTTAGATAATGGAAAACATTCATCACTGATGCAATAAATGTTCTAAGTAGCAAAAGAAAACCAATAAGATGGATATGACGTCTTCTATATATTAATGGCAACAACAAACACACAACCACATGCATACACACAGATATACGTCATTTTGCACATTTGTTGCGCAGTTTCGACACAATACATCCATGATTCAGCACAATGGGACAGTAAAAGCTAACGGTCGTAGTTACTACTTCTAGGACAGAGTGTCCTGGGCACAGAAGGAAACATATTGATGCAATTCAAAGTATATATAGCACATTCAAACGTTTTCATTTGGACGATGTTGATGGCGGTGCGGTATTTCTCTGTTAGATAGTGACAGGATTGTACAATTGCATTTTTGGCTCCAGAAAACCCAATCCATTTCATGAATATCTCAAACAGTGAATAAGTGGAGTCGGGATAGAAGGAGTATGAGAGGTAGGTAAAAAGTGCTTCCTACTAATATTTCCTTAAGGCAGAGTATGTATGTATGTATGTATGTATGTATGTATGTATGTATGTATGTATGTATGTATGTATGTATGTATGAGCAGCAGAGAGGGTGGACAGACCACATTTTCAAGCAAAAATAAGGCTTCCTACGAATCTCATTTTAACCCCAAAAAAATAAGTCTCCATTTAGTAAACGGAGACTTTACGATTTTGGTCGCAACGATGTGGTCATCACCCTCTCTGCTGCTGAAACTTTCAGTTCTGGTTAACAAAAAATAATAAATGATTTAACCGAATATTTGATCGAGTCCGATACGATATCGTGTCCGAGGATCATGTAAATTTATCGTTACAAATCCGTGCGGGGTTGACTGAGCACGGCTAAAGAAATTTTTAAATTGATTATGATCCATATCACCGCAGCACCATGTCTGCCAAATATTTCGTAACGTATGTGTATCAACGCCGTTAAACACAGCAAGAATATTATAGTTATCTCTGATCACTTTTGGAATCTGAGTGTAGCGTTGAGTGACATATATCACGTCTGTGCTTTTATGCCTGCCTCGGGAAAATATTCTAGCTGGGTTTGTTTGTTTATTTAACATCACATCGTCGTATACAACTAAATTGTTAATACTTCCATCGAGGTCATCCACGGATGGCGCCTCGTCAATATCGGTTATAAAATCAACGACGTTCTCACCTTTAATTTCTGAAGCGTTTTCATTAAAATCTTTTAACACTTCATAGCATCGTTGATCATCTACGCTGGGAGCAACTAAATACAACTTATCCCATTTCATCCATCTCATTATTAAATTGAGCAACAATTGCGTCTTGCCGGATCCAGATGGCCCGATTATAATCATCCGGATAGAGGTTGGTAGCGCTGCATGATGCTTAACCGGTTCTCTTGCTTTAGTCGCTGAAAAATCAATTATATCCATATCTCTATACATAAATTATGGATCTATATTGTGTGAAGTGTAAAACGCGTACTGGCACAGATGACTTGATGACGATTACAACTAAAAATAACCGATCAGCGCTTTTTGGTAAATGCGTACAATGTAGTACAAAGAAATTTAGATTTATTTCACTTGGTAAACCCAAGGAACCTTTAAAAAAAACGAGGAGGTGATATCGCAGCCAAATTGGCAAAGCTCCCTGGAACCCCATGGGCAAAGTACCCCGGAGAAAAGCACCTTCCAGGATATAGCTACTGTGGCCCCGGAACACGATTAGATATCAGACTTGATGATCAAAATCAACCTCGACGTGGTGAAGAACCGATAAACGCCATTGATAAGGCGTGTCATGCTCATGATGTCGCATATAAAAGCAGCGATTTGCAGCAAAGACATCTAGCAGATGTGAAATTAATTCATGCATTAAATGCTATTCCTGATAAATCTTTCAAAGAAAAATTAGCTTCATGGTTAATAAAATCGTCTATGAAAAGCAAATTGATGTTAGGTGCCGGTAATTAATAACAACATGGAATCTATTTATTATTCTCCAAAGGGATACTGGCGGGGTAACGCTGCAATCAATAAACTCGCTAGCGCCGCAAAAGTGAAAAAGGCCACTGCGGCTAATTGGTTTTCCAAACAAGCTATATGGCAAATTTATCTACCGGCGCCTACACAAATTAATTACTCGCATTTTGATGTGACTGTCCCTAATGAAGTTCATCAGGCTGATATATTATATTTGCCACATGATCGTGGTTACAAATACCCGCTAACCGTAGTTGATCTTGCGAGTCGATACAAACAAGCAGAACCGCTAAAAACAAAATCATCAACTGAAGTAGCTTCTGCATTTGAAAGGATTTATCGACGAGGCCCACTACGCTGGCCAAATCTATTGCAGGTTGATCCTGGCAAGGAATTTCAAGGCGCTGTTTTATCAGCGATGAAACATCATAATGTCACCATCAGACGAGGGCATACTGCGTTACATCGCGATCAGGCAATTGTAGAACGATTTAATCGGACTCTTGCAGAGCGGTTATTTGGATATCAATACGCAAAGGAGTTTATTCAGGATAAAAGATCCCGTGAATGGGTTAAGAGATTACCAGCTGTGATTACCGCACTGAATAACGAGATTACTCGAACAATTAACATGAAACCTATCAACGCGATTAAGAAAACGTCTATACCTAAAATGGAAATAGAAGGAATTTCGCAAAATGATTCTAGCGTTTCCCAACCAATTCTTGGTAGTAATGTCACTGTTAGGTATTTATAGGAACCAGGAGAGCTGGAAGGTGGCACAAAAGGGCTACTGATCCTATTTGGAGTGTTACTGCACACAAGATATCTACTATAACACGATCAACTGGTAGAACTCCAATCTATAAATTGGATTCAACTGCCCCTCAGCGGGGTTTTACACGCGAACAACTCCAAGTGATTCCTGACGATACTCAATTACCACCACAGGGTCTTAACTAGCGCCGTTGCGTCTATTGCACTCAAGACAAGTCAACATCACATTGTTTCTGACATGACCGAGACTGTTATTTTTTCTGTCTACGGTAAATTGGCGAAGAATCCTTATCCAAATACTGCCAACGCATTATACAATTGCAACTTGCGCAGTGATTATTCTGTTGTTGTTTCAGCGTAATTATTAATTCAGCATCAATGTCAAAGTCTCGTTGTTGTTTTTTTTTGTCTTGTTGTTTGTAACCGGAGAGTTTTTTTATCAATAATTTTAACATCAATATCATCCATTGTTGTGTCATTATCATCGAAAACAATTCTTCGAAGTTGATTTATTTTTCGTACTCTGGATACTGCAAGATAGACTAAATTTGACCATTCAATGCGATTATCTACCATCCAAACAATTGTATCCGATATAGTCAATCCCTGTGAAGAATGTATCGTCGCTGCGTATCCTAGCGTCCACGGGGATTTATTAGCACGCAATGCATCTTCAACGACGCTGATATCAACCAGCACAATATCATTTAATACGAGAATTTGTTTTTCACGCTGTCCTGGAATATCAACTTCGATATTCTGTTTTCGTGTATCCGAAGGCCTATAACAAAGGGGTACTGGAAGTACGGCAAATTTTTCTTTATGCAATTCAAATAACTTCATCTGAAGTGCGTCTCTGACTATCTTTCTACTTGCAATTATCAAATCGTTTGGTCTCCACGTTTCCCAAAAATCATTCATTGGAGTCTCTGAAATCACTTCACGCGCTATTTCACACTGGATTTTATCCGGTTGTAATCTAATTAGCGCTTTGAATTCTCATAATCGTTTATCAAGTGATCTATAATCAGTGTTAATTTCTTCATAATAGTCTACAAAACCCTTTAGCCATTCATATGAGGATGCACCGACAAATGGTGGTGGTTGGCCGTGATCACCGCACATAACGACTTTTGTGTTTTTGTTTAACAACCACTCGAGAAATGTTTGTAATACATCTAATGATACTGTGCATATTTCATCCCAGATTATGATTTCAGGAATGAATTTATCGCCCATTCGATCAGGAGTCCATTTGTCACCCTTCCATCGAAAGAAGCTGTGATAAGTACAGGCATTTACCCCTCGTTGTTTCATCTCTCTGGCGAGTCAGTGAGTTGGTGTTAGTACAATCATGTTTGACCGACGAAATAATTCGATTGCACGAGTTGTCTTTCCTGACCCACCACAACCGTTTAAATAAACTGTCTTGTATATACAGATTGGATCAGATACCGGTGGTGCATTAGAAAATTCTGATTGAATTTCAATACGGTTACAACAAATATATTTATCATCCATGGTAACGTCTGCGGATTCACAATACTCATGTCGTGTTTCCTTTTTAAATCGCCAACGTCCCCACGCTTCCTCGGGATCTGTGAATGCGCTACAGCTGATTTATATTTATTGTGTATATACATCGAATCAGTGGCTACTCTAACCGCGGTATTAGGAAATCTATTTATCATCGAAAATAGATTAATAGAAGCAGAGGCTAGCATAGAGCTTCTCAAATGTGTGTACTGGGAATTATATCCATCACAGTAGGTAACAACCGTACCTAATTTCTCACCATTGGATAGAAAAGCATCCTTACGGGATACAAGTTTTCCCTGTTTCGTTAAATCCGTTACAATAAAATCGTATTCAGCGACGTCTATGATCAACCGCGAAGAGTATTTTGCATTGTCGTATCTTCCACCCTGGGTAAATTTACCGATTATTCTTCGTCCAAAATCTTTTGCTTGTTCTTTTTTAATTTCAAATAACTGCATAGACAATTTCATGATTTCTTCCTCGCTGAAATCTGGAAAATGCTCTCGCTGTTCGCTAATTATTCTATCTAGATCGGGTTGTGGTAGCCAAACTTCTTTCTGAGCTCGATATGATATAATCACCTCACTGACAATTAACGATATTAGCATACCACAATCGATCATATATCTCAATAACACTATTGGCATCCATGCCTTTTCAGATAGGTGTCTACCAAGCCAAAGATAACTACACGGATGTAACCCTGTAGCTAATTCGAATGATATCACACGAGCGAATCCAGTTAAATCAAAATCAGGCAATGGACCATTAATCGCAACACGAGTCATTTCATGCGTGGGGTGTCCAAATCGTTTAAAAAAGTTACTACATTCCCCATACCCGAGAAAACTTCCAGGATAACACGCGGCTATATCAATTGAAATCATACCATCACGTGAGTATTTTGTATTCCACAGTCCTCCATGACCAAATTCGACGCAACTCAATTTAACGTCCTCGAGAAAATCACTTCGTGTTGGACGCCATGAGTTTTTTTCTCTTGCAAAGTGAGCTACCACTGACGGAATAGTAAAACTATCCGTTAATAGTTTTTCATGGAAACTCTCCGGTGAAAAATCATTTGCAATTTTTCTCATTCTGTTATCTAACTCTTCAACGCGATATAATTCACCATTTGGTCTTACAAATTGATCGAATCCTATTTCGGGATCTTCATCACTTCTAAGTAACCACACTGACACAGGATCATCCTTACACAGCGTGTGAATAGCATCGAATAATTTCTCATTATAAAAAAATCCCCGACGAACTCCTTGGGGATATATTTCACGATTCGTTCTCGTGGAAATATTGTTACTGCAGGTGTCCACGCGTGTTCGTTATGATCAATAATTTTAATTGGCGCTCCTCGCGATTGATATTTCGGTTCGTATAATACTTCTCCGGTTATTGTCGTTACTGATATTGGAAATTTTAATGATGCTTCTAATTTAGCTATATCGGAAATCTTTGCACCGTGCTGTTTCACTGTCAATTCCCATTCGGTTATTTTCCTACGTCGCAGATCAGTTAGTTTATTTCCTCGGGATGCATTTGTGAAGTGTTCCATTACCCGTGTTGCTACACAATTGAGCCTTGACGAAGTCAACGGTGAATATTTCATAGGAGCTAGTTTTGCAATATTGGGTTTATCATTTAGCGGGTATATTCCATAAACGATTGCTGTTACAGGATAAGATCTCTCGTAGTATGGTTTGTCGATTCCAGTTAGAATTCCTGGTTTGGAATCTCTACTCAGCGTGATTGTTTTTTTATTCCTAAGGATTGGTTCAAATTTATCCCTGATAATCAATTTGCCTTCGACTTCGATAATGAATTTTATTCTGAAAAAAATACTTCTGTTGATAATTGCTTGGCCCACCAAGGTGTGAAATTATCTCGGCTGCTCTTTCATCATTAATAGTAGCATCGATGATGGGTACATTGACATCATCATTGATAATTCGAAATGTCGACCAACAATGTGCTGCACCGTCTCGGTAGAATTCATTAAAACACTCTCCGATTTTATCAAGTATAGTTCTATCACCGATTAGACGTTTTGATGTATCAGAGACTCTATCGAGATTAAAATTAGTATTTTTCCAAGGATTAATTTTTAATAATCTCTTAAACTCTTTCATGTTGCCGTGCACTAGACGTTTTTTTGCTTTATCGTTTACTAGACGTTTTTTTTTTGTTTATCGTTACCGTGTACTAGACGTTTTTTTGGTTTATCGAGATTAAATCTAGGACTAATTTTTAATGATCTCTTAAACTCCTTCATGTTACCGTCCACTAGACGTTTTTTTGGTTTATCGAGATTAAATCTAGGACTAATTTTTAATAATCTCTTAAACTCCTTCATGTTACCGTCCACTAGACGTTTTTTTTGGTTTATCGAGATTAAATCTAGGATTAATTTTTAATAATCTCTTAAACTCCTTCATGTTACCGTCCACTAGACTTTTTTTGGTTTATCGAGATTAAATCTAGGACTAATTATTAATAATCTCTTAAACTCCTTATCAGTAATAAATTGAGCATTTTTCCAAGGCTTAATTTTCGATAATCTCTCAAACTTCTTCATACTATAATTAAAACAAGCATTTAAATGAAAGATTTATATATAATGAATCTCTGCAAATGGCTCATGATTGGATCAACGACTCCGTGTAACAAATCATGCAGAAATGAATTTTGTGGGTATCATATGCAAAGCTTTCGTCGTGGAAGCCTTGGTCCATTACCCTGCATACGATGTGGGGTTGGGGTCAGGGGGAAATCGCAGTTATGTCTGAGTTGTGGTGGTAAACGATATAGGGAATTGAAGCGTTATTATGACAAAAGAATAAAAAATGGACAATCAATCAGAAATTATGACCTTGAAAAAGTCTTTGACTCTGACAACGTCAAGGATAAAGTCATAAGAACCCCCCAAGACTACATCGAAAGATTCTCCAAAGATGAATTCATTAAACCAAACAATGAATTAGACAAATAGTATTAGTATACGAATGAACCAAGAATTCAGACCACACCCTCTGATTACAAATTATGAAGCATCCAGTGATGGTACTGTCAGAAACTGTAGACTGAAGAAACCAGTTGGTGTTATGACTAATCAAGGGTATTTGATGTTTAGTGCTGGAAAGAAAAAATATCACAATCATCGTTTCGTGTATGAATGTTTCCATGGATTAATCGAGGATGGTTTTGTTATTGATCATAAGGATTCTAATCCAAAGAATAATTCTTTCTCAAATCTAGAAGTTGTTACACAGAGTGAGAATTTGAAACGAGGAAAGACTGGTACTTGCTCAAAAAAAGCGAGACCCGTAAAATCTTTGAATACAACAACTAACGAAGAAATAATATTTCAATAGATATATGAAGCCAGTGGGTACTTCGATATTTGTAGAGCCTCAGTACGATTTGTTGCAGAGGGGGTTTATCGATCTACCATTTCAAAAAATCACGGACAGAAAATTAAATTTAGTTATGTCTGATGCGTCATATTTTTCATTTAGAAATATATAATTGTTATAGAATAATGAATTCTGAAAAAATGAATAGCATTATTGATGAAATTTCAAAATTGAAAAGTCAGGATATCAAACTATCAGATGGTTTAAATCCTGATCAAATCATGTCAGATTTTCAGGATATAGAATACGGAGTTAACACTAACAAATATATGCTGCCCAAGAAATACGCGCTAATCAAGAGAATTCAGAATTCTATTCGAGACTCTCTTTCATTTTCCAATGACGTAAGTGTGTTTGTTCCGTTATATACTATCGTTGAACGAATACGAAAAGAATTAGGTAACGAATACGAATTGAAAAGGGATGTCAATTCTAAAGTTAGAAACCTACGAGCGTTAATTCAAGAAAGTGAACAATTTTGACCGTGACCGATCTTCAAAGAGATTTTGTCATTTTTTGATTGTGACCGACCCTCAGAGAGATTTTCATTTTTTTTAGCATTTTTTTTTATTGAAAATGTCAAAATAAGTGAATAAAAAATATTTCACACTGAATAAAAAATCGATGGACCGTTAATGGATGGTTTAGTCGATATGATGTGTCATTGATCATGGAAAAGTGAGGAAAGTCACATTATTAATTATTTTATATACAATTATGTGACTTTCCTCATCAATGCTAGAGCTGTTAAAACAACAAAATAACGCTTCCACGGTGGTGTTAAAAATCATCTGACATGTCTGACATGTAACAAAAAGTGAGGAAAGTCACATTATTAATTATTTTATATACAATTATGTGACTTTCCTCATCAATGCTAGAGCTGTTAAAAATCATCCGACGTGTCGAAGTGTTTTCGTCTGTTAGGTCAGGTTCGGAAAATTGTTTTACAATTGAAAAATTGTTTGCGATTTCAAATAATGGTCAATGAAGCATTAACGACCCGATTGGCTCGTGAACGACTAGATGCAATCAAGAAATTTATACCAATTCGAGACTCTGTAAGAAATAAACTGCAACAACGACAGAGTTTACAAACGGATTTTGCTGTGGGATCTGAAGAATTGTTTAAACCAGTAACCACAGCAACGAAAGGGGTAGAGCGTGCTATATTGGGAGAAGTTCCCGAGACGGGGAAATTTGTTATCGGTGAACTTGAAAAAATAGCAGCGAAAACTGAACAAACAAAACAGGCTGTACAAAAAATGGAACCAAAAAGAACAGTAGATGATTTACGCGTGAGGTTTAACGAGGCGGGGTTAGCAGAAATCGATAAGACTGATTCAACAGAAATTCCTGCGCTTGTTGTTACGACTTATGAAAACAGGAAAAATATGTTGAAACCAGAACATCATAAGTTTGTTAAGAATTTAGATCATTGGGCTGATATATTCTACAAAATCAAAACTAAAAAAAGTCAAATTAAGACAGATAGTGCATCATACATTGAATATATCAATGCGGTGGAAATAGTGTATAATCAATACGAAGAGTTTAAACAACAACAAAAACCGCGAAAATTGCAAAGAAAGCGACAGCAACCTGCAAAGAAAATATCTTTTTCACCTAAAAAACTACCACCTGATCGAGATGATGATGTTTCTGATTATTTACAAGAAACCGATTTAGAAAAACTGGATGAAGCAACTGGTTATAGCGGAAGTGGATTGCAAAACGCTAGCGTTGGAAACTCTTCGGGTTTCTGTCCTGGTAGTGTTCTCAGTGATATATCACGATTAGAAGTTCTTGTAGGAGGGTTCCGAGCTGGAAACAACTCACCGGAAATAATTAATGAAGCATCTGATATCTGTAGACGATTATTTCAAGGCGGTATCATGGATACCAGCACATATCGAGATTTCATTGGCGACTTAGTGGAGGATTATCACAGTGACTGAATTCACAATTGACAAATTGTTTTACAATTGAAAAATTGTTTCTGATTTCAAATAATGATCATACACTACAATCATGATAAACCAATCCCCGTCTATGTAGTTAATTCAAGGTTTCCAGTTTAAAGAGCATACTATGGTGATGGTTTGGGTAATACCATTGCGGGGTTATTTGCAAGAATGGCTCCAAAAGTGATGCCGTTAGCTAAACAATTATCAATGAAAGCAATTGATGTTATTCGTGATAAGGGTATCAGTGCTGTTAGAGATCTTGCCGGGAAAGCGTTTTCAGCCGCAAAGGATAAAATAACATCATTTGTGCGACGAAAAAAGAAACCGTTACCGTCTACCGCGGAAATGCCTGCACGGGTTAGTAAAATAATAAAAAAACGCAGTAGACGAAAAACTAGCATCGTTGATAACTCCCGACCAAAGCAATATTGCAAATATGATAGCAGGAAGCGGCTTTAAAAAACTACGTCGATGAAAATCGTTTACGATTTCACGATTTAGACTCTGATAAATAGAATAAAATGTTCAAAAAGTCACATGATCTAGCGTTTGATATAGACGCCCCAGTTGGCAAGGATGATTCTGTACGCGATTATCAATATTACGCCTATCATGCAATAGACTCAAATAGTCGATCGCGAATTGAACTTCAAGTCCATGATACCAGTAAGTATTTTCTACCCGCTGAAGCGTTTATTGAAGTAGAAGGTGAACTTGTAACAGCTGTTGATACTCCTGCTGTACGAGCACCGTATCCAGCTGGTACTCAAGTCGGTTTTGTCAATAATGGTATTATGGCGTTATCTGAGAGTGCAAGATACCTCATTGATGGAAAGGAAATCGAGTCGATAGATCGCGATGTTGATGTGGCTACAACAATAATCGGGTTAGCGAGATATTCTGATGATTATACAAGATCGGCGGGACCTTCTATGATGTTTACAAAGGATGTTAAAAATACCGCTGGAGGGAATCAATTTGTTGTAAGACGACCAAAGAATAATGCTGACACTGCTAATATTGATGCCGAAGATATGATTATAAACAACGATCCTAATTTCAATCTAGGAGCCGCAACACGTATTTCAATGTTGCAAGGGGCTCGTAGATCATTTTCATGCGCTATTCCACTGCATCAGATATTTGGATTCTGTAGAAACGTCCGAAAAGTTATCTACGGGGCGAAATACAGTAGCGCTTGTACGAAAGGGTGATGATAATGACGCAATTTGGAGGATTCCAGCAGACAATGCAAATCCCAATGCTGATGCCGGTAAAGTTATTTTAACAAAAATATCATTGTGGAATGCCAATGTTGACTCCATCAATCACCGCTGAAGGACGATTACTATCATTTATGGACCAAGGAGGAAAATCATTACTAAGTTGGTTAACCGTGAGTACAGATGTTAAACAATCAAGTCTCAACGGGTTATTCACGTGGAATCTAGCATCAAAACAAGGTGTTTCAGCTCCACGTCATATATTTATAGCGCTACAGGATAACACACGAGTTGGCGATCAGCGTTTCAGTCATATGATATTTGATCCATTAGGTGTTAAAGACGTCTCACTGAGAATAAACGGCCAGCAGGAACCATCCGAAGATGTACAACTTGATTACAGAGAAAATCATATTGCACGCGTGTATCATAGATTGCTGTCGTTTATGGCACGCGATCAAAATGTTGATACTGGTCTACAAATATCACAATTGGATTTTAAAAATCTATATCCGATCTATTACTTTTCGCTGGAACATCTTGATTTAACAAGACAGTCTGTCGTTGATATACATTTTAGAGCTAATGTAACCAATCCTGATGCTATTGCTAATTATAGAGCAGTTGCTATCATTCTCAGCGACAAATCAATGCTACTTGAAGGTGTTGGAGGAAGAATTAGAGTGGTAGATGCGCCAGTGGAAAATCTTTGATTTTCAAAAATATGTAATCGAAACTTTATAGCAATTAGATCAATATGTGTTTGTATAATGTCGTATAGTAATATCAATGTGTCTTTGACACCTGGTCAATTAAAAAAATTACAATCCTAATCAGCTAAGCAATGTAGAACCACATTTACGCTGAAACCTAATCAAATGACTGGCGGGGCGAATAAATTATCACTGACAACTCGTCAAGTAAAACATTTCAATGATGCACTTGTAGCAAAAAAAGGTGTCCAGATTACTATTTCTGCGGCTGCTATCAAAAACATGGAAAAGACTGGTGGTATATTCCCGCTGTTAGGGTTGATTCCAGGGTTGATTGCCGCAGCAGCCCCAGCAGTTGCAAAAGCGGAAGCGTTAGGGGCTGTTGGTACCGCGGCAGGAATGGCACTAAAGAAAGCAACGGGTGGATCCGCTCGCGGATCTGGGTATAAAAAAAAGGGAAAGGGTCTAAGACTACCAGGAACCCCGTATTCGTGGTACAGCGGAAAAGGTCTAAGACTAGGACCGGTTTATTAACTCAAAAATCTTCGATTTCCAAACCTATGGTTCCTATGTCCAATTTTGATTTACTCGATGCTGCTAAAAAACTCGCCATAAAAAACTTCAGAGGTGTTTTTATGAAGGATCAATTACCGACACAACCCAACAGCGTTGAAACCGGTATCATTAATCTCGATAACAGCACCGGACCTGGTACTCACTGGGTTGCATGCGCTATTGATCCACGTGGGATTGTCTATTTTGATTCATATGGATTAGCACCGCCGAAGGAATTCATGCGTTATATAAAAACTTTTCCAATGAAGACTTGGTATTCTACGCTACCAACACAACAAATGAATGATCCACCAATATGCGGCAGCGAAGTATTAAATATCCTTGACGCTATTTCTAACTCCTTGAGTAACCCAAGGGGAAAACCACCACATGTTGTCGTAAATGAATACACCAGCAATCGCTTTTTAGAGAGAGAGAGAGTTTTACAATAATATGATTGATATTTGGGGAAGACCTCTGAAACCTAAACCCGATGACACTGCAACCCTTGATTCTATCAAGGATATAAAAAAACTAATCGAAGATGAAATCGCTGAGACGTTAAATTTAACAAATGTTGATCCCAATGAAATAGTTGTATTTCAAGATCTCCAAGGTAATTTGAAAACTAGTAATGTGTCGTTGGATGATATTTTGATACGACAACACGACGCCGCTGAAAACTCTATTGCGCTGTATTCCAGCGGCGGACGACTTAAACCAGGCGCACTTGTGTCTACGATCACCGACGCAATTGCCGCCCAAGACCGTAATCTTGATGATCATATACGAGGTTATAATAATTTTCGCAAAAATGTCATTCATAAATTCTTTGGAACCCCGCTTGTGGTTGGCATGACTCTCGCTGAAATTAAAAACTTTCTATCGCTATTCTTTTTTAACAAGGACGCGGGGAGGGTGATGAATGAAAATGAAATCAAGGCAAATTATCTTGATATTTACAATGATATTTCTAAACTAATAGAAAATCTTGAAAAGGTACAAAAACCCACTAACGACGTCGTTGTTAAGTTTTTTGGAACCCCGCTTGTGGCTGGCATGACTCTCGCTGAAATTAACGAGTTTATTGGCAAGCATACTCATAATACCTACGTCGCTAATAATTTCTTTGGTGTCCCGGCTACATCTACAATGACTCTCAAAGATATTAATATGTTTATGGTGAGACAAACAACACTTAATACCATCGTTGATAAATTTTTAGGGAGAACACCTGTTTCTGAAACCACATCGTTGACAGGCCCGACTCTCGCGGAAATTAAAAGCGCGTTTGACGAACAAAAACGCATCAGCGAAATGGCTAAAAATTTCTTTAAGGGCTCTGAAAGTTACAATATCACGACGACATATTCTCAACTTGACAGGTATTATGGCTTCCAAAAAAGTTTGGAATTTGACCCCCTTTTGATTTCATTTTTTAGTCGCCGCGATAAAACGATGATGAAATATACCGAAATAAAAAAAACCTATCTCGACGTTTACGACGATATTCTTAAACTAAAAGAAACCTCTGAAAGGGTAAAGCATGGGACATTTGATTGGGTAAAAGAATCTAATGCTAAATTGAAAGTCAATATCGAGAAGTGGCCTCATGGTATCTACAGGATGACGTTAAACTCTAACAAGCAATTTGATATCATCGTGAGCGGTAAAACCTACTTTCGTGGCACCGCGACAGTAATTATCGGGGGTGAAGAAGAATTTGAGATTGTCGCGGTTGATAGTACGATTAGATCAAAAATATCCTGGTGCTTAGAATTCGTATGTGAAGTAAATAACTAAATTGAAAGGAAAATCCTTCAAATTTCACAATTGAAAACGCTAGCGTTTTTAAAATAAAAATGATTTCATCAACGCAATGTCGCTATGATCAGGTCAGAGAATTTCAAACTAGACTCAAAACCCTCGCCGAGGAGTATCAAATAAAAATAAAAAAATACCGACGAAGAATCACCGCAATTGATATTACTGTGTACTCGGTGTCAAGCGTTCTCACTGGTGCCGGAATAATACTAGCATCTGTTACAATGATTGCCCCGGTCGTAGTTCCAATTTGCATTTCTGCGGTGGCTACAATCGCGGGTATATCAACCGGGATAACAAAAAAGATATCATCATGCAGCCAGAGTAGACTGCAAGATTACTTAATTCAATTTCATGTTGTATCAACCGCATACTCGCAATTATCCTCGATGATATCGTCGTCACTCGATAATACAATTATATCAGATAGTGAGTTCTCAGCGATGCTCAGTATTTTTGATTCCGCGATATCAAAATTAGAGCGACAACAACAGTATAACACCGATGGAATTAGAAAACACGAACCCGAAAACCAGCATGATATCAATAACATCAACGATATCAGATTCTGAGTTCTCAGTGATGGTCAGTATTTATTATTCCGCGATATCAAAATTAGAGCGACAACAACAGTATAGCAGCGATGACAACACCGATGGAATTACTTCAACAAATAGTAGAAAACACAAACCCAGTACAAACAAGTATGATATCAATAACATCAACGAAACCCGAGTTTAGTGTGAATTTTCCTAGCCCAGTCCTCGTGAAGGAGATAGCGCTAGCAAAACTACGAGTGTATCACAGTTGGCCTAATATCAGATCAAAATCATTTGGTGATCAACAACCGAATAATTCCTTGGTGTTCGCGAATAAGAATAAACCAGACGGGACTCCAGACTGGAACGTCGTTTCAGTACCAACCGGATCATATCAAATTGAACAAATCAATAATGAATTCGCGCGTAGTATAAAATCGATTACTGGAAAAGAATCAAAAATCGCTATAACCGTTCATGAACCGACACTATCATCCGCAATTGAAATAAGAACAGAAGGATACGTCGTAGATATCTATAACAGCTCAATCAGAACCGTGCTAGGATGGCCTGAATTACCACCCGGGAAAAAACCGTTGATATACCCGAACCTTAAAAATCTGATTATGTCACCGACAGAATAAAACCTGATAATCCATTAAAAAGCTATATAGATCACAAAATTACTACAGATTTTTTTAGTATCATTGAAAATACAAAATGGAAATTTCTTATTGCTAACGAATTTAAAATCGTCGATAATTTTGTTGCACTGACTAATGATATTTCGTTGTTGTTAATACCCCTTAAATCCGGCTCTCTCTCCCGAGATGAATTTATCAGCATCGTAGAAACATGCAACAAAATTATCGACGACGCTGATAAATTTAATTCGAAAATTATTCAGGATATACTAGATGATCACCCCACGTCGAGAACAACATTTGCAGATAAATTTAATATACGCGAAGAAGATATTCCAGCATTCAAACTACCAGGATATAACGTACCAGAACTAAAAAAACTTCTCAGTGATACCATCGATGTTGGTTTCAAAATAATTCATGATGCATGGAAAAAAACAGCATCATCGGAAATAAAAATCCTCAAACATAATAATGACCCAGACGGTGGCGGCAGACATATCGCTCCGTTCAACGTGAATATATCCTCAGTGATTGCGCTCAATTTAGTATGTGATGTTATCGAAGGAAGCTATCAAATTAATCTCGAACGATCAAATCAAGCTCAGCAAGGATATATTCTATACTCATTTGCACCAATAGCCCCTCCAGGATTTTTAATAATTGAGTCTCCGGTTAATCCAGTCTATATGCGGTGTCATAATGATTCGCTAACCAGAATTAATTTCAAACTCACAGACCAGTCCAATAATCTGATTGATCTGCAGGATGAGGTGTTAGCGATTAGTCTGTTTGTGAAGTCCTAAAAGGATTTCCGTCCCCAGACAAGGTCTGGGACACAATATCGTATCGGACTCGATCAAATATTCGGTTAAAACATTTATTATTTTTTGTTAACCAGAACTGAAAGTTTCAGCAGCAGAGAGGGTGATGACCACATCGTTGCGACCAAAATCGTAAAGTCTCCGTTTGCTAAATGGAGACCTATTTTTTTTTGGTTAAAATGAGATTCGTAGGAAGCCTTATTTTTGCTTGAAAACGTGGTCTGTCCACCCTCTCTGCTGCTGTATGTATGTATGTATGTATGTATGTATGTATGTATGTATGTATGTATGTATGTATGTATGTCTGTCTGTCTGTCTGTCTGTCTGTATGTATGTATGTAGCGTTTTATGGTTCGCAAACGTCTATATCAACATTCACTGCGAACTCTGTGCAAATCAGGATACGTTTGTTAGGGCCAGATCAACGTGTGATTTACGGTAAGGTATTTCTGCTCTCCCTAAATGGCATTACTTTCATGGCACACATATTGCACAGGTAGGCGTATCTCCTACCAACATTAGGTTGACAAAAGAGTAAATAAATTATTGTATTCAATTCCGTTAACTCCGAAACAGATGGAAGAATTGAAAAATACTCTAATGGTTCTAATAAAAGAGGCCGCAATGCTTGCTATCCCTAAAAGACAGAATCTATGCACAAAGCATTTTTGGTCAAAAGGCGTCCATGAAGCGCGTAAAAGAGCGTCACAGAAGGATATAAATTGAAGGTAGGAGAACCAGGAGCCTTGAATGTGTCACATACAAACAATGCACGAATACCAGGAAATAATTTAAAATTTATGAAAAATCAAGATCTGGCTTAGAAAGCATCCGAAGAAAACTTGTTTGATGATAAAGAACGTAATATAAGCATTAACCCTAAAAACGCTTTCGAAAAAAAAAAACTTGATGAAGACACAATATTCGATCCACAAGATATAGCTATCATATTTGCCAGATATTTTAATAACATATATGCCCAATAGAATAGTTCATTCAGTACTTTATTCACTAGCCCTACGATAAGTAAAGAAACCAAACTTAATGTAAATTTTATACTGGATGAAACAGCAGCATTCATAAAACAACTCAGACAACGTAACGTACAGATAATAGATTGTGTACAGTACGAGAATGTAAGATATAGGGGATGAAAACTGATATACGTTATTACAAATCTGTTATATGCAATAATAAAATATGATATATGTCATTTTACTAGAAAAAAGCATAATTGGATCAATATAAAAAGGTGTTGGAAAGTGTAAACATAACCTTGAAAACTACAGGGCTGTATCTTACTACCTGTTTGAACTAACCATTCAATATATATATATATATATATATATATATATATATATATATATATATATATATATATATATATATATATATATATATATATATATATATATATATATATATATATATATATATATATATATATATTTGACTTGATTCATGGTAAGTAAGTAAAATGCAGAGCCAAATTTTCATAATCCCCAACAGCAGGTACACCAAAAGGGACTGAGCTGCACATCGGCATTTTTTAATGTTATCATGAAACTATCTTCGCTAGAATTAGAATCAAATGTCGATGCCGCATATTTGGACATAAGGAAGCCATTTAACACTGTATGGTACGTTCCTGTACGTCAAGCTTGCCCTATAGGGAGTTGCAAACAAATGGATCGCTGTAATTAAGAAATCCTACTTTTATATCCATTCGATTACAATTATAAATATCAGTAAAATTGAACATATGCCAATCAGACAAGGTGTCTGCAAAGGCGGAGTGCTTTAACCACTCTATATACGGTATATATCAATGGTATGTTCAAGTTGTTAGAAGGTTCCTAATTAGGAATAACCGTAGGAACAATTACTTATGGAAACCCTGCGTTAGCTGATGATATCATTCTTATTACAACAAGACTGGGTCATTTATAAGCAATGATTGATATCGCTCGCTTGTGCTCGGTATCCTGCAATTTCAAATCAATGACAGCATGAGTTGCATTATCGCCTTCATGCGTAACAGACAATAGAGAGATTGCACGTTTGAGTGGAGAATTGGTCCAAACGTTTGAATGAATATTTTGTTTACGAATTATATTCCTTTCTACATGAATAACAGTATCAAACAAATAAGATTCATTCCTGACGTATATGGAATTGTTCACATATAATACTTGAAAGGTTTTATTTATATTTTTGTACACAATAAAATATAACCAGCTAAGAAGGAATGGAAATATATTATATTGTACACTATGCATGCATATGAGAATATCCTCTTTACGCATATGTTCTTTAAATCCATCCAATCGAAGATTCAAAAAATACATGATTCTTTTGCACAAGCTATTTCCTGTCAAATACATAGTTCAAACTAACAGCTTAAGTCGCTCAAAATTTGGCTAGGTTTTTAGTAACTCCTTGCTGTATGACACGGTAAAATTGCCAACATTGCAATATTTCGTACACTGATGTTACGACTCATATGCTTATCTTGTGTTAAAAACACGAAGAACAGGGATATGTATTGTTCGCATATTATCAATATTTTTGATATTGTAATTGATGCCTATCTTCTTAATATGTCTGAGGAAATCTGTTCAGCATTTACTAGGAAAGGAATTCGCATACACTTCTGGACTAAATGACGCTAAAGTCTGACGTTACATTTTCTGCAGGAAGTAAAAATGCATTTTGTTACTAATAGCAATATTTGTAAACTTTTTATATTTTATGGCTAACATACGAACGAATGACATATTAATTAATTAATTCAACATTATCCCACTGGGTTACCTCACAGATGACTTCACAGTATCAGTTACGACGTAACATGACTGCTCATACATTTTGATGTAAAATCTCTTCCAGTTCTCAAATGTGATAATTGTATTGGGTATCTCTTATATTACGTTGAGCTAGAGAACATAAGAATGATCCATTTGATCTGTAGAAATCGCTATCAGGATTCAACATACAAAATGTAGTTATATTTATATATGCATGAGTTGCTGATTCATACGTATTATTAAGAGTACATGCATGAGTTTCTAATTTATAAGTATTGTTAAGAGTACATGCATGAGTTTCTAATTTATTAGTATTGTTAAGAGTACATGCATGAGTTTCTAATTTATACTTATTGTTAAGAATACATGCATGAGTTTCTAATTTATAAGTATTGTTAAGAGTACATGCATGAGTTTCTAATTCATAAGTATTGTTAAGAGTACATGCATGAGTTTCTAATTTATAAGTATTAATAATTGTACATGCATGAGTTGCTAATTCATAAGTATTGTTAAGAGTACATGCATGAGTTGCTAATTTATACGTATTTGTATGATTCCATGCATGAGTTTGTGATTTATACGTATTTGTATGATTGCATACATGAGTTTGTGATTTATACGTATTTGGATGATTCCATGCATGAGTTTGTGATTTATACGTATATGTATGATTATATGCATGAGTTTGTGATTTATACGTATATGTATGATTGCATACATGAGTTTGTGGTTTATACGTATTTGTATGATTGCATACATGAGTTTGTGGTTTATACGTATTTGTATGATTATATGCATGAGTTTGTGATTTATACGTATTTGTATGATTGCATACATGAGTTTGTGGTTTATACGTATTTGTATGATTGCATACATGAGTTTGTGATTTATACATATATGTATGATTATATGCATGAGTTTGTGATTTATATGTATTTGGATGATTCCATGCATGAGTTTGTGATTTATACGTATATGTATGATTATATGCATGAGTTTGTGATTTATACGTATTTGTATGATTGCATACATGAGTTTGGGATTTTTACGTATTTGAATGATTGCATACATGAGTTTGTGGTTTATACGTATTTGTATGATTATATGCATGAGTTTGTGATTTATACGTATTTGTATGATTGCATACATGAGTTTGTGGTTTATACGTATTTGTATGATTATATGCATGAGTCTGTGATTTATACGTATATGTATGAGTTTAATTTATATATACAATTCTACGACTTGTCCGTATCATTATTGCATTTCTAGCAATTCTCTATGTTATTAATCTCTGAAGAAGGCAATAATCTCATTAATGTGGTCTTGTATGCTAGATCACGACTAGTTGTCAGAATTAGTAACGTCGGATCAATAAGATAGACCGAGTATCGACTCATAATCCGGATTTTCCGATGCTAGAAAAATACTGATCTAAAACTCAAGATCTAATTATTAGAAAAATAATATTGTTTTTTTCTTTTAAAACTTTACATCATAATTGTCTAATATGACCTTTATCTTACGCTATAAAATGATCTTCATTTTCTTCAATGGCTGGCGGATATCAGTTTTGTGTATAAAATATGTTACATCAGTAAGGCTATGTTACTACAAACACTGTTAATAAAACGAGTTTTGCAACGCAGGAGGGAAGTAGGCCTACCTATGTTATCGACAGTTATTGTGCATTTCTAATATTTTGCATCAAGAAATATTTATCAGAGGAATGACTAGGAATGTTTGTATCATAAGCCAGGCTTATAGCATTTAATTTGTTTCTGACTGAAAATTGTGAAAGACTCCGATAGGGATTTGGCGTTGGAGCGAAAGCATTATTTTGAAAACTGTGTATTGCGGGATTAAAGAAACTGTTGCATCGTGAATGAGTATACATGCATTTTCATATTAAATCACACGGTACATTTTATGACATATACTTTCCAACTTTATTTATTCCTTCATTTATTTATTTATTTTATTTATTTATTTATTTATTTATTTATTTATTTATTTATTTATTTATTGAGCGATACATGTGAATACACTTTGTGCAAAAGGCGAATCTGGGGCCACATCCTTGACATCTCAATCTTTGTATGGCATAATAATAAAGAAGCAGACAAATACTAATTGTTGGAAATTAATGATGCAACTTTCTTATAGGCATGCCTCTCGATTTAATTTGCATATTTGAGCCAACGGTATATTTATTGCCATTTGTTGAGTTGAACAACATAAAAAAAAAACGACGAGTGAATAGTTACCGCCCCGTTGGTAAAAATAAAATTGATCAGGATATAACAGAAATATAAAGCTGATTCAGAATTGTAGATTATTTATATACAACTTTTTTTTTTTTTTTTTTTGGGGGGGGGGGAGTATTTAGCACAGATTATGTTACATACAAGTAAGCATCACTTTCAAGGCTATTTTTAATTTCCCCCATTAAGATAAACAGCAAGTAAGCTGCTTCCAGTATACAAAAAAAAACAAAACAGAAATGTCACATATTCAATTCTGTCAAACATCCGTCTATTGCTTTTCTATCTAATAACAGATAAACGTGAAACATGTTTTACCGCCATCTCTCTTCGTTATGTTCTTAGGTTTTGAACCTTGTATGAAGATTTCTCGCTCTACTGTATTGATTAGATAGTCAGGTAAAGTGAAATGTATAGAGAACTAAACTAGCTGATTCTGTGTTTTTTTTACTTAATCAGGTATTATCCAGAATTGAAGCACATATCGTCATTGCATTCCCCGTGGAGCTGTGTCCGTTTACGTTTTCTCCTAATTTAAACCCTAAGCAGCACTGCACTTATTAAATCGTATTAAAAACCACTTTCTGTGCTATCCAGTGCATATTATTTGATAGGCAAAATAAAAGGATTTATATTGCTCTATATTTGATTCGATTATTCCAAACCGTGTTCAAAACGTTGGTATGCATTATATATTTATATATATATATATATATATATATATATATATATATATATATATATATATATATATATATATATATATATGGTGTATAGTTTATGCCATATATTTATAGCAAAACGTCTACCGCAGTGAGCTTAAAACCGCTGTCACTGTGCTTACTTACATAGGAAACAAATCAAATTTCACCAACACAAGGAGTGATATTTGTTTGCAGATCTTTCTAACCTACGCAATAAGTATTTGTTATCTCATTTATAGTCGTTTGTACTGATAATTTAAAGCTGATCTTTATGTAAATCATACATTTGCCCAGCTTCTTTGTAATAATGGTAGTTCATTCGACCTTTGTATTTACTATTGGGTCATGATGTGTATTTTTACACAAAACATGCTCCTTTTCAGCTTTTCGTGTAGGAACCTAATATTACCTTATTGTCTAGTCTGTGTAAAGATGGCTCTGTCTGTTTCTATGTCTTTCAGTATTTCGTTACTGCTGATTTTTTTCCTGATCAATCCATTGTTTCTCCGGTCTCTTTATTTTATGTGTAAACAGTAACAGATGTTATTTGTTTTTTCCTCACCCAGTTGAGAAAGACTAAACTGGAATAGATGTATCGCAACTGCAACATTAGAAAGTAAAATCTTGAAAGCATTCTCTACCATGTTTAATTTTTCACACATCTAAATCAAGCATTATTTTATCAGACCTTTCTGAGAAACCCTTTGCTTTTATCTACAGAGAGATCAAGAAGGACACGTGCACTGAATATGCAACATTTGGTTGAATATGAGTTAGTCAGGAAGTCATTCGATTAAATCGGATAGAAGGTACATCATGATAGATCTGCCACTCGGACTAGGATTAATTGTTTTCTGTTGGTAGTTTTACCTGGTGATGATACTTATTTAATGAGGTTTCTCGGAGAAGAAAACATGTTACATATTATTGGGTTGCATACTTTGTATATGCCGTGTTTGATAGTTGATAACAACGCTAAAGTATCACCAAAATAAGTGTGATTGAGTACTGGAATAAGTTACTGTGGGTTGACAGAGCTAACATCAAAACTTGACCTCTATTTTAACGCTGACTAGTTAATTGTCACTAACCCTTACTCCTACATGACCATTCCAGCTACATTAAAAATTATCTGGACGTGCTTTGACATATTTGGTTCGCGAAATTGTATTGTTAGCAATTTGAAAGAAGAAGAAGAAGAAGACAGACAGACAGACACACAGACATACAGACAGACAAACATACATACAGACAGACAGAGATCCATAATCTGAAAGTGCCACAACCGAAGAATTTGGAAACGGGATTGATTACAGTGGAAAAGACTCTCGTAAATACTGGATATAAATCATCCATAATTCGTACTTTAACAGCATCCAAAGGATGTAAGCATCAAAATAGAATATACATACATATATGCTTGGAGGTATTAGAAGCCGTGGAAAATTTATTGTGATCTGTTACAAATAGCTTTTTTTCTGCTCGTCGGAAGAAAACGGGCTGAATGTGCCTAAGACCAGTGTAGACGGATACACCATATATAAATCTATGTGTTGGTAGGTCCAAGCACGGATGCAGCTGAGGGTTTCGGCTTGTGATGCTCTGTACCTTTTTACCAACGTTCGCTCTTAGCATCCCCGCGCAGCTGAATTGTCAATATTTTCTCAATCCAATCTTAAATTTTGCTCGTCTCCGTAATGCTTGCGTATTGCGTAGTGCAGCGAACACTGCGCGCACATCTACCATTCGCTTAGAGGGAACGTTGCTCCTTACCATACTGCAATTTTACAGCCCCCATTATTGTAGCTTATATAGTTTAAGGTACATAATAGCTATTGTTCTAAAAATATAAAGTTTTTTAAGTCTGTTTAATCTTCAATGGATATTATTTGTTTCATCTTTAAGGCAACATACGTATCAGAGCTGAGTTTGACTGTTATCTGTATTTATCTAGATTCTATTCGGCATATACAACCTTTAGTAATGTATGTCAAGCCTGTTGGTAAATAGTTCGCACGCAGTTATGTGTTGATAGGAGAGAGAGAGAGAGAGAGAGAGAGAGAGAGAGAGAGAGAGAGAGAGAGAGAGAGAGAGAGAGAGAGAGAGAGAGAGAGAGAATGTGACCAAATTTTTAAGAGACTTTAGTATTATATCATTCATAACATATCTTCTTCATGTAATAGGCAGATAAATAAAAAGGTCCTTCATGTAATGCGTTGATAAAACGTTTCTCCTTCAAAATTATGTAGATAATTCGTGTAATACGTATATAAACATTTCGTGACTGTTTATATAATCGAAAGTATTAACGCAACAATTTATTCGCAAAGGAAAATATATTTAAAATCTGATGTAAGAAACCTTTAAGACACCGTTGTGCACATATCACGCCGTCATTCAAAATCAGGTAACACCTCTTGTTATGTATATTTTCTAGTATAGCTTTTAAGGGATTTTTTTCCTTCGCATTTTTTGTTCACGTTATAATTATTTAAGTGTGTATACATACCTTTCATAAGTATTGTAGAATTCAGTTTATATTTAAGCCCTAACGAAATCCTTCCCATGATTCACTTATACTTATATAGGTCTATAAAATGACAACTGTTCAATGCGCTTTACTTAATAATGTCTGAGATATGGACATTCAAAAATCTTTTGAATTATGTTTTAATGAAATGTATGTTTAAATAAAGACAGATTTACCATAATAATTAATACTTATCTGATACGTCTCCATTTTAATGCCTTCATAAATAGGCATGCTATTATATATTTGCCTCTTACAGGTAAGGAAACCTTTGCAGATAAAAATATTCGGTCACTGAGCTACAGTTATTACTACTGCATGTACTTCTCAAGTGATCTACAATAAGTACTCATCGTCATTCGGAATGTTTCATGACTGACCATATCATTTCATTGAAATACAAGCATTTTTTTCACTTTTAATTTCTCGGTCATGGTCTTGAATTTACATATAAAATATAACGCACAGTCGACACAATTCCTATAAAATGTAACCAGTTTGACTGTGTTTTGGTCCATCCCTTCGTAGCACCGAAAACGAAGACATCTTTTCGTTTGCAGCACAAACCTCTTTTCCAACATTATCTTTAGGATGTAGATGATATGTACTATGTCCTTTCATCAGACTGTATCGTATTCGGTAATTTGATGCGTATTGGAATTAGATGATGATGACGCATCATTTCTTTTGTACCAAAATCCGAACATTTTAGTGTTGAAAATGATGAACGCTACAGGGTTTGCCACGCTGTTCAATGGACACAACACCTGCATAAAATACGTTGGTCCAGATTTGTAAGCAATCAGTTCATGCACTCCCAAGAAGTTGTATAAAAAATATGGAGTCCAACATATAATATACGCTGAAAGGAGAATAAACATTCTGTTATTCACAATGGTAATAAAACTTTTATTACAGTGAGCAAATATTTTATCCTGTCTCCGGCATCAGAACATTTTCTTTCAGAATGTTTTATTTATTAATGTGAAAAAATGCATGAAATATATTTGGAAGTGGAGTATCCTCATGATTAGTCATTATTTGAGATAATTCGTTCTGAGCACGCATGTGAATGCATACATGTGCCACAAATGAATACTGTAGGAAAATAACAAATGTGTCAGCCTAATAACGTAACATAGGTATAATAATACGTATATCGGTACTGTGTCCCTAACTTCTATCTATGCTTATAGGATGTACATGTACTTTGAGCTAATGGTCATATGAAAACTAAATTTTCAGATGGATACATTTTCACCATGCTTGTAATTTGTATATAATTTGCTTACGGATAGTGCAGAATAAGCATAGTGAAGATATTTATGTAAGGGAAATTTTGAATGAACACAACACGATGGTGGGAATTCAAAATAAAAGTATTATAGGTGAGAAAATTTATTTTAGAGGTAATTCCCAAATATCCAATAATGGTAAAAGTGATTTATAACGATTTTTATACTGTCTAATATGTTGACCTTTACATTTACTTTATACTGACTAATATGTTGACCTTTACATTTATACTGGCAATATGTTGACCTTTACATTTACTTTATACTGTCTAATATGTTGACCTTTACATTTACTTTATACTGTCTAATATGTTGACCTTTACATTTACTTTATACTGTCTAATATGTTGACCTTTACATTTACTTTATACTGTCTAATATGTTGACCTTTACATTTATACTGTCTAATATGTTGACCTTTACATTTACTTTATACGGTCTAATATGTTGACCTTTACATTTACTTTATACTGTCTAATATGTTGACCTTTACATTTACTTTATACTGTCTAATATATTGACCTTTACATTTACTTTATACTGTCTAATATGTTGACTTTTACATTTACTTTATACGGTCTAATATGTTGACCTTTACATTTACTTTATACGGTCTAATACGTTGACCTTTACATTTACTTTATACTGTCTAATATGTCGACCTTTACATTTACTTTATACTGTCTAATATGTTGACCTTTACATTTACTTGATACGGTCTAATATGTTGACCTTTACATTTACTTTATACGGCCTAATACGTTGACCTTTACATTTACTTTATACTGTCTAATATGTTGACCTTTACATTTACTTGATACGGTCTAATATGTTGACCTTTACATTTACTTTATACGGTCTAATACGTTGACCTTTACATTTACTTTATACTGTCTAATATGTTGACCTTTACATTTACTTGATACGGTCTAATATGTTGACCTTTACATTTACTTTATACGGTCTAATATGTTGACCTTTACATTTACTTTATACTGTCTAATATGTTGACCTTTACATTTACTTTATACGGTCTAATACGTTGACCTTTACATTTACTTTATACTGTCTAATATGTTGACCTTTACATTTACTTTATACTGTCTAATATGTTGACCTTTACATTTACTTTATACTGTCTAATACGTTGACCTTTACATTTACTTTATACTGTCTAATATGTTGACCTTTACATTTACTTTATACTGTCTAATATGTTGACCTTTACATTTACTTTATACTGTCTAATATGTTGACCTTTACATTTACTTTATACTGTCTAATATGTTGACCTTTACATTTATACTGTCTAATATGTTGACCTTTACATTTACTTTATACGGTCTAATATGTTGACCTTTACATTTACTTTATACTGTCTAATATGTTGACCTTTACATTTACTTGAGACGGTCTAATACGTTGACCTTTACATTTACTTTATACTGTCTAATATGTTGACCTTTACATTTACTTTATACTGTCTAATATGTTGACCTTTACATTTACTTGATACGGTCTAATACGTTGACCTTTACATTTACTTGATACGGTCTAATACGTTGACCTTTGCATTTACTTTATACTGTCTAATATGTTGACCTTTACATTTACTTTATACTGTCTAATATGTTGACCTTTACATTTACTTGATACGATCTAATATGTTGACCTTTACATTTACTTTATACTGTCTAATATGTTGACCTTTACATTTACTTTATACTGTCTAATATGTTGACCTTTACATTTACTTGATACGGTCTAATACGTTGACCTTTACATTTACTTTATACTGTCTAATATGTTGACCTTTACATTTACTTTATACTGTCTAATATGTTGACCTTTACATTTACTTGATACGGTCTAATATGTTGACCTTTACATTTACTTTATACGGTCTAATACGTTGACCTTTTACATTTACTTTATACGCATATGGATTAGCCTCTCTTGAAATTGATAAATTATGTGTGATACACAAAGAAACAATGACGTCAGTGATAGTAAACAATAATATTTTTGAAAACATTATTGATTTAAGTTTGATTAGGATTTTTAACGTAGCTTTTACAATTTTTCAGTCATATCGCTACGATGTCTGCACTGAGGCAGTTTATAGTGATGTCTAACACTGGGGCATCATGCCACAGACATGTAGCTTGGTGTCCCACCCAGTCACATTATCCCGACACCAGGCTGACCAGTCCTAACACTAACCTCTTGATGCTGAGCACCAAGCGAGGCAGCTGTTTTTGTAAGTTTTTGGTATGACTCAGTCGGGAATCGAACCCACGACCTCCCGCTTCAGCGGCGAACGCTGTAGCTACTTGGCCACCGGAGCGGTTCTCTCAAGCAGGTAATACAATGTCTTTCTTACATCTACACGTGCGGACTATTCGACATGCATTAGATTACACATCAACCCATCTTGATTAATTTGACACAGTTGCAATAACTGGAACATATTTTAATGACATTATACAAAATGTGTTCAAGCCTACTTAATACAAACAATGTCGGAAAAACATTTCACAGAATTTATCTCTAGCCCTCTCCTAGACTATGCTGGTATGATATAGGACAATTACTTAACCGCAGACTTATTAAGACTTGAAAGAGTACATCTTGAAGTGGGAAGAAATGCATTTGGCCTTACCTATAGCGCTTTTATTGACAATATGTAAAGAGAAATCGGTTGGCTCCAATTATGCGAATAAGGAAAATTTCTTAAACCATGTAACTTTTACAAAACTGTGTATGTTTCCTGACGTTCTTACCGCCAAGAATATAATTATATAGATTATATTTATATTCCACTATTGGCATGATTTTCCTCCGGTACAGAATTGAAAATTTTTTATAGCGGTCAAAATTGCTGACTTAGATGAAACATATATACGAAGCTTTTGTACATAAAAATGTTAAATAATACCCCTGTTTCACTCAGTAACGCGGATTTGAGCTAGGTTCGTCAGATACCATTTCAGCTTTGATTATTGTAAAAAAAATACAGCATTTATTCAGTTTTCGGACACATAGGCATATATATATATATATATATATATATATATATATATATATATATATATATATATATATATATATATATATATATATATATTTAATGCTACATCATATTAAATTATGATTCAACAAACTATTACCACATTGTACATCTTGTGTTACATCATATACCATTAGTACTCAAAAAATTAATTATAATGCGCTAGGTCAATTTACATTTGATTTACATAAGTCTATGAATATTGGTTTTTATTTACCTACGTTAATGTAAACTGAATTGTATTTACTGAGGTCAATGCATATTGTATTCAATGAAGTCAATGAATGGTGAATGTAATGTACGGAGGTCAATGCATACAGAGTTTTATTTTCTGAGATTATGTGATATGCTATTTGACTTTTGCCCATACTTTTGTTGATAAGGTCTAAACTGAGAGAGCCTAAGTTTGAAATAAATAAAAGACAGCATAAAAGGCGTGGAGGTCAAATGTATTTTAATAACATAGCCTTTTCATTTTCTTTGTATATAAGACAGGGTTTTTTTTTGCTTCTCGAGACGGACGGGTTCATTCTTCTATATACATACAGATGGACAAGACTATAACGTCCTTGATAAGTTACATAATTCTATAGATATTATCATATTATAAAAAGACTATTATATTTGCATATACGGTACTACAAAACACCACTATACCTGCACAAATAATGATACAAAAACAATACTGTATCTACATATATAACTGTACAAGAAAACTACCATACCTGCACATATAATAGCAGTTAGCTTAATACTCCGGACTTTGGCTTTCGGGAGTAATCCCCCTTGAACGCTTCTTTCCTTCGGAGGTCCGTTACTTTTCGAAGCAGGATTTTTTGAAACTGAAAAACAAAATTGTTGATGGTCACTTTGCGAACAGTTTGGTTATTCAGTATGTATGAGACTACGAAGACAGACCTATCAAAACAAAGACACTTATCAATCGCTTAAGGTGACCCATTTATTCATTAGTCGTATCCGATGATATCAATACACGCACAGGTGTAGCAGCTTCCAAGTGTATTTTTCCATGTGACAAAATGTGTGAATGACCACACCGCCCCCAACGTTTTTACAATGGCTCTAACAGTTATGGTTTTGTTTTCGAATATATCAGTCTTTCCACAGCTTGCAGATGTTTTTAAATACTGACTCACCGTGATTTGCTAACCTCGTCAATAAGCTGTTCTGTAACGGTCGATGTTTTTAATCATTTGTCTTGATAATGTGCTATTATATCATTCTAAAGTAGTCTAGTGCGAGTATGTACCAAATGGCCATTAAGGCCGCTTCAAAGACATGTCCGAGTCTTAAGTTTGGAGGTGGTATCAGATTCATTGTAACTAACCATTACTCGTCTTGTCTGGGTCATTCAAGACTTGTTTAGGCTTTAAATGGCAAACATACATTGTTACATATAGTAGAGTGTAATGTCACTGCAATATAAATATTACAACCTGTACAATTTAATGACAGGTACACTTATGGTCAACAGGTGACGTCAGAGAACATGATATTAAAGGCAATAGTCGTTAGGAGTGTTAAGATGAGTAATCACATCGCATGTCAGGTGTTTGAGGGGTGGAGATATTTAATCTACATGTTTGGTATGTCTGTACAAGATATTTTTTGAACGTTGTAACATTTTCTGTAGTATTATTGAACACTTCCAATTTTATCGTCCACTGTTGCATGTCATCATTGCTTCATTAGCCGTCAATAATCCCGAGGCATGCAGAGTATCTTTTGTAAGTTGTCACAACAGAAATCAAGTTTCTGATAAGAAAGCCTTTAACGACAATATGTAGTATTTGCATTATAACGATCACTGGACTTTTCATGAGTTATGCTTATAATTTTAAACTTGAAATTTCATATTTTCAAAATAAATAAAGATAATAATATAAAACTGTCATCTTTGTGTATGTGATATCTTTGCATATTATATATATATATATATATATATATATATATATATATATATATATATATATATATATATATATAAATAGATAGATAGATAGATAGATAGATAGATAGATAGATAGATAGATATAAATATATATGGGGGGGGGGTTATACCACAGATAGTGCATATGAACTGACTCTTGAATAAATTATAAAAATAAATATAACTTGCAGTATGTTGGACAAACACTTGAAAAAAGTATGTAGGAGAATGAATAATCACCAATATCATATATCAGTTATATCAATACATGTTACATTATCAACCAGATCTAGTTATACATATGATATAGCTATGGCAATGCACATGAGTTATTACGTTACGTCAGTGACGCAATCATATATAAATCCATTTCTTTGAACATATATATTGTACTTGAAGAACCATACAGCAATTTCGAAACGAGCCGCATACATTTGTGTGTGTGTGTGTGTGTGTGTGTGTGTGTGTGTGTGTGTGTGTGAGAGAGAGAGAGAGAGAGAGAGAGAGAGAGAGAGAGAGAGAGAAAGAGAGAGAGAGAGATAGAGAGTTACATTTAGCTCGGTCCTTTGTCCTTTCTGAAAACTCCAATCCTTGTTTCCACTTTCGCCAAATAATGACACAAATCCCAACATAGCAAAAGGTTATCAGCAATGCTGGAAACAGATACTGAACCGCAAACACTGAATCGAAGTAAGGCTAAGCAAAAGATAATTTATACAAATTCCGTTAAAAGGTAAAGTCTTTTGTTATTTATTTGATAACTATTACTCGGTTAGCATGAACTTAATTTATATTTGTAATACATGTAAATAAATGTATTAACAACATAAAAACGTACAAAATCGGAAACAATGCAATGAATCTTCCAACTTCCAAAGTTTAATTTTATTTGGATAATTTTTTTTCCACGATCACGGACGTATGGGAGCACATATTCATTTACTCATTATTATTCCTACGTTTTATAGCCTTTTGACATATCATAAAAAATGGAGAGAACGAAGACAACGAACCATTGCAGACAATAGAGAAATACACATTTAGGATTATTTTTAAATCTAATTTTTTTGAAGTTGATTCGGTGAAGCATGAACATATTGCAAGGCCATTTGACTTGTTGCGCACTAAAGTCTGCACATCGTCTTTTAAGGGGCTTATACCATAAAATGTCAAACATGATTAATGGTTATTATTAACATCACGTGACCTTTGGAATAACAGAAATTTTGAAATTTGTCATTCAATATATTCATTTTGACTAAGTTTCTTCCAGTGCATGTATAAATTAGAATACTAATCTACATCTGTAAGTTGTATATTTTCAATCAAAACACGGATAGCGGTTTCCTGGCATCAGGGCATAAATTTATCCCAAGCTGCTAAACTCAACATACCTACATCAGCTATGCATTAGTCAAGTCAATTTAAAACAAATTATACCCAGGTTGAATAACTACGCAATGGACTGCAGTTGTAAAATCAAATTATGTTTGCTTCTGTCGTGTAGTCTTACGCTTAAAGTCTATAAAATAATAAATTATTTACTTAAATTGCACATGAAAATAAATAGAATATTTATGTTTGGCAAGGTTTCGAATGTGTTACAGTTTCAAAGAAACATAAAAAAATGACTTGTTTAAACGCAAGACGAAGCCCACCTACACGGTGCGACTTCAATAACCGACACACTATGGACTTCACATATGTTTTGCTTTTAAGATCGACTCACCTAACCTTGCCCAATGTTTTCAACACTGACAAACTGTGAGCTGCTTGCCAGATGTTTTTAACAACGACTAACCGTGATCTTGCCAAATGCTTGTAATAATGTCCAAATGTTTGTTTATGTTTTACAATTCTTCTTGGAAGAGACTTTTATAAAATATCAGATCTCTCTTCCACAAAGGAGCAATAATATTTTATTCACTTCCCTCGCAGTCCATGTGAACAAATCTTAACTTGAAATTTTAAGTTTTGCTATGATTCTCAATGAATGGTCCGACAAGTAGTACAAGATGGCAGAGCCAAATTGGATCAGAGGGCGGAGTCAAATGAAAGCATAGGGCGGAACCAATGAAATTAAATTGTATGATCCGAAGAAGTTATAAAAGGCCTGACCATTGATAATGCAGGGCTTGGTAACAAATACAGTCTAATTATTAAAAAGAATGCGATCCATTATGCATTCTCAATTTTAAAAGATGTATAGAAAAATACTTAAGTTTGCAACACTTTAACAGTTAAAGCGTGAAGAAGGTTTATATGCTTTTGAACAATGGCCTAATTCGAGTACACACACACACACACACACACACACACACATAGATGCTGAGACACACATATGAAAATAAACTCAGCTTCACAATCCTTCACATTTCCAATTACAATATTGGCTGTTCCTTCTGTTAGATTCTGAATGAAGTTATTTCTCAGATTCCAAAAGAATGTTTCGTTCTACAAAAGACCATTTTGGTATTTGAAAAGAGTCTATTTTAAAATAATAGCATTGCGCTTCACGACCATCTTTTTGTTACATCTTACAAAAATTGGCGAAGAGTTAAACTTTGAATTCAAATCCTTAATAAAGTTATTAGCAAGTCTTTGCGTGACAGAATTTAAAACAAAAAACATTTTGACCAAATTGTCTGAATTAGCCAAAACTAAACAATTATTAGTGAATGTAGTTAATTTACAATGACAATTACCGATTAGGGTTTGACACAAGTTTAAGTAAATATTCATGTCGAGGTGTTGCAATAATGTAAACTACCTCTTTGGCATTTGTTTCAGTTAAGTCATCTTGCCGGTTTCTGAGATCAGAGCAGACCAATTATCTGACATTTTCTGAGAATCTCTTAGTACATGTCTGCAATATTGAAAAACTCCTTAGACTTCACAAGATTATTATATTCTGTATGAAGTAGATGACAGTAAAGAAGCCATCGATTATCTGAATTGATATTTCTGAGTTCTCACATGTTTATCATTATAATAATATGGTAACAGCTGAATATAACTCGTTGGATCTATCATGTCGATAAGTTTGCTCATACGTTTAAAAACAGATCGTTATTCTCCCTCCGTTACAAAAGCCTTACTATCAATACAATCTTAAATTTCGCTGCATTTACGTCACGCTTTAGTTGTTGCTGTGAGATGCACGAGCATTTGACATGGGCTGTATATTTTCTACACTGTTATGCCAATAGGAAACAACTGAATTTTACACATATGTTGTACAATTTCTAATATTATTGCAATTACATGCAATGCACTGTTACATCAATAGAATGCAAGTGTAATACACACGGGTTGTAGATTTGATAAACTTTTGATGCAATAGGAAGCAAAGTAATTAGACATGTGGTGTACATTGTCTACACTGTTATAACAATAGGATGTAATGCACTGTTATAACAATAGGATGTAATACACTGTTATAGCAATAGGATGTAATACACTGTTATAACAATAAGATGTAATACACTGTTTAACAATAGGATGTAATACACTGTTATAACAATAGGATGTAATATACTGTTATAGCAATACGATGTAACACAATGTTATAGCAATATGATGTAATACACTGTTATAGCAATATGATGTAATACACTGATATGACAATAGGATGTAATACACTGTTATAGCAATAGGATGTAATACACTGTTATAGCAATAGGATGTAATACACGTATAGCAATAGGATGTAATACACTGTTATAACAATAGGATGTAATAAACTGTTATAACAATAGGATGTAATACAGTGTATAACAATAGGATGTAATACACTGTTATAGCAATAGGATGTAATACATTGTTATAACAATAGGATACAAGTGAATTCCACGGGTTGTAGAGTTCCCAACCTATTATAACAATCGTAGAATTCTGGATCTATAACAAGATAGGTTCAAGGTCATGCTGACCTTTGAATATTGATCTAGCAATTCCCAAATTGGCCTTTTTATACATGCATCATTCTCTTTCTAAAATAAAACAATACAGCAATCTGATAAGGATCATATCTCCACTGAGCGTGAATGAGTATGGGCCATGCTCTGGTAGCCTCTGATCTAGCCAATAATATACATGCAGTTTGTTTTAACGTAAATCAAACCATTCAGCACGCATTGATGGTCTTCACCTATAATAGTGTCCCAAACTTGAAGGTACAAAATTTTATCTGATTGGAAAATAAAATTGGTGACAATGGTAATAGCATAGGTCAACAGAATACGAAGTGTTTCCTATGCATGTGGAGGGGCATGGTTGGTAAGTGAGAATGTGACTCGCTTTTGGGAGGGGGTTGCCTATAACACTGTGTATATGTTAAAAGTGAACATACATTTTGCATGCATTTATTTGATGCTTTTAGTTTTACTTGTTTTAATGTTGAATTTATCATGTCAAGCAAACTTAAGCTGAATGCATTTACCAAACAGACATCGAAGCCGTCATCCCGACTTAGTCTAGGTTTGGTATTGAGATATCAAAAGGGCGATCTTTGCAATCCGGTGCCAAATGAACTGAACGTCTGCGGCTACTTTATTACACGTATGCTTCTTATACGGGTACTTAAGTGGGACCAGTTATACCAAAGACTATTAAATATGGTACTAACGGCTACTTCGCTTGACGCTCAGCATTAAGAAGTTAATGTTAGAACTTGTCGGCCTGGTGTCAGGATAATGTGACTGGGTGGGACATCATGCTACATGTCTGCGGCACGAAGCCCCAGTGCTAAACATCACTATAAACTACCTCACCGCAGACATCGTAGCGATATGACTGAAAAAGTATTAAAGCTACGTTACAAATCCTAATCAAAACAAACACATAAACTAGCCGAACAAATATGCATATTGTCAGAAACAAAAATTGATATAAAGAGAGACGGGTGATCTAATAACGACGATAACCATAATAACGAAGTACCTTATACCACGAGACGTGTGGGAAGTTGATCTCACACGTCCCAGCAAGCGACACGTGGCAGTACAACAGAAACATTATGACGTAAGGAAATGTTAATCCCCAGGCTATCAACACCAGTGTCCAGTGTACCTTGGTACCTGACAAAATAAAAATTGAAAAAGTGATTTCATTGGAACGATTGAATGCCAATCACGAACCGTACTAATTTTAAATTTTAAAAAGTTAATTAATGGAATTTATTTCTATAATTTTTTCCGGATGGTGTAATTTGCACTCAATTAGAATCCGAACTATATAATGAGATTTCTGTCAAGTATATATATATATATATATATATATATATATATATATATATATATATATATATATATATATATATATATATATCCATCCATCGATACATGCATACAAACTTTTTCTATCCTATAAAGAGAAGGGAAATAAAGTTGAAGGGAAATAAAGCTGAATGTTTTAACTCTACCACAGAATCTTGTTTCTCATTTAATTTTCTACTCGGAGATGTACAACAGGCCTGACGCGTCCTTAAGCATGTGATAAAAGTGTACTCTCTGGTTTGCGTGCAAGAAGCGTCACTAAAAAAGTCTGAGTTCGAATTCTAACACATGATAAGACTGAGCCCGCAACCGTTGAATGCGTTGGTGCATTGCATATTGCTCAACATGACTGGGCACTAAATAACCTATTTGTGTTGCTGTGCCGTACAACACTAAACCAAATTAAGCCAAAGTCTCTTAACATCACTATAAGAGTAATATTATCTATGTTTTTATTTTTTTTTAAATTGAATTGTGACATGTTAAAACTTAGAGCATGCGTAGAACAATGACCGCAATAAATTCTACGATGCTTACCTCCCTTCATAAACTTGAGCGGAATGGCTACGGCGAGGAACCTGTCGACACTTAAAGCCATTAATATGTTATTTGACCCGCACGTCACCAGGACGCTACATGCTTGGTATACTTTGCAGAAGAAAGTTTCAGCAAGCCACCGTCCGACCGTGTTTTCTACTGCATAGCCCAGCATCATCACAGCACCCACTAGAAAGTCTGGAATAGTGTATTTGGATAGTTTGATGTCGAATATTGCATCACACGCCTTTGAAATGTTACCAATATAGTAACAAACTGTTAGAATTTCTGAGATAATAAAGGAAAAAATAAAACAAAATAACTTTGTTTGCTAAACACCTATAAATTTATTCCTGAAAAATAAATGCCACATTTATTTGTCGGTACGTTCTATCGTGAACTTGTCTGTATATAGAGGATCTCAAAGCTACATAAACAAACAAGTTATGAAACGCGTTGAACAATGTTCAATGTTTGCTCGTTAAGGCTTGCAAAAGCTGGACATTATTCAACTCGTTTCATAAATTCATTATTAAATCATTACCCATTTGATAATTGTTTATCACATAAGTTTAATTTCAGTGGAAAATATTTAGATAGAAAGAAGAAAGGATAATTTCGTTCATTTCTGACTGACGTTGCACCATTCATTTGTTGTGCGTAAAATCTAGTCACAAAGTTGAACTAGTAAAAGTAGATCGTGCTATTTTTTTTACAAACTATAAATCAAAAGGAAAGGATTCCATCCGAATAAACAGAGCATTTTATAACGACAAAATTATTTTTCAAAACAGAATGGTCAGTGCGATGTGATGCCACACCTATACCTACTATGTGATAATGAGGGAAAACGTAGGCCACACGACCTTGACCTTAGTAATGGAAATACTTGGAATAATTTGTTTTACACGAAATATGATTTCCTCTGGATGAAGATTTCTATTGCACCACAAAACACCAAAAATACACACACACACACACACACAGACAGACAGACAGACAGACATTTCTTTAACTGAGGTGTTAGGTTGTGTTTTACAAGTAGAAAGTTAACCTGTAATCAAGGTCAAATAATGCTCATACTGGCAATCGCTAGATAGCCAATGAAATTAATACTGGATCAAATAATAATCAATTAATGCTCATATGCGCAATCGCTAATGCTCAATTAAATGCTCAATCAAATAAGTATTCAATCACTCGAGTACTCGACATATATAGCTCGTATTGGCAATCGAATGATACTCAGTCAAATCAGTACAAAGTCAAATAAATATGCAGACAAATAAGGATAATATGGGAAATAACTTGATACTCCTCAAAGCTTTTCATTCTAGCACAGAGGTGGGAACCATCTGCAGTATCATATGGTCTCAAGATCGACACCCGTGGAAAACATGTTTCTCTTGTTTCGAGCCATTTTTATTTTATGACTATCATTTTGGTCGATTCATGTGAATAAGTGAGCGAGTTCCTCATTCTGTGTTTGCGTGTCCAAGCGCAATTTTCTTAAGAAATGGAAATGCGGATTGATTTAGATATATGTATAATGTTATAGAATCAAAATGGATTGATTACCTTTTACTTTGTAGAAAATTCTACGTTGACTTTACACTTGAAAATGAAACATGTCCCAGCATTCTTTCTCACAATACATCCACAATGAAACTAATGGGGCAAAGCAAACGACAAACAACTATGGAAAGTTTTCTTTGGTTCATCTATAATTCGGATGCAGCATGTCCAACGTACAGAGAAAGTGATCGGAACAAAATAAGGATTCACAATGCAAGAAACAGGTTATTATAGAAAATGTTTTTTTTTTAAAAATTATAAATAGTATAACTTGGATTATTCTCCACTTTGATAATTCACCCACCCACCCACTCACCCAACTATCCACACGCACACACACACAAGCGCGCGCGGATGCACATATACACCTCTACCTATGAAATAAAATGCTTAGTCCAATTTGCAAAACGCCGATACACGATATAAAAAGGTATATGGATAATATAATGAAGACAAGTTAATATGATTGATTTTCATCAGTCTAGATGATTCGTCATATTATTAAAATATAGCGTATTTTTAATAGTCAAATATATATATATATATATATATATATATATATATATATATATATATATATATATATATATATATATATATATATATATCACAGTCTACCAATTACAATGTATTTGTATATCATTATGCAATAAGGATATACGTGCATATTACACTATGCTATTAAAAGGTCACGACATCTGTAAAAAAACAATTTCCTTATTTCATAATGATTCGAATTCGCATCCGTAGCGACTCGCTCTGGAAGGTGTCATTGTTCATTTTTAATTTTGTTTCCTTTTACATGATCATTTATTTATTTATACATTTATTTTTTGTAATGCTCAACAAAATCAATATCTATATTTGTTTTTAATATTTTGTCAGTGGGAAAAGTTTGTATAGTAAATCTGTTTTGTTAAGATATTTAAGCTTAAAGCAGAAACGTGTAAATTTTAACTTAACAATCCTTTAACAAGCCTTAAAATTCTTGTCGCGTCTGTATTTTCGCTAACAATTTTATTTCCACTGACTAATAATATATTTTCTTAAGTTGTATTTTAAAAAGAATGGTCAGTAATTTTTATGTTATTCATACTCCTAATTTGTATGCACTGGCAAAATCCCAATGTTTAACCAAGATACCCTTCATTTTGTTGACTATTAAAACCTAAGATATTTTGTCTGTCAAACCTAATATCACCTGCCACATCTTGATATATACTTTGTTATGTATAACTATATAATGCGTCTAGCTTTCGCCCATAATCGTAGGTTATTGTTTAAGCTAATGGCCATTTGAAGTCATCCTAGTTACATAGCTAGCATTTGTCCATCATTGATAGTTGTACTTTAACATATAAATATATTTCCGTGGCCTTTTGACTTTAGAAGGTTCCATAAATAAACTTGTTTACGAATTGGATGATAAATGAGTCACGTGCTATTCATATTATCATGTCATCGATTTTTATATTATGTTGAAGCACTCTATAAAGTCTTCATTCTTATTTTAGTAAAGGTCAGTTTAGAATCACCTTTAGTTGTATCCAGATATAATTTTACAGGAAGTATTTAAATCAATCAATGTAATTATTAAAGTGCTCGTTGACTGGATTAACATTAATTTTGGAATTATTATGAATTTTCTGAACAACATGTATTAACATATTGTAATTTATCAAAATTATTGGTACATCAGCACATGCAGGTTTCGTGTAATTCATTCGGACTATTCCACATTTATAAATATGTAAAAATGTTTTAGGAATAATTGCGACTTAATTCACATTAATGTAAGTTCTTCTTAATTTTAATTTCATATTGATTTCGCTTCTATCTCTTGCTTAGCCTAAGACAACAGATTCGTACATATTAAAAATTATGTATTGTAAAATGAGTAAAACAAAATAAACTATTGGTTTTCTTTCTAACATTAAATTTTCTATGTGTACCTAATCTCCATTTACAAATGTATGATATGAAATATGAGATTACGAACAAGCTCATTTAAAGCAATACATGTATAACTCTTCCAACAAACTTGCAGACCTGTTTGCAAATTTCTTCCTTAACAAGGTTCAGTCTGTTCGACATAAGCTTGACAACACAATTTAAACTGACTTATGATCACCATATAGTTTGTGATAAATAATTTGCATGACAAAATTTGACAGCATTTAACTTCTCTCTATGGATGGTGGTACATACAATTGTTATGATGAGCGCCCCAAGTTCATGTAAACTCTTCTCGAATCCGATATCAATGATGTTGAACTGTCTAAATTACATACTACCTCCACTAACTGATGTTATCAATACCTCACTCATCCATGGAATTCTCGTCAGTTTTCAAAACTGAAATTTAGCTTTTGTTGAAGGAACTGAAACTTGACCCGCATGATTCAAAATTACTACTGATTGGTTTCACACCTCGCATTCAATTAAAATATCATATAAAAGGTTGGAATATCCCAACTTGTATCCTAATTGAATTCGAATTGTATTTTAGCAATGAACCATCAGCATTTCACCCTAGCCCTAATACTGAAACTGCCCATCTGAGAATAGTTAATAACCATCTCTCATTTTGGGATAGTGGAAATATCACAGTCCGGGTCCTTGGTTTGTCTGCAGCATTTAATACAAAAAACGTATTCACCGTCTCAAGGATGCATTTTCAAATTGCTATACAGCCTTACATTGGTTCAATTCCTATTCAGTGAATAGAAAATTAATTGTGTCCGCAAATGGAAAACGGTTCATCCCAGTTGATTTATGTTTTGGTTCTGGTTTCGGTCCCACTCTCTTCATTCTATACGTTCTCAAGTGTGTCATATATTGACATCCGGTGCCTAACTAATTGTATGCTGATGACACTCAAATATACATAACAATCTGTCCAGCTGAAATGAGGATACCATTCAAAGCATAGAGATGTACATGTCTGGGATATGAAAAGTCATTTTTGACATGTAATAGGCTGCAGATGGGCGATGATAAAACTGAAGCCATCATCACGACGCAAAGACTTTGTCATCCAAAACCTTTAACTCACAAAATAGGTATTAAAAACAATAATTTTGCACTGTCAGTACTAAACCTAGGTGTCACCCGTGACAGAAATCTCTCATTACACTAACATGTAATGAACTTATGCAAGGCTGCATATCTATAGATGAGACTCATCACCTTCAGTCGTAGATTTGTTTTCCGGTTGATGACAACTGTGTGTTCTTTGATACTTTCAAGACTGAACTACTGTAATTCACTTCTGTCTGGTTCATCTCAATAGTTGCTACAGAACCTTTAAAACACAGTTGCTCGGATAAGCCTTAGATTATGAAGAACTGAGTACACCTCCCAATGCTATGTAACCGTCACTGCCCACAATTATGATCCAGAATCAAACACAAATCTCTTCCCTTTGCCATATCTCGTTGACAGGCTCCAGTCCATTATACATATTTTGACCTCAATCATGTGTATATCTCATCTAAAAACTTAAACTCCTCTTCCGTTTGCTTTCTCATTGTTGGCACTCCTAGCCAGGGGACAAGCTACTAGATAGGAAGTGTCCATCTATCTTTGACAAAAATACATTGTGACATCATTCAAGGGTGCTCTTAAAACGCACATGTTTCGACAATAAGAACAGGCTTAAAGACTCAATACCATTCACTGCAGTAATTATAGACAGCATGCTTTAGTTTCGAAATTCCACGGTGTTTGCTTTTGAAAACTTGTCATTATGTTTCATTTGCTATCATATACTGAAATGCTCTAAGAGCTTTCAAAAATTAGACTAATAAGTTCATAGTAGTATGTATGTATATATGTATGTATTTATGTATGTATGTATGTATGTATGTATGTATGTATGTAGGTAGGTAGGTAGGTAGGTAGGTAGGTAGGTCTGACTGACTGACTGACTGACGGCGGACTTTCTTTATTTCCTCTTCAGAAGAGATTTCATTCAGCTAATGTTTCGTAAATACCAAAAAGTTATGAACATAGTTTGTGATTAAATTACTTACAGTACACTATTTAGCAACAAAAGCAAAGACAACTTAATGTCAAAACACATACGCGTGAGAGAACTCGTTGCAAACGAGTTATATACGCAACATAGATTAAGAGAGGTGAAATAATGGACTTGGATTTATTTACATTCAACTAAAACGATTTAAATTGATTATCATATTCTCAGTCACTTAGAACACATGTGAGTTATTGATTAGATATAAATGAATTGGGTCCATTTCCTTAATTTACTGAATAAGCATTACTATGGGATATCATTTTCAAGTTCATTTGCTCTTCTGTAAATTGTGTCTATGTGTATGCATGTATGCATGTATGTATGTATGTATGTATGTATGTATGACTGAATGTAATGACTGACTGAATGTATGACTGACTGACTGACTGACTGACTGACTTTCTTTATTTCCTCTTCAGAAGAGATTTCATTCTGTTAATTACATCAAGACCGACCGTTGAAAAAAACCTCAGCACATTTGAAATCGAAGAGTAAGATCGATGCAAGGGTCTCATGATGAATGTAATGAAATCGATTAATGATAATTGATTTGAAAGTTTAGTAAGAAGACCTGACCAACATTCCCTCTAAAATTTGTCCTGTGAGCGCGGAACTTTGAAACTGCTGCGCTGCATTTTATATTTGCTACCAATCGTGTGCGCGGATTTTTAAAACTGATGCGCGGCATAACTAATGAGCTACTCGACTGGGCATCTTAGAGGAAACATTTGACCTGACTATGTTTACAACATCGAATGTCTTGGCAATGACGTCATCATGATTCTCTTATTATGTCTTAGAATTTTACATTCAGGTTGTTAATATCAGATTTACTTGTTCATAATTTATCATCTGACTAGTAAAATCAGTCCGTTGGTTATGTTTAGTTATGATTTGAAATTATTCATTGGAATTATAAAGTACTCGTTTCTCTCAAACTAAATCGCAATTTGGAATTAACGAACAGTCTGGATTAATTTTGTGAGATGAAATGGGATGGATTAAACAAAGACACAATGATGGATAATTAGATATGGGACATAACTGTAATGAACTAAATAAGTCAACAATTTCAGACACTTAATTATTTCACATGTGATGAGCTACGACTACATCTTTTGTACAGGAAATGTAGTCATTTATGATAATGAATTGAGATAAAATTTCGGAAAATGGTAATAAAGAGAAAAACTTTAATTTCACAATTTTATTTAGATGATTGACCAATCGTATATACTTGTAGATTGCAAACGGGTTAGTAATATCACAGTACAAAGCTAAAAGAAAACCAAAGAGCTTACAAAACGTTAGACAAAATTATTCATGAACGTTTTGGTAGCTTGGCTCAAAGATATTAATTCTAATATACCCAGTTCACAACAACATGGTTAAAAAAAGGTTTTGTCTGCACAAAAGCGAGTTTGTGGCTGTTGCAATCAGTACAATATAACGTAAACATGGGATCACGGGATTTTTTTTTATACAATAAAAGCATTTGATACAGTTTGGCACAAAGAATTACGTTTTAAATTATTGATGTTGGGAATAACGGATAGATCCCTTTTGATATGTATTAACATGTAATCGAATCGACACAGCAACGTTCTTGTCAGGGCAACTTTCGGACTGGTTATCAATTCGCCAAGGAGTGAGACAAGAAGGTGTTTCGTCAACCTTGATACAATATTTATAAATGACAAACTGCTACCGTTAGAAAATATTGGATTTGGAGCAAAGATTTGATCCTTAGCTGATGAGAATCTAACCCTAGCTGATGACATTTCACTTCTGGCTATATATCCCAGCAATCTGCAAAAGCTGTTAGATACAGCATACGACTACAGCAATACATGGCGATTCGAACTTAGTGTCATAAAGTCATACACTCTCATTTTCGTACTCAGTATAAGAATAATATCAATATAAAAAGGAATCTATGGCCGTCATGATTGCCGGTTACCGATTCGGCAACACACCTTGGACACCGAATCAGCGCAAAGCTGACGTCACATGACGCAATTATTTGAACAAATCTGTTCATTGTCTGTTTGGCATTGGCATAAGACGGAATTGTTCAAATCCTTTGGTTGCTGCAAATGTAATCAAAACAGTAATTTTCCTTAAATATTTTATGAACGCTAATCATGGTATAACAATTAAAAAGGTGACCTCTCTTGATTGGACAAAACTCTGAGTGACCTCTCTTGATTGGATAAAACTCTGAGTGACCTCTCTTGATTGGATAAAACTCTGAGTGACCTCTCTTGATTGGATACAAAAACAGACATCGCCCTGGGAATAGTAGGATAGACATCAGCTCAGTCAGAAATCGATAGAAGAAATGTGATGTGTTTACACCGATTGTGATTATTGCCTAATAACATACATACTAAACGTGTGTTTAACGTTGCTTTATTTCACTTCATTTTGAGCGGATGTATGTTAAGTTACGGGTTAATATCAAATCAATATTATACGTTAAAGAAGTGTGACTTTCCTCAAGGATCTAACTGATTATTTGCAGCATTCCGAACTTCAAGACAGACACAATTGGAAAATAAATTGTAAGGTCAAAATTTGCTGGTTTTGAAAATAGCCTCTGGAGAAGTCGTATGTCTAATCAAGCAGGATTTGATAGATTCTCTTTGATACACGAATCCGTGCGACCTGCCTCAGTTTGGAAGTCGGCTATACCAATTTAGCTTACTAATATATTTACATTTGTAGTTAAACTATGTCCTGCTGTTCCTCAAACAAAGCTTGATATGTATACTATTTTTGGGAATGTTTTAACAGACTTGATACTTCATTGTTGTGTTGCTTGTTCTTATATGTCGAATTTCAGAACCTCTTAATGGCATTTCTTTACTGATACATTTTCACAGAGTCTGCACATTACGTTATTTAATGCAGAATATGAGCTGTAACTACAATATCTTCTGGGTAAAAGTTCACCAGAAGGTGTGATCCACTAAGGAAACTCCAAGCTATTCGTCTTGTATGCAGCATACTTTGTCATGCAGTATGCACAACCATCGTATGCAAATAAGGTAATGAAACCTGCAACGTATGCAGCAGAGGAACATTTATATGCTGTACGAATTTGTTTTCTAATATTCAAGTTTTTTTTACATTGCTTTATTTTGGTACTTATTTATTGATTGTGCTCAGATGATTTATTGTCATATCATGCAATCTTCTACGGAAGAAAGTGACGATGATGATGATGATAATGATGATAAAAGATCATATATGTCTAATGTACAGATACATCTACTACAATGGACTGTACCCTGCATTGTCAAGAATGAATTCAAGCAGCGCATTTAAAAGAGTAATTTTTTTCCATCAACTAATAATATGAGAATTTAAATGAATGACATAGTTGCAACGAGATTTCAAAATACAGTTCTTACAATTAAATGCACTTGTCATCATTGAGAATTCGTACTTTCTCATTACGTTCTCATTACTTTAACGAAACTGAATAAACCATAATTAAAAATCATGTTGGAGGCATTGTTACATCTTGGAAGGCCTAACATAAAACAAACGTTTTCTTAAAAATCACTAACTAGTTTCCTTTTCATAAATTTACTACTGTTTGTCCGCAGAGGAGCACAATACATACTGCACTAACAAGATTTGAATAATCTAATTTTGATATTCAATTAACAATTCTCGATTGGCCCTATAAAATGCCTTACTAGCGGTTAGAAAGAATACAAACACTACAAAAACTGCTTTTCATAATAGGTGAGAATTCATGAAAGGCATATAGCCATGTACTTGATGAATGCTGCTTTATAAAAACAAACTGATGATCAGATATGTTGCCTTCACATCTTTGTAGAATGATGCATTTAAATAATTTTCAAATATTAGTCATAAGAGCTATTGGTCTATACGTATATGGTCGAACAGGTTCCCATATATATATATATATATATATATAATTATGGAAAAATTATGACTCAACGCGTGGGCAAATCCTCACTTTTAGAGGCCATAATAGTATGCATTCAAACGCTTGTATTCTTGGAAGTGTTCATAAAATATGTTAAAAGTTATACATGTAGCTATTTTGTACACAGACAGGAAATATCTCAATAAAAAATAGAAATCATTCATATGATAACAATTTAGTTTGCCAACTCAGTATACAAGAAACATTTTTACAGTGCTATATTTAGAGGGGTCTTGGTAACAGATACTGAAAAAAGCGCTCGCTGCATATCTACAATCTACTCAGATATATCATCATAAAATTATCATATTTGAAGTAAATCATTTTGAATTTTCGCTGGCTCAGAACAGCTGATAATTTGGACGAGTAAGTGAGATTTCTTAACTTGTAATGCCTTCTGTCGGAGTAAGTCAGTGTCAATTTTATCTAATGATGCTAAAGTTTAAAATAACATGAACGAGGGAGCTTACCTGCAAAAGCCATGTTGAGGACAAAGAAATGGAGTCTATTACGGTTCTTTCTAGACTTGAGAAGTACGTAAATCACAGTTCCATTCAGTACAGTAATCATCACCGCCAGTATATAAGCCAATATCGTCGCAGCCAGCTTATACATCTGATTGTGTATATATATATATATATATATATATATATATATATATATATATATATATATATATATATATATATATATATATATATATATATATAAGGAGATAGATAGATAGATAGATAGATAGATAGATAGATAGATAGATAGATACTAAGCTTGTACATGTAATTAATCTTCTCATCTTCCATGCCGATTTATATTTAAATTTCAGAAGTGACTTGAACTGTATTGTAGTATGTATTAAGCATAAAAACTATAAACAATCTGCTAAATTATAACACTTATCTGAACTAAAGTCAAATGCTTTGTTTAAAGTATCTCAATAATCTCTTACGTACTAAATGTATAACACACACACACGCACACTCACACGCACACACACACACACACACACACACACACACACAATCAACATTAAAGCAGATAAAGGAACTCAATGTTCATAAGTAATTCAATTCACATACTGCTTTTAAATCTGACCCACTCTCATTCAGTTCTTGTACAGGTTTACCTTTATATCTTCATTATAGCTGTTGGATGTTGATGTGCCTGAAGTATTGTCAGACGAGAAGTTGGACAAAGTAACTATGATGACATCATGGTCCATCGTGATTATCGTCAAATTTTTAATTGTTGAAGAAGAACCCGCGTTAAATACTACGTAACTGGAATACAGAATAAATATAAGTAGAGTAAATATCTACATATTATCCAATTTAAATAAATTGTATATTCATAATATCAGCCTGTCCTTGTACTCCATGGAAATGATAGATATATAGATTAGTTCTTGACCGATAGTTTAATAAATGAACGTGTAGCTAGCTGGACATGATGAAAGTACGTTGCATTGGTTAAATTCTAGAATCTAAAAATGCATACTGTACTTAACCACTTTAATACTTTTTTAATTACCCCATGGATATTTTTTACGCCATGCCTCCTTAACATTTGCAAGTAAAATTTAGCTCACACGTGCCGTTAAAAAGTAAACGCACCTGTTTGAGAATTCCCTAGGATATCGACAATAATAAGTAGAATAAAACCTAACAACCAGACTTGTTGATTATAAAATCCAGAATGAGCTGTCGTCGTTCACTTGTAAATTGTAAAAATTCTTTGCTTAACTGTTATGTCAGCAAACAAGAAAATATGTTTGCCACCAAAGGCCCTTTTCATTGGTAGAGACCGAACTTAAATCTGAAACCCAGCTTCAGAATTTATAATCCCAATTGTGGCATTGATTTAATATTGTTCCGATTTGCTCCATACAAATTCTACCATCTGAAATTCGATTAAGACTGGCAGACGCTATATGGCTACGAGCACATATTTTGCATTTCTAAAGTACTTGTGCGTAGTCATCTTGCCTTAGATGTTTCCTAGGAAGTAAGCCTTTTCTGACAGACAGTCATTCGTACACTTTGGAAACTATAGGTTGTTTGTTTGGAACAGACTGAAGTACCGATATATTCAAGCAACACATGATGTGCAAACATAGAAAAAAAGGTTTCGTAAGATTATATTTAACCAGATGTTTTGTACTCTTTATTAAGCACACAATATTAGTATAACGTCGTCTCTTGCATCTCTTGACAACTTTCGCGGAGAAATATAAGGTAAATAAATAGTGCAATATACATGCATACACGTTTTCGTTTTTCAGCATTAACGTAACATTCCAGCCTAGTACTAAAGATACATGACCCAGATAAAGATTGGCACTGATGCGGTTTTATTTTTCTGTTAGCAATCGGATTTCTTACCGTATGAATATCGATGAAATTATGATAAAAGGTCACAATTCTGAACAAGCAATAAACTGTCTTATTAGGACATTGTTTCTGAATCTTAGCGCTTACACGTTTAGTTCTAGTACGAATTTCAAATATATGTCGGGGGGGGGGGGCAATGCGTTTGGAATTGTTAAATCTTATATCAAAACGCACTGCAAAATTTTAATATATTATTAAGCAAATAATACAGATAGCGAGGAAACAATCCAAGTAAGCATTATTTAATGTTCGGAAGTCTTGCCCCAATTTTTCCCAAATTGCAACACCCCTGACACATTCATTGAAGTTGCATTAGTCATGAGGCATTTCATAAGTTAAAAGCCATTCTTAAAAGTGCACTAGTTCTTTCAGGTCCAAATTTCGGCCAATAATTTAAATGCATGCTGATGCATGTGATGTTGGCGTTGAGGCAAGACAAATTTAAGTTTTAAATGGCATAGATCAAACAGTGAGCTATTTGTCGAAACAACTAAACAAGAACCAGATACATTATTCCAACCAAAAAAAAGAATGTTTGGCTTCGACAATGTCTTTACAACACTTTAGTGTTTAGTGATCACAATTTTCATTGGTAAAATAGAAAATAATCAGGTATTAATTAAGGTGAGTTTGCTATTGCAAGAACACAATGGAAAAGTAGGTAAACTTTCCTGAGTATATATATATATATATATATATATATATATATATATATATATATATATATATATATATATATATATATATATATATTATATTCCTGTATACGTTGCATCATAAATTTTCATCTGATACAATATTTGCATCAAATGAACGTTGGACTAATAATAACAAGAAAGATCTATTACAAAATTCTATATTTGTCTTTCTATAGGATGTGTTATGCATGTTTAATTATATTAACTTGTTTCTTAGCTTTTTAGGGTTTGTTTTTATTATATGCTATGTACATCGCCGCCACAAAATGTGCCACCAAAAGCACGTCAACACTTGCAGTGATGAATTTAATTTGAATTTCCAGTAAAGTTTATTCAGAACTTTAATCATTAGGACTTGTGTCTGTAATTATATTTGAAACTTAATTATGTTTAACTGGAATTGATTTGTTTACATTTTTACTTTGTATTCTAGGGAAATAAAATAATTGCTGCATTTTACAAAGCTTGCTGCTTTTGACTCTTATATATTTTATTTATAAAGTCGTAATAATTGGGATTTCGTAATGATTAAATCTTTTTTTAGATTTGAGTTTGTACTTGATCATGTTCAAAATCTAATACATATGCACCGGACAAAGCCATTGATTTCGTAAGCAATATAATGCATATTTTTTTTTAAGTTAAATTTTAGGATCATCAAAAATGGACGAAACATGTTTATTTTAATATAAGTCTTGGAAGTCTTGGACAGTGTGTGTGTGTGTTTGTGTCTGTGTGTGTGTGAAACTTGGATTTTTAAAGTAGCTTTAAATTTTGTTAGTCATATCGGTATCTTATGATAGTTTATAGTGATGTCCAGCCTCTGAGGAGGGCGCTGTTGCAACTAGAATATTTCCTATAGAAATGCCTGTTCAAGCTGATGTTTCTAACGTTCTCTATTATAATTTTAGCTAATAACCTTGTCTTCCTCACACATGACAATGTTCTAGAAATGGATGTTTGATACAATGTTGTTTTCTTGTGAAGTTACTCATTCTTGCCTTAATGCCAAATATTCAATATTTATTTTTAAATTGTAGGAAAGTTTTGAAAGTAGAATAGACCAAAGAATTAAATCTACCATTGATAGTACTATTCATAAATCAAGCGAACAAAAGGATTAAATCCACCAATGATATTATTATTCATAAGTTAAGCGATTGTGGTCGAAGATAAATATTGGTTATCAAACAAGTACACTACAGCCATAGGAAGTTCATTAAGATGATTCTACTTTTCCACGATCACAGTACATGACTATTTCTCTACAACGGGGATATCTCTAAGCCATTTAACGTTTCTAACGGCGTAAAGCTGGGTTGCGTTCTCGCTCGAGTACTATTCAAACTATTCTTCACATGTATCCCTAATCATGCTACACGTGATCTCCAGAAAGGAGTTCATATAAATTACAGACTGGATAGTTCTCTCTTTGACCTTCGCTGACTATATGCCCGGTACAATACATCAGATAAACGTATCCTTGAAGAAAACTTCGCGGATGACTGTTCTCTCATGGCACATACGGGAGCAGATCTCCAGATCATAGTTACACCCTTTGCGGAAGCCTCGAGACTTTTCGGACTCGTTATCAGTCTGAACAAGGCACCATAGCTTGCTCCTCTCCCCTCCGCCGATTGTGTCTCTTAAAGACACCTAGATGAAAGCTGTTGATCACTTCGAGAACATTGGAACATCATATTTTCCGAGGGATCGTTAGACAAAGGGATAACTGCACTCATCCACAACGCCAGTCACTCACTAAGACATCTCCGCTCTCGCGTTTTGACTCACAGGAATATCAAGCTGTCCACCGAGACAAAGGTATATAAAGCATTTGTATTAACAAGCATCTTTTATGGAAGTGAGAGCTGGACAACATATAAGATCGCACATCAAGCAACTTAAGCGCTTCCACACGAAAGCTCTGCGCAGGATTATGAGAGTCAGATGGCAAGACAGAGTGATGAATCTAGAAATCTAGAAATCCACGATAAGGCCGGTTTCACCAGTATCGAAGAGATGGTCATGAGAGCCCGACTCTGGTAGATGGGTCATGTCATCTCTATTGAGCAGTCTCGAATTCGACGATATATCACGTGCGTAGCTCTATCAAGTAAACACAGAAAAATTTGTCGCCCGAAGAAAAGATTCAAGGACTCCATCAAAGATATCCAGAGATACTGCTTGATATATGTGACACACCTCGAGTGCAAAGCCAGGAATAGACCTGGCTGACGTGCTGACGTGCAGCTTTTAGTAAGAGGTGGGAATCCTTGGAGTATTTCCGCAGAACAAAAATATCAGACTCCTGAGAAAGCAGGAATCACTCAAAGTCAAGAACCAACCCATGCCTCAAATGTACACATCTGAAAATGGACATGCGCATCTAGTATCGAACTCATCAGCCACATGAGGAAAAATTCGTGGTCAGCACTTCATCGAGCCACGATGGTCAACCACCAACACACTACAGCCAATGGAATACACTAAATTAGAAAAGAGTAGCATAACTGTAAATTTTCATCGCGGATATCAATATATATATATATATATATATATATATATATATATATATATATATATATATATATATATATATATGAGTAAGAAGTGAGATAGACAGAGATTGTGTGATTAAATTTCACATCTAAATACCCATTTGTTCGTGTATGGTATTAAAAAAAACGAAATAAAAACACGGTATCAACTACTTATCATACATACATCAAGGATCAAATCCTTACATCCATATTAAATAATTTTACACGCTGCAACCATTTGTAAAAGTTACAAGTCAATTCAACAGTTGCAAAATCTAGAATGTCACGTGCATAAATGCGCTAGTTTAATGCGAAGTAACCAAACAGAAAATTACATATGAAATCTGACCACGTGCTAGCAATCCACATAATTCTTTGCATAATCCTATCTAATTCCTCAAATACGCATATAAATTAAACCCTACAATGGTAATTATAGGTACATATATTCTAGCAATGAAGTATACATACTGCACATAATTACAATTATAATGCCGTACTATTCTGCAACAGTGAACCAACTAACATACTGACCTTTACAAAGCTTTATCTTTCTTAGAATTTCCTACGTTTCCCAGCCAAATTACGATTGGCTGTCACGGAAAATCGCTTTAAACCTTCCAGCACGATATTTGAGCAAGTACTAAGTTCCTAGATATAAAAAAAATCGGATTGAAATGGATGTCGATTCTAACCATTTTTATTCGACTTATCAGACAATGCCCCCGGGCTATGTGTCACCGTGGTGAGATTTATGTTCTTTTGTTCTTGAACAAAGCTGTCAACGTCCACGTGCGACTTTTCACACCCAACAAAGCTATTTTCTCGTATTCTTACAAAGAGGACCCGCTATAGCCACGGTGACTAACACATGGCTTCTATTCATTTCTTATGTCCCCCACCACGACTTACGCAATCGTGGGCAGGGCAGCGTAACAGTTATCTTCACTTACTTTAAGAGAACTGATTAATTAGAAAATAACCTAACTTTCAAAGGAAGCCTCCACTGTATGCAAGTCGTGCAATTCTACGACTCTTTCTCTCGAATATCTATTCGAACTACCCTACGCTTCTGCTAATTTAATTTCATCAGTGGGTTATGACTGCAACACATTACATTTACATTTAGTATCCACTAATGAACACCAATTATCCGAAACGTATGGAATCCTTGATATAATAATTTATTTCATACTCATCGTTGTCTAATGTATTCAAGTTTCCTTGGCTATTAAAGTCGCGTAGTAAAGTATGCATTCTAGACATTTTGGCAATTAATGCCGCACAGAAAAGCGTGTTTTCAAATCTCCTTGACAATTAATGTCGCATAGTAAATTATGTATTCTATTTTCCTTGGGAATTAATGCCGCATAGTAAAGTGGTATTCAAGTCTTCTTGACAATTAATGCAAGATAGTAAAGTGTGTATTCAAGTCTCCTTGACAATTAATGCAGTATAATAAAGTGGGTATTCAAGTCTTCTTGACACCATTACCATGGTAATATTTCGCTACCAGTTTATATTTGTCTGCTAATCTTCATTCTGAAAAATCGTCATTCAGAAGTAGACAGTCATTAAATAAAGCAGACACTTTATCTTCTTATATATTGCATGATTTAAATAACCAACCAAACACGTGTATTTGACCATGATATACATAGATAGATGACATGGTAGGCCCTTGTATAAAGGACCAATGTATGCCCTGGAAGATATCTTCGCCTCTGCCGAAGGAGAGGGAAATCCGGTGCAAAAGACATGTTACACCTATATAACATTTTTAATAAAAAAACAAAGATAAAAATCCCTTTCAACTTATGCGCTTTGCATCCTTGGAAAATGCAGTAGATTCGACCCTGACCAACTTAAATATTCTTGGTCACATTTTGATATACTATCTATGTTATTTCTCGACATACATAAATTACATAAATTATTTGCTTCATACAGAGTGCCTGGAAATAGCGTAAAGTAAACCTGTATGTGTTATCTACAGCACATAATTCGTTTAATAATCTCTAGTATGAGAGAGAGAGAGAGAGAGAGAGAGAGAGAGAGAGAGAGAGAGAGAGAGAGAGAGAGAATTTGTTCCATTTTGATTAACTGTTTATTATTTCTTTACTTCAAGCATGCTGTTTTTTATACACAGATTACGATCCTACATTGTATTGCATGTGATGTTACAGGCAATATCTTGTGTCTTTATCAGAGAGGTACTAGATGTACGAGACAGGATGTAGACTCGCCTTTAGTCTTAAAATGTATCATTTTCAAGAAAGAGTCAAATAATTCCTCATATATCAGATATTCACTCAAATGTAACACATTTTATTCATATTTTACGCTTGGAGTTATCGGATAACCAATGCATATAAATAGTGAAGTACAAATTTCCTATCGTGGCGATATGTTTGTTATTTGCGTTTTGCTATCTTTGCTGTATGATCGCTGAGAAAATATCATAAGAACGCGGTTCTCTTTTCTAATTCAAAGTGAATCAGCACACAAAAATGATTTGGATGAGAAAAATTGAATGCATATGTGTAAATAGAAATGATGAGACGTTTAAACCTAAGTCATAATCATGAATATAATGATGAAACGTTTTAAACTTCATTCACATTCGTGAATGAAAATGATGAAACGCTTAAGCTTGATGCATATTGGTGAATAGAAATGATGAGACGCTTAAATTGGATGCATATTGGTGCGTAGAAATGACGAGACGTTTAAACTTAATTCATAGAGTGAATAAAAACGATGATACGCTTAAACATAATTCATATGTGTGAACAGCAACGGTGAGACGCAAAGATTAAATTCTTATACGTGAATAAAAGTCATTAGAGATTTACCCTTAATTCTCATAAGTCAAATGATGCCCAAGATGATTGGATAATATCATTTCGTCGTCTACTATTGATTAGGTTGTATCAAAAATTACGGCCGAAATGTATCGTCAGTTGAAATAAGACACTTCAAATATGCCAGAAATTCTACCCTGAGCTAGTAAGCATGCCTCAAACGATTTTCACAATGATCAGGCATACGTCTGCAAAAGCGAGCATTGTTTTCCTTGGTTTTAGGTGTGCATTAGTTCTTAAAACGCGCACGACTTGGGTAAATTGTTTATCCCAATGTAAACCTGTGACGAACTGATCTAAGATTATTTATATACAATCATATAATAGGGTAAATGAGCATGTCCCTGCTTCATTCTGTGTGATGTAAGATAAAAATGTAATTGTAGAACATAACTAACTAATGGGAATTACCATATATTTATAATTTTAATCAGTTGACGACCATGACTTAATTTGATCTTTACATAGATATTCCATCAAGGTACGACTATTATCTAAGCTTGGCTGTGAAATAATGAGTTGAATACGATCCTTCAATAAAATTTAAATTAATTTATTGAATGATGATTTCAGATAGGCCTAATTGCATCTTGATAGCGTTCACCTCTTCCTTTCTTTCCACCAGATACCGTAAAATCCAATGTTGATCGGCCTACAATAAAACTACAGTTGTGGATATGCTGAAAAGTGTAGCTGCATACTTGTACACTGTTGGTTCAGAGCATAGTGTCGATTTAGATGGGATAGTCAGCTGCAGGGATTGACAGACTCCTGATTGACTGAGCCCTTTGTTTAGGATCACACTTCTCACCTCCATAGCATGAGAAAGTGTCTGGAAAAGGTGCCTAAACATTTTCCCGTTTGATCTTAAAGCTTGACCAGCATAGTGCGGCTAACGGTAATTCTACCTTATTGGTCTGAACTTAACAAGACAGATGTGAGGCAAGTCGCCATGAAAGCCTGGACCGTAAGCACAAAATAATTGACAGCACATCAATAGATAGACCAGAGAGACAGTCAGGTGTAGAACTGTCTGGGCTTAACATTCAGATACCACCCAGGAGTTAAATCCGAGTATTAGAGAAAGAACAACGAATTTAATAGTAGCACATTTTTCTTAAATATACACATTTGAAGAAACGCTCTATCTTTTTCGATAAGTATTAAGCTGCAAACAAAAACAAAACATCACACATAAAGGGTATCAAAGCGAGAAGTCCCGTTAGAAGCCAAGAAACCATGCCTGCAGCGCGTTAGTTATTTACAGAATTAGTACATTAGTTTAAATACAGAAACATGTCTGGTAGTTCTTCCGCTATTTTGCTAATTGGTCAAGTTACAACGGATAAAGAAGGAATTTAAATTCATTTGTAATCATTTAGGTTCCAATTACAATAATGCATATTTTGAAGAAGAAAAAAAATCTGAGATTCCCAATTTTTCATTTAGACATATTTAGTATTATCCAATTTTCGACATATCTCCTTATGTATCATACATACATACATACATACATACATACATACATACATACATACATACATACATACATACATACATACATACAACCATACATACATACATACATACATGCATGCATGCATGCATGCATGCATGCATGCATGCATGCATGCATACATACATACATACATACATACATACATACATACATACATACATACATACATACATACATACATACATACATACATACATACATACATACATACATACATATTACGTTGCACAACTGTGTGAAAGGTAAGTAAATATATATATTACTAGTTACACATATTATAGAACGCACACACACACACACACACACACATATATCTATATATATATATATATATATATATATATATATATATATATATATATATATATATATATATATATATATATATAAACACCTGTATACCAAATATATTTTTAAAAAATATGGCTTTCAAGGTGTTGGTAGAAAGCATATTGATATGCTAATACATTTGGACAAAAGCGAAACGATTGTTTGACACACGCATATTAAAAACAAAGTAAGAAGAAACGTTCCATTTCTATTCATCTGTCTTAGTTTATCTCCGATTTTCAATTCAGAATCCTTATCACATGACTACGGTGTATTACTGATGCAACCAATATTATTGTACATGTGAGAACATAACTATTGTAAATGTTTTACTAGTATTGACCAGAGTCAGTGGACCTTTGTGATAACACTTTAAATAAAATTAACAATTGAAAATTCCGAGTATACAAAACTGTATTCATTTAACAATATGAGGAGTTTTAGCTCGGCACCATTTGTTTGAAATAAAAAGTGTCCCCTTTTCTAAATATTTTCTATAAAATAAAAGATTTATAATTAGATAACAAAGGAAAGCAACGCAAGTAATGTACAAACACGTGGTCATAACATAAGCTCGCATACTTACATAAACAGAATTCCAATGCTTGTTACCCTGCCTATTGCAAATGAAAAAGTTGGCAGACTGTCCAGTGTATATACACTAGCTTAAATGTGTGTGGGTGAATAGGCAAGTAGTCTGATCGTTACCAGAAGCTGATCCTGTGGAGAATGGTAGACTGCTTAAAGAAACACAGCCGCTATCAGAGACTAATTGCAAGGATTTATTGGCTGATTAGTCTTCGACAGCCACTAATCTGGTGAACTGAAGGCATCATTAAACAGTTATTAGTGTGTGTGTGTGTGTGTGTGTGTGTGTGTGTGTGTGTGTGTGTGTGTGTGTGTGTGTGATTTTGATTTTTGACGTAGCTTTTTAAAAAATTAATTCATATCGCTACGATGTATGCAATGTGACAGTTTATCATGATGTCCCACCCAGTCACATTATCCTGACACCAGGACGACCCGTCCTATTACTAACCTGTTAATGCTGAGCGCCAAGCGAGGCGGCTGTAAGTACTATTATTGTAAATCTTTGGTATGACTCAGCCGGGATTCGAACCGGCGACATACTGCATCCAAGGCAGACCCTCTAACAACTAGGTCAGTTTTTAGGGTAATATCAATTAATAAGCCCGAACACTTGATATATGTTAAATAAATTGTCGGCCCTATGAAAAAATCAGAACAAAATGAATTTCTCAGGGACACACAGAACAGCCTAATGAGGCTAGCCTTAGAAGGTACAGAGCCCGCTATCCTTGTATCTTTGGGTTGCTATTCCGAGGGTTATTCACTTTAACTACCAAAGTTTATATATATATATATATATATATATATATATATATATATATATATATATATATATATATATATATATATATATATATATATATAAACTTTAATTCTTGTGTCAGAGAAAGGGGAAAAAATGTAGTTGTTTATTCGGTTAATTTTCAAAACATCTTCCACAACCATATATATAAACGCCAAAAACATTACTTAGCAGCAAAATAAATGTTTTTTTATTTTATCATTATCTGTACCTGTTAATTTTCAAGTGCAAATAGTCTTTTCTAGCAGGAATCTAAGCAACCCGACTATAATCTGGGATATAAAAGGAAGTAACTTTTTCATAACATATACATTTTCATATTCTATCTTACGCTTAATGAGACAATAATTACACTGTAACGAAAACGTAATTTAATGATTGCTGTATTCCAAAATAAATACACAAGCGCATATTCATCACTACACGACAACATTATTAATAAGTACATAATCCCGTCCAGTTGAATTTGAACCTAGTCGCGTGCTGACATAATTTTAAAAAGGAATTGCTTTTTATGTCTCTTAATATTTTTGCAACATCTTTTCCAGTTGGTGTTTTTTTGTCCAATCTACTCAGTTCTTTTGGATGTATAAGCTGTTTCAATTCCACACAAAATACATGCATCTGTAATCTGAGCAGGGAGCCTGACACGTTTTGACTCAGCTGCATGATTGTTTCAGTTCTGTCATTGAATGTTTGTTATCATAATGTTGGAAAATAGGTACTTATTTAATTGTAATTATTAAATAGACTTTCCTGAAATTCACGTTCATTTCACATTGAACGCAGTAAGTAAAATGCACATAAATCGTAGCTGACATTACAGTACAATTTTGATAAATGTGTAAGCAATCCTTAGAACCTAAGTCATAGATGGTGTAATTCGGATTTGCCGAACGAAGAAAGTACATTTTGAGGAAAATAAAGATCAGAAAATATAAGTATATTTTCGCCATTCTCACTGCTAGCTAAAGAAGAAGACATGTTTAAGCGTGGTCACTAGCATGTGTCCGAATTTATGTTATGTATGACCTGTACTCAGTATCATTGTTTCTATCACTAATCTAAATCTAAGGCGGAAAGTTTTAATGCATCTGGTGTATCACAATAAATTCACCCAGCGTACTACAAATTATGCGTCATTTTGGCTTGTCTGATCTGAGGCTCATTCTTTTTTTAAACAAGACCCTCATTCCCTTTTTTTCCCCACGAATTTATTACTTTCATGTAGAAAATGATACGTATCTGACAGATATGCGATAGCACTTGCATTCATTATGCTTTTCTATGCTGTTTTTATTTATTCCAGAAAGCATATGTCATAGTCTGAACGTTTCAATTAACGTAATGTTATTAACATTTCAACTAAATAACTGTTAAAATGATCAGAATGGTATTTACAATAGTGCGTCTCTCACCTTAAATGATCAGAATGGTACTTACAATAGTGCGTCTCTCGCCTTAAATGATCCGAATGGTATTTGAAATACTGCTTCTCTTATGTTTGTTGTGGACATTCTGAATATCACCTTCATTCGTTTGCTTGTTTTAAAAATTAAATTGTGACTAAATTAACTCATGCACATTAGTTTATCATCTTCACTATCAAATACACGACACAGCTGTTTTAGTTCAACCACAAACAAATCCAACAAACTGAAGTTAAAGTCTACGACATGAGTGTACATTGTTTGTTTCCAACGAATTTCCCTTAGGAACACGTGTCGTGCATATGCGTGCAATATGAGTGTTCTTTATCATATAATACTGTACGATGTAATGTTAACGGAGAAAAAGTAATACATAATAACGGCATGCTAGAATAATGTGTGCGATTCTACGTTGTGAACTTTTTTAAGACCGACAAAGGTGCACATATAATATATCAACGTTCTAATGAGTGGAATCTTGTTTGACAAAAAAGGATTGGTTTACAAGAATTTGTCTATCCGTTACTAAATTCAGAGAGACGTCATATTTCCCTGCTGTTGGCTATCTTTCTCAATTCCCAATTTTCTGTATACTCTCGTAGGAAAGTGAAAAAGTTTATTTTATATATATATATATATATATATATATATATATATATATATATATATATATATATATATATATATATATATATATATATATATATATATATATATATATATATATATATATATATATATATATATATGTATATATGTATCTATATATAGATATATATATATATGTATATCTATATATGTGTGTGTATATCATATAAATTATGTGTGTGTATATAATATAGATTATAATGTGTGTGTATATAATATAAATTATCAGTGCCACCTTGTTAACGTTTGATAATTTGTTTATGGCCTTAAAATAGCAATTAGAGCCGTTTAAGTCTGGCTGATTTTATCTTCTTTCATTAGAAATAATACGATGCAAATCCATTTTTTTATAGATAGATAAATAAACATATCGATTTTCCATTTCTTTTATAGATAGATAAATAAACATATCGATTTTACCTAGTGTGCTGAGAGTATAGTAATACAGAGAGCAAACCATTATCGCCATCCATTTTCAAGATTCGTATGCCAAAATAAATGTCAGTTACGTCACTATGTCATTCTACTGATGCGAGTCTTTTCTTGTAGACGTGCCAGCCTCTATATCTACGAACCGTGTAGGATTGTAAGTTAATCAGGAACAAAGAGAGATTAAAATACTATAGCAAAAATAAACCGTTAAACCATTATTCATTGTTATGTTCAGGATATTGTACAAACATTGCTGAAACATGAAACATTGATCTCAACATTCATCTGCACTACCCTAATAAAATGGGGTTAATATGGATCTAAGATCGATCATTTACTGCCAAACAGTGAAACAAACAAACCGTTCGAGACAGTATGGTGCTTTTTGTTGAAGTTGTAGCAAAAGCAATTGATTTATTACATCGAAAGAAAACAGTCTACTGTGTTTCTGTACCAATATCCTTAAATGTGATTAAATTCCAACAAACGTGATACATCACAAAGGAGTTGTCTAAAACGTTTTAGAATGAATTCAGATTAATAGAAAGTATTGCTTCAGTCAAGACAGTCGTTTAAACAGGTTGTAATTCAAATTAATACTTTGAATATATGATTCATCTCAGATTACATTTAAACACATCATTAAATAAATCTGCAGACAGGTATTAAAACAATAACAATAATGTTAATAGGAATTAGGAATCAATCAATTCTCTTTTTTTATCTTTTTCCATCACTTTATTACAACTATGAGTTGGAATACATACTACGTGACTTATGTCGCCTACACAACACACCTGAGTTAATCATCTGGTTGGAATGTACCCGAAACTAGTTCACAAGTTCAATATAATAGAACATGAACACAAATAATCTACTTACATTTACATATGATTGCTATCTCCAGAAATATACGCTGTATAAATGGTATACCACGAGATGTATAAATGGTTCATCAAAAGGAACCGAGGATTGCCGAATTTCCTTTTAATGATTCCATGATACAACGATTGATCATTGATACAGCGTATATACAATACGTATATTTTATTTATGTCGCATACAAATACACGTATTTGCCCTTTGAACGGTGTTAAGATTGACTACAGTTTACTGTGTATTGACCGAGTGAAAATGAACTCGCATCCCTGCCCAGTGTGCACACTATAAAATGTAGTTATGTGCCTTGTGTGGTTATTAACAATCACCTTTACACATTGATAAGCTGATTGTTTTCTTTCCTGCGTTTCTATTTTTATTCACATTGATTAAATCAGTATAAGATAAACTTGTGAGTTTTCCAAAATCAATTATCTCAAAGCGCTCTGCGCACGCAATTTTGTACGATCGTATTGACCAATTACGACCCATATTTGAGAATCTTTATTTACTGGATAATGCTATCACCATCCACTTGTCCTCAGGTTCCGAATATTCTGGGATGAATGTATGAAAGACACATATTTGGAACAAAATTATCATGTTTATTTTACCAATTCATTTAAATCGACTATTTATCATGTTTAACAAATAATCAAAGTATGACGTCGGGAATACTAGCATTGAAGTGCACGCATAAACATGTTGTATATAAAGTACACTACATATGACTAATACGAAGAACAACTTTGATTATTTGTATGCCTTCACCGGTACCTTTTCTAATTGAAATGTCAGTAAAAAGATAAATTACTTCCATGGGCCATAGGTAATCAATATCAATAAGAAATAAAGTCTGACAGAAAACAGAAAATTGGAACTTGGAATCTTGCGATATTTTATTATTTTCCTCATTGAAAATAAAGTAAATTCTCTTGAGAACTAAATAACTCTGTAGGTATAGAACATACATATAGCACTCTGTATAGATGCCACAGTGTGCGTCATTCAGTTGATAATACGCGGCCTAAACGGCCATGACACTATCCAAATGAGTGCCATTCATTGTTAGTACTCGGTTTGGCCTTGACTACATTGTTTCTGTATTACAATGTGTGTCATTCATTTGCCAGTACTCGGCTAGATTAGCATGCCAGAATTCCAATGTTTGTCATTCATTTGCTAGAATCGGTTTTGATTGTAATACCCGTATCATAATGTGAATAGTTAACTTGATAATACTTGGGATATTTTAGCATTTAATATCACAATGTGGGTCATCAATTTTCTAGGCTCAGCTAAATTGGCATGCCCGTATCCGAATATGTGCCATTTATCGCTAGTACTCGACCTCAGACTAAATTGGCTGCCAATATGCGAATGTGTACCATTCATTTCTAGTACTCCACCACATACTAAAATTGGCATGTCAGTATCCTAATGTATGCCATTCCTTTCTAGTACTCCACCTGAGACTATATTGGCTGCCATTATCCAAATGTGTTCGATTCATTTCTAGTACTCCACCTCAGACTAAATTGGCTGCCAATATCCGAATGTGTACCATTCATTTCTAGTACTCGGCCTCGGATTTGATTGACATGCCTGTATCATAAAGTATCGTTTACTCGGCCTATACAAGCTTCTCAGGATCATAATGTGTATCGTTCATTGCTAGTAGTCGGGCGGGATTGGCTTGTCGCTATCATAATGTGTCTCGTTCATTGCTAGCGGTCGTGCTTGATTTGAATGTGTCTCGTTCATTGCTAGCAGTCGTGATTGATTTGCATGCCGGTATCACATTAGCTATCAAATATTGAAAGGATTCTATAAGTCATGACGCTTACTGTCAAAGTAGGTCCAATTCTACTTCTTGGAGAAAAGCTGTTCGTGTGATTTCGGTTTATTTATACATTATCTTAGATCGGTATCTCTTGAAAAAATATGAAAACAATGTACTCATCTGTGCTTTCGCTCTGATCTGGTCCAATTTTCTTGACTTTGTTTAGAAAATGCTTGTTTCAAGTTTATTTTTCTACGTGCATTCATAGTGGGCACCTGTGATTACAAAGTGACATCATTGAAAACAAAATTGATTTGTAACAGCATATCTACCAGATGCTTTTTCTCAAATTTTATTTAATTATGTTCATTGGAGATTAATAACGAAACTTTGAGTGGTAACATTATTTGAACAGGCGCAAAACCCTGTCAGGCCATATTGCTTTCAATGCCGATTACCTTTGGTTAAGTGGTGTTTTTGAAGCTGTTCTTTAAAGTTTATATTTTTCTACTTAAATTAATGATGAACATATTAGATAATAATAATAATTAGATAATAATAAAATAAATTAGATAATAATAATAATAATAATAATAATAATAATAATAATAATAATAATAATAATGAGGACTTTGTAATCTTTAGAAGCTCAAAGTGCTTTACAACATATATAATAATGCAGATTGTAATTATTACTCATTATACACATACGAATTTTGTGAAAGAGATTATGTGTGAATCCAATACATTTATTTTGGATTCGTTAATTTGAAATCGTTAAGTATACGTAAAGGTATGTAGCTCAAAGAGCTTTGATACAGGTAAATTTGTACGACCGTATTTTTTATTTAAAATCTATATTTAGGAATTTTAACCATACATACAAACAACGTTCCCTCTAAGCGAATGGTAGGTGTGCGCGCAGTGCTTGCTGCACTGCACAAGCATTAGGGAGACGAGAAAATTTAACGTTGGATTGAGCAAAAATGGACAATTCAGCTGCGCGGGGATGCCTGAGCTTAGAGGGAACGTTGCATACAAACCGCCTACAAAAAATAGTCGAAAGTAGGTAAGGTGGGGAATAGGGTGGGAATAGCTTGCAATGATTTCGGGTTTGAAGTTTTTTATATAGATGATATGTTTATTTCACGCACGTCATAACTATCCATATATGTAAACATCGCAAATAAACATTTTGTTCATTTAACGCATATATGATTTAATATATATGTAATTGAATTTGTGACAGTTTTAAATTATTGTATGAATTCATTACATTTTATTTGAATATAAATGCATTTACTGGTATTTTTCCATAAAATCGGTTGACCTGAATTATTCTTTGGTAAACAGGTAATGACGAGCTAGATTCTGACCTTGATTCAAGGTTAGTGGCAGCCAAGTAAACAGGTTTTATGTTTATGTTAAAATGATTGGTTGCTGTCAATGTCAAGATTAAACAAGTGATATAAGAAGTAACGAACGTTTTATTTTTAAAGCAAAATTATTGGTTCTCCTCAGGGGCATCCTAGGAATACGTGATATTAAATCGATTGCGTGACTCCTCCCTTTTCTCGATTTCGCAAGTTTGTGATCTTTTCTTCAAAACCTGCAAATTAAAATGGGATTTAATCTTTGTTTTATTGAAATATTCTCAGTTCTGGGCTTTTACGTCTGACGTAAAGTCATTTTCTTTTGTTGAAGCCAGTTTTTTAATCCATGTTAACTTTTATTTACTTTAAAGGATTAATTTGTATCTCTGGAAACATTTGATGTGCTTATACAGAATTCTTGGACAAAGACAGTTTATTAAAATTTCATTGAATTTCCAACACTGGAGTATTAAATATTGTGTTTTGGCAAGGATATGTAGATAAGCATAAGTCAGACTTTAGCACACGTCATCGTCTTCCATCTTTGATTTTCTTTTTCCATATTTACAATCTTTTTCCAGCGAAATAAATTATTTGTAAATTTTTTATAAAGCTTGTTTTATTTTCTTCACATTTTCTGTTTCTGTTTAGTAGAGCCTAAGCACGTAACATGATATTAACTTTTAATTGCAATTTAATACGGCTTCCTTGCAGATTCAAACGCAGCTCATCAATTCTGAGTCAGCATGTGTAATTTGCTTGTAAGATGAATTACAATCGACATTTTATTTTCACTTAGTCTTGTGTGTGCGTATGTATATGTGAGACGTGTTATAAAGTTCCTTTAAGCTACTTTCCTTATCAAACTTTTTTCTGTACTTAAGTGCATACATTTGATAGATTTAATGATGTCTGCACCTAGAAACAGCTATTGATCTATGGTGCATGTTATTATAGTAAACAATTGTTTGAGTTCTTTGAAATTTTATTTAGAATTCGCCATTAATGTAAGTTTCAGATGGTGTTAACTTGCGTGTGGTAAGAATATTTTTGACTAAAATTGATACATAGAGGTATCTCCTTGAAATCTCACATATAAACGTATCGGTACACTTTTCAAACTCAGTTTTTACTGCTGTTGAAATATTTCTGGTACCAGTTCTAGCTATCTACACAGAATGAAAATTCGTATAAAAACATCCTATGATAAATTCCACTGAAACATATGCCTAGAGTGAACGGACGCTACATGGTATGCCGTCGTTGAAATGGTCACTTTTACTTTGCTAACCGGCGGTATTTTTGTTGACTTTACCTACAGCCAAAAAACACTGAAAAAGTTTTATTTATTTCCATTTGATCAAATCCAAGATGCTACAGTCTGTTAATTTTTGTCGATAGATAGACAGAAGAAGTTTTCCAAGTGTGATGGGTTTACATTAGTGGGAAAAATATAAACACGATCCAATTGCTTGATTCTCATGTATAACCACAATAAATGTCAGTTTCCTTGCTCTCTCATCCTATAGTCGTGTGCATGATGCTATGGAAATTCCAACCTCTGTATGAAGGAATCGTCCTGGATTATGCGTTAGACTTATCTATCTCGAGCAAAGCGAACTTACACTATCATGGAAACAACCCCTGAAACCAATGTTCATTTTTCTCTATACGTGAGGCATGGCACACACAATACTGAAACATGAAAAAATAATCAATCATCTGCAAGCTCTGTGGTGTTAAAATGGGGAAGCATTCAGGTCTTTGATCTGTCTGACATCTGCATAACCGCCAAACACACAAGCAGTTGGCCAAAAAGTATGAATTATTCGGATGGTTTCTTTTAAAATGTACTCATGTTAACCCATCAAGTCTTCAACAACAGAACTGTTTCGAGGTCGCTCTTTTGTGTTGTATTTTCATTCATATTTGACGTCACACCAGCACTAACTGTCCAGTATTGAAAGGACTCCATATAACAACCATGATGATTGCTGTTAAAATCGGTTTAATTCTACTTTTCAAGAACAACTGTTTCACTGTTTTTGCGTTTTATATATTGCTTCTATATCTGATAGTGGACCGGAATATCTTGTACAAATTGTTACGTACATCTAGATTGTGTTTCTACTTTTGATGATGACTGTATTTTTCAAATAGAGTACAACATAGTTTTTGACAGGTTTTGAATTAATGCTACAAAAATATGTTAGCAAGTCTGAGGTAATTTCAGATTAAATAACAGGGTATTTTGGTCTCTATTTTGACGTGAGGTATTGTGAAATATGTCACATGGGAGGTATTGCGACGTTGATCGAGAAGGATAATATTTCGACGTAGGGCCGTATAGATATATGTAAACATCTTTCTCACATTTGAAACATTTATAACATTCGTTCAGAATTCTATTATTTATTTGCGTCTGTACAAAATTAAAACATTTATTTACACCAAAACGAAATCGAAACATTTATTTATATATGTACAAAACGTTGACATTGACGTACATCTGTACATAACATTAATACCTCTGTAAAGAATTGTAAAGTTTAGGATCATCTGTAGAGAATTGTAAAGTTTAGGATCATCTGTAGAGAATTGTAAAGTTTAGGATCACCTGTAGAGAATTGTAAAGTTTAGGATCATCTGTAGAGAATTGTAAAGTTTAGGATCATCTGTAGAGAATTGTAGGGTTTATTAAATCTGTACGAAATTATAGCATTTTGTTAATATCTGTGCAGAATTGTAACATTTATCTATATATGTACAGAATTGAAACATTTATTTACTATATACCAAATTTTTAGCGTATTCTTTCCATTGTATTTTTCATCTGTTTACAAATGACATTATCTTTCGTTGGTTTCAAAGATTCATTTTCTCAACGACTTCCTGATTTTAGTCTCAACTCGGCCTTGAGTTCAATGTCGGGTTTTAACCATAGTGTTCATCTAACATGACAACTCAGCAATGGACTGATTTGAATCTAATTATTGACGTTTGTGCAGTGAATGCCTTATTCCTCCTTACTTCTCCGTCTAAATTGCAGTTTTAGTACTCTGCTAGTTTCGTATACTGTAATCAGCAATAAATGTCTTATGTAATAGAGACATTTTATTCACATGGGTAATTATATTTATACTGAGATAATGGTTAGTTTTCGAAAACATCACTTCAGATTAACTTTCCGCTGTAACCAGCATTCGATTGATTTTGGTATTGCAAGCAAATTTCCTTTCTATTCATCTATTGACTTCATGTGTTGCATATGAAATGAAATATTCGTGGCTGGTATTCGCATGTGTTCCAACATTGAGATGTATTGTATATAGTTGAATAGGCATACCCTTGGCCTTGTTAATTGTCCCACTGTTTCAATTAAGTCTAGGTGTTACTCATGACTCACCTGAGAGCCTATATGGTGTGTCGTGCTAATCCCCATTCGATAATTCAATGTACAATATCAGCACCATTAATTACATGGCCTGTTAAACATTAATCTTAGACTATATATATATATATATATATATATATATATATATATATATATATATATATATATATATATATATATGTATGTATGTATGTATGTATGTATGTATGTATGTATGTATGTATGTATGCATCTATGTATGCATGTGGGGTGGGAGTGGGGGTGGGTGTAAAAATCAGCTAACTTGTAGTAATTATCCTACCACTTAATTAGAATATTTTTTAAACATTCCGTCTGTCTAATATTTTGCCAGTCTTTACCTCCGTAACTCTGTATTTTAGAACCGTAAGGTGGAAATTCAACGAACGTTGGGCATAGGTTTCTTATTTAGCATCAGTATTTAAAAGTTTCATTTAATCCTTTAAGTTGGGTTCCTGAAATGGGGTCAAAGGTCACATAAACAATACTAGCAATTCAGTTGCCTTTTAAAAACATATTTTTCTAAAAAATATTAGATTTCCAATTTTGCACGATGCTTATAATATGTTTAATTTGAGCTGCATCTTGTCAGAGGGGATAGTAGATATACATTAAGGATTTTTAGCTGGCATACCGTCGAAATAACACTAATCGACCATAGAAACAACGCTAATCTGAAATTGCTACATGCTGGTTTTAATTGTTTACAAAACACCTTACCAATACACTGTAAATTACCTGGAGGGGACTTCCATTAATTATGTCAACAATTTTTAGGCAATTTTATACCCCGTCTCTTGTCAACAACTGTCAAACTTTCAGTGACCCCCCCTAATGAAATTATGTCAATATTTTACACCCCTCCCCTCCTACAAACTAATAATATTTAATACGGCTGGCTTTTATGCTAAAAATAGAATTATGGAAATTAAAACGTCTACAAATAATTTTAATACATTTTTTTAACTTGTTGAACAGATTTTAAATTGACTATAACACTTTGAATTCATGAAACAATCGAGACTTTAAATTCTAGTTTCTATCATCTTCCCATAGGGAAGCCAAATGTTCCTCAGTATTATAATGGACATAGTGGCCGATTCATTATTTAGGATTAAACTGGTGAGGTGTTGACGGACGACCGAGTGTGTGCCGCACAGACTAATTTCCTATTTTATGATTTATTAACATTTATTGTAACAAATACCATTGTTGACGTCAATTTATTTTGAACTCACCCCCCCCCCTCCCAATGTCATGTCAACAATTGTAAAACTTCTTCAAACGTCCTCCCCCCTATTTTGTTGAGATAATTAATGGACGACCCCGGCGCTGTACCTTAACAATATCCAGTAAATTATCTGGAGCTGTACCTTAACAATAAACTGTACAATATCATATTGCTAGCCTAATGTCAGGATACGCTATTATGCGCCAAATGATCTATCTAGTTTTGAGGAATATTAGAATAGAGGAGGAAAGGTTATGTTCTCTAGCTGCAGGCAGCATGGCACAAGTCATCCAACATCAACATAACATACAATATTACAATTCCAATGCAAGTTCCTCTGTCCAGAAATAGTAGCTATTATTTTGACCGATAAATCATCGCTCTTTATCCTCAAATGATATGAGCGAATAGGTCAGTACTTCCTCTCGTAGCAAACGCATAATTAACCGGACTTAAAAGGTCTAGCAGTAGAGAAGTGGGAGATAATTGGATACAGTACGTAGTACATCCAATTCATGCTAATATTAACAAGGAATGTTTCCGTTTTGTGCAGAGACTTTTGATGAGAGATTTCAAAATCAACATTGATTATATCTTTGTGCTAACATGATTTTGTAATTTTGTTATCGCAATACATCATCGTGCGCCTAGCCATATCGAGACAAGGAATTAAGAATACTTGAATCGATTTAGGGACATTTATCTCAAAACATTCGGTTACAAACCCCATATTTGACTGCTTAAAACGTTTTCCCTAATTTAAACCAAAACATTCACGTGTCTGGCAGTGCGCAAAATGTGTTTTTTAAAAATTAAAGTGCTTATATCTATTGCACACGATAGTTATATTGTCTCAATCGATACAGCAACGTTCACATAAATCTTATGAATGATGCAAGTCGTACACACATTGTATATAGTTAATTAACTTAACACCATTTACAGTGCGAAGACGATGCAAGACCCCCCTCTCACCCAACGGTCGTCGGCAGTTAATTCGTTAACGTCATTGTCAGTGTGTAGGAGACATTATTTGCTTGTCTCCTTTTATTGATTTTATAGAGAAGAACAAGTTGACATTAGGATAAAGAGGACGAGATGCAAAATGCACAAATTCCCACGACCAATCGCAATAGCATATTGAATGGTAATCCCTCAAGCGTTGGTAGAATATCAAATATCAAACCTACTTCGTAAACAATCAAACTAAATGTTTACTGCTCTCAACTCACTATGATTTACAATTGTAATATTAAGTTAAATAGACAGAATAGTTTGTTCCAAGGAGATTGTATCATTGCTAAGAAGAATTTTCATTTTAATGCAATCTAGTTCGTTTGTTAGTTTGTGTCGACATCATTGGCATCTTTTCGGCCTTCGATGTTACCTTTTACAATTGATCTAAATTATAAAATAATTTCAGAAAAAAAAAACATATTTACTTAATTACTTTATGGGGCATAGGAACACAAAATCTAGAAGAGAAACAATCTGAGAGAAAACTATAACTAAATGTATCAACCGTGTAAAATTAAAATCGTTTCTTCCCTGAAAACCAAGAAGTACGATTCGCGCGCCTGTGTGTGTGTGTGTGTGTTTGGAGTTTTAAGGTAGCTTTATCATTTTAAACCATATTGCTATGATTTCTGCAGCGTGCCAATTTATAGTGTTTTCTAGCACGGGGGCATTATGCCACATAAATGTGGCATCATGTTCCACCCAGTCACGTTATCTTTACACCGGGTCGACCAGTCCTAACACTAACCTTTTAATGCTTACCGCAAACCTAAGCAATTGCAAATAACATTTATAACATTCTTGGTCTGACTACGCTGGGGATCGAACCCGCACCGTCCGATTGCCGAGGAGAACACTCTAATCAGTTGATTATTATACCCGAATCATGGTCCGATCAATAGCATATCTGAGTCTCACGGTTGTTTGATCAGTGAATTCATTTGCAAAACAGGGACATTTAACGCTTCAGCATGGTATGTTAATTAAATATAGACATAATGTTAATCGTGTGAATAAGTGTTAAATCTTGTGCTAATTAATTATAGACATAATGTTAATCGTGTGAATAAGTGTTAAATCTGGTGTTAATTAATTATAGACATATGTGTGTGAATAAGTGTTAAATCTTGTGTTAATTATAGACATAATGTTAATCGTGTGAATAAGTGTTAAATCTTGTGTTAATTAATTATAGACATAATGTTAATCGTGTGAATAAGTGTTAAATCTGGTGCTAATTAATTATAGACATAATGTTAATCGTGTGAATAAGTGTTAAATCTGGTGCTAATTAATTATAGACATAATGTTAATCGTGTGAATAAGTGTTAAATCTGGTGTTAATTAATTATAGACATATGTGTGTGAATAAGTGTTAAATCTTGTGTTAATTAATTATAGACATAATGTTAATCGTGTGAATAAGTGTTAAATCTTGTGTTAATTATTTACAGACATAATGTTAATCGTGTGAATAAGTGTTAAATCTTATGCTAATTAATTATAGACATATGTGTGTGAATAAATGTTAAATCTTGTGTTAATTAATTATAGACATAATGTTAATCGTGTGAATAAGTGTTAAATCTTGTGCTAATTAATTATAGACATATGTGTGTGAATAATTGTTAAATCTTGTGTTAATTAATTATAGACATAATGTTAATCGTGTGAATAAGTGTTAAATCTTGTGTTAATTAATTATAGACATAATGTTAATCGTGTGAATAAGTGTTAAATCTTGTGCTAATTAATTATAGATATATGTGTGTGAATAAGTGTTAAATCTTGTGTTAATTATAGACATAATGTTAATCGTGTGAATAAGTGTTAAATCTTGTGTTAATTAATTATAGACATAATGTTAATCGTGTGAATAATTGTTAAATCTTATGCTAATTAATTATAGACATATGTGTGTGAATAAGTGTTAAATCTTGTGCTAATTAATTATAGACATAATGTTAATCGTGTGAATAAGTGTTAAATCTTGTGCTAATTAATTATAGACATATGTGTGTGAATAAGTGTTAAATCTTGTGCTAATTAATTATAGACATAATGTTAATCGTGTGAATAAGTGTTAAATCTTGTGCTATATATATATTTATTTATTTATTTATTTATTTATTTATACCACATACATTAAAAATAACATGGCATTTAAAGTGTTGGTATAAAGCTAATCTATATACCAATACTATTGGTATATCAAATAGTGATCCGCCCATAGCGCAATAATACGAATATATAAACATTCTTTCTACCGTAGGCCTATAGCTCTATGAAGAATTTCTACTCATTCATTAATCATAAATGACATGAAATTAACGACACAAATATTAATAGTCTGTGTTTTCTAAATATTAAAATGGTACACAAATTCATCGGAATCCTGTCTTTTTCCTCTCCCCCTCTCATGCAAAATAAGCACAAATCTGGAGTGAGAGAGAAATATATTGCGCTGGACGAAAACATTAAAGCTGAACTTGTACCAAGTAACCCACAGTACTCTGTTTCGTCGTAAACCTATGCTTACGCTTTCCTTGGGATTTATCTATTAGTATTCATAATATCAATGATACATAGCTGCAATCGTCAGACGACACACAAGGCCTACAAGTAGTAATATGGGGCACCGTAGCGTCAAGGGAAAATCCAGTCAAAAAGGGCTTGGGATACTATGGCGTCAAGGGGAATTTAACATTGTGGGCCTGTCTAGCGTCAAGGGAAATTTAACATAGAGGACTATTTGGGCCTATCTAGCGTCAAGGGAAATGGAACATAGTGGGACTATATAGCGTCAAGGGAAATGGAACATGGTGGGCCTATCTAGCGTCAAGGGGAATTGAACATGGGAACTATTTGGGCCTATTTAGCCTCAAGGGACATGGAACATGGGGAATATGATGGGTATAGGGAAACTGTCTAGGGACAAGGGAAAAAAAGGGTGGCAATGAAAGCTACTATCTTTTCGAGACTTATGAGTGGCCCTGAAAAGGGCCTTTGGATACTTCTTCTTTTATTTTCTGCCTTTGTTCCACCACCTTTTGATTTTACCAATAATTCCCGTTTTCTTCTTCTTTTCTTCTTCGGGAATCCAGTCAGGATGCCCCATAGCTCTAAACTTCTCTTGTATCTTTATCCAATTGTTATTTAATCTTTCAAAGTCCTCTTTCTTTTTTTGGTTTTCATTGTCCTTTCTTTCCTTTCTCTCCTTACTCCAGTTATCTTTGATCTTCTTCACTTCTTCTAATAGTTCCTTTCTCATCAGTTCTTCAGCTTTCTTGAGCGGGTCCAAACCCTTTTGGACATGGGGGTACTCTGTCAAGATATTATCCAAAAAACACTTGACGTTTCCGACAATATCTATTACTTGCTTCAATGTCCCCACTCTAACATAGGGTGGATTAATGCAGCCTCGTAACTTTTTGGCTTCTTCTTCTAGCATTCCTCCTAAGAGCTCCCTGGCTATTTTCAGTCTTTTTGCAAAGTCCAAACTCTTCGCAATCTTCCATTTATGATGTAGTTTTTCCACTTCATATTCCCCGTCTAATATCCAGAAATAGCTGTGTCTTAAATTGTTGAATAAACTTGATGCTTTTGCCATCTTCTATAGTTATTCCGTGGAATGGTTCTAATGTCAGTCACTTTGAGTATATATATCTTAAGCACGGACGTGAAAGTAAACACCCCCTACATTCACTTGTCATATTAGATACTATCCACAAACCTTATCATTTACTATCCAAAATCACACCCTATACTAACCACACACACGGGGAAGCAGCCAAAACACACCCTATCATTTACTATCCAAAATCACACCCTATACTAACCACACACACGGGGAAGCAGCCAAAACACACCCTATCATTTACTATCCAAAATCACACCCTATACTAACCACACACACGGGGAAGCAGCCAAAACACACCCTATCATTTACTATCCAAAATCACACCCTATACTAACCACACACACGGGGAAGCAGCCAAAACACACCCTATCATTTACTATCCAAAATCACACCCTATACTAACCACACACACGGGGAAGCAGCCAAAACACACCCTACTATATACTATCCAAAATCACAACATATACCATCTAAATAGAGTCAGTGTTTATAATCACACTACTCCTCTCTCACACTCATTGGCAATTGACATAGTATTTCTTTTCTAGTTATTTGGGTAGCCCTGAGAAGGGCTGTTTTTTTAACTTCAAAATGCACCTGGCTAATGCTGGCATCTCCCAGGTCTAGCCCCACACACACATCTCCTACTCCAATCATTCTCCCAATTCACTCTTGTGACTGGGAGTGCAGAGGGAGAATGAGTGGCTTCACTATCCCAATCTTCTGTTTGAGGGATAGTGAAAGTCTCTTCATTTCTGCCTCTATTCCGCAACCGTGGATGAGTCTGTGGTTGTTGCGTCTGAGGCAGTGGGGGCTGAACCTGTAGTGGACGAACTGGTTCTGGTGGTGAAGGTGCCCTCACCATGGGTTTGACTTCACTAGTCTGTCTCATCATGCGGTGAGGTAAGATGGGACTTTTCTTCTCCTCCTCTTCTTTCTTTTTTCTTTCCTCCTCTTCTTTTTCAATTTTGGCCTGCTCTGCTATGGCCTCCATAGCCAGTTCGTCCAGGAGACGCCTAGCATTTTCCAGATGCATTTGAAGCTCTCTTAACTTTTGAACTCTGCTCATCTTCTTTGATTCACCAACGATGGGTAGCCAGACTGATGAGTGCTTCTTTATATATAGTTCAAGCGCGGACGTGATGGAAAACACCCCCTAGATCCAAAAATCTTACAGTATCCCTATCATTACCAAAACACGCGGACGTGATGGAAAACACCCCTAGATCTAAAAAACTTACATTATTCCTATCATTACCAAAAAAAAAAAAAAAAAAAAACAAGCTGACTTTTTAAAATAAAACACTCACTCTCTTTTATACTTGTCTCCTATTAATTATACATTGAACAAGTTATTTTGAAAAAAATACGTTGTGCTTATAGACGCACTTCATAACAAAAGTAAAATGAGACAGTGATTATAGACTCACTTCTAATTTTTTCTAACTTCCTCACATACCATAAGCAAATTGAATGATTAATTCTTTTCGAGAATATTGGGTAGCCCTGAAAAGGGCTGTTTTTTGTGTTGGTGTGTACGAGGAAGGATGACAATCTTTTATCGTCTAAGATTGCGTCCTCGTTTGGCTACACGATAGGGTCTGCTTCTTCGGAAAGAGAAAGAGAACTCTTTCGTGTCCAAACGACAGTCGACAAAACTTCTGTCTGGTTCCTGCTGCTGTTGCTGATGCTGCTGATGCTGTTCTCTCTGCTCTCTCTGCTGCTTTTGAAGTCGATACTTCTCAGTCCATTCTTCTTTCTCTTTTTGAATTTCCTCTCTGAAGAGTTCTTCTATGAGGTCTTCCGTTACTTGTAGCATTCTTACATTCTCAATCTCTTCAGGCTTTGGCATCAGATTGTGTCTGATACGATGTAGAGTGACATAAGCTTCGTTCAGCTTAGCTAGTCTTGAGCACATCTTTGTAGGAGGATGAGTCAAACAATGGATGGCCAGACTGGAGACTACCCCTGCTTTATATGGTTCAAGCGCGGACGTGATGAAAAACACCCCTCTGCGGTTTAGGGTTTTGAAACGTTTAGATAGTTTGATGTGAGGGATAGAAAGAAAAGTCAAAGAGCATTTATATGAATACAAATGTAAAACAAACGACAGACTATTTGGTTTCAAAATACAACATTTTTATTCAAATAACAAACATTATTTCAAAGAACAAACATTATTTCAAAGAACAAACATTATTTCAAAGAACAAACATTTTTTTCTTCCATAACACCAATACATTATTTTTGACATGGTTGACAACGTTGTGATTTTAATTGAGATTTCCACTGTTGGAAATCATTGGGCGATTGATGTACACTACGTTTCCTAGCTAAAGACAACAGATAACCATAATGGTCACAAAACCATCGATCTACTTTGTCATCGTTTCGAGACGAATGACGATCAAAATAAGTCACTAAATGTTCTAAAGAATATCCAAGACTGCGATGATGCAGATAATAGATACAATATTGTCCACACACCATAGAATCTGTGCTTTGTAATTTCACATTATTGAATCGTGTCGTCTGAGCATTTCTTCTCATAAAGTCAATGATATCATCTTCGAAAGGAGGCAATCCATACGAATCAAAATACTCCGCACAACCCTCTTGAGGAAAGTAGACAGCTACCCAGTGAGTTCCTGGAAGATGACTGTCATCTGTGTTGATGACATAAGCTTGATTCTCTTGAGGTTTGCGATGAGGTAGTTCATCTTTAGCACACACGACAGGATTCCAAGAAGCAGTGTACGAACTACGGTTCAAAAGATAATAAAGTTCCCAGGTATCCATTTTTTGTTGTGTAGCCTTGTGTTTTTATCTCCTTTCTTCACAGGTGATGATAAGTCATCAATTCAATCCAGACTTTTTGTTTGAAACGGTCTGACAAGTAACTGATGGCTTGCTTCGTCTCTTTACTTTTGGCCAAGAGAGCTTCGATGCGATCGATTTCTCGAGCAAACAATGGAGGAGAGGAATGATCACGTAAGCCTTTATACCACTGAAGTAACACGTCTTCTTCGGAGATGAGACTCCAAGCTTCGTTCAGATAATTGTCCAATTTTTCTTCTTGACTCATCATCATACATTTATCGTGTTGAATTTGACTGGGATGATCGATTTGACATCCATAACAATCTTTTTTAATCAGGTCCCTCATTGTATCTTCCAAGTGTTGTGCAAAACAAGCCACTAACTGTTGTTCCTGTTCTGGCCATCTGGATTGCATGATCACTACTTCTTCTTTTTGGTCTTGGGGTTCTGCTTTTTCTGTAACCTCCCATTCCATGGATTCTCCACTATTCAAAGAAGGACAAGGGTCTTCCATAATGTCTAATAGTCTAGAATGACTTCTCTCAAACTGTTAATTTCTATGGTATTATCGAATTCAGCATACAGAATGATATTCACCGTTTCGGTAAGAGCTCCTGCAAACTGAAGTTCCACACGCAGCTGCCCAGATTTTATAGGGTGGAAATGTCCCTCGTCGCTGCCTTGGTCTGGAGTGAAATCAAAAGCCCACAACGTGTAACCTCTTGCATAGTCTTCGTAGGAAATACCGTGACTGGTGTTGGTTCCTAACTGTCCTGTGGCTTCGTACAGTGACAAGTACGACCTCAAGTAATTTTTCTGTTCGCCAAAGTCGGGTTCGAAGGGTCTGGTACACAAAGTTTTGCCATCGCGACTGACTTCAATTTTGGATACATTGTAGTGCTTAAACTCGAAAGGATTGATATTGTGCGTACCGTTGAGGGCTGCATTGCTGACGATACCGATGAATAAACGTTTGGGTAACTGTCCTTGGAACAGATGATCTTCGATCTTAGATCGGAGTCCAGCGGCAATGGTGAACGTTTTGACTTCCACACGCCGTATCGGATACTTGGCTGTTGTTCTGCTCAAGGTGTGACTAATGTCATTTCCCACTTTAGGTAACACTTCCACACGACGCACGTATAACCTGGCTTCTTGGATGATGGTTTTGTATTCGTTGACATGAGTCATCAAATGGAAAGCAGCACTACTTCGATTCAGTCTCAAGCGAATATCTACTCCGTTCAGCAAATACTTCTCTTGAAACCACATGTCCAAATGCAAACGATCGAACAGTTCCAAACTACGTCCCTGCAAAGTTTTCTTTCGACGGTCGTTAAAACCCACATTGTGAGGATCGGTAACATTGCCATCAGCATTTACTTCGGTCCCGAGTGTGTCGTTAAACTTATCTGCAGTGTCAGGTTTCCATACCACGCAAGCATCTAGATGAGTGTTCTTGGCTTCTTTTCCGTACGTCAAGAGATTTTCGAGGTACGCTCGGTAAGGGTAAGTATCCATGCTACTGCTGATCAGTTTGTTATTCATGTACAAATCCACATCGCTGAACAAGGAATGCATGAAATTGTTGACAGGAGCTACTCTAGCATTGGCTTCTGGATTGGTGTTGTCTGTTTTGCTTACTTTCAGTTTCAAATACAAGTAACTGTTGTTGAGATCGATGTAATCTTCGGGTTGTCCTTTGATTTCAAACTCGATGGGAGCTGAATCCGTCAAAGAGGAGACGGGATGAAATTCGACCCATTGAGCTTCTTGCATGGTCATCATCGTGGGTGGCATGGCAAAGAGATCCAGTTCCGACTTGGAACAGGCACAAGATTCTTGGTGCATCATTTTTTCTTTAGGTTTTTTTCTTCACTTTTAATAATCAAAAATGTCTAAGTCTCGAGCGGTTCTTTTTTTCTTTGTCTTTCTCACTTTAGAGGTACGGAGACTTTTGAAAGGGTGCCTTCGTCGACGCTTTCTACCTTGTCCTTGCTGTGTCGTCAGGGAAGCAGGAATGTCAGACTCGGTACCGTTCAGGGCATTTATAGGACTTTCTCGTCGACCCAAAATTTCTTTACCCGTTTGAAGCAAGGTATTTTTGCCTGCTCTCAAAAAAGCTTCTTTAGGGTTTTGTTTGTCAATGAGAACATTGTAAAGAAAATCTTTGCCGTGAGTCAATGCGGCATCTTTTAAGGTGTGCAATCCTCGTGTCACCATTGGTTTTAAAACAGGGACCACGGAACGAAAGGCTGATTTAAACATATCTCCTAAACCATGTCCTCGTTGTCGAGTGACTCCTTGGTACACAGGATACATCACTTTTTCAGTGGTTGGAGAATCGTTTTTGAAAATGGAGTTTCACTGTGACTTTCCCTTTGGTAAATGGAATATTTTGACCTAGTTCTCCTTTTATAGTAATGTTGACACTGTCAAAATACGACTTACTGACGGGTAAATAATGAGGATGCACAAATTCGCGGTGAACGTGATAGGTATTTCCACCTTCCTCGTCAGCGGTAGTAGTATCTACTTTGAAAGGAATGACACGCAGTAACGGTACAGAGGTGTGTCCTACCACATTGTACTCCACCACATCGGAGTACACAAACATCAAATTGAGTCCTTGGTTCATTTCTACAGGGGATCGAAAATATTTGGTAAAATCCAAGTTACTGGATATGCCTGGTATTTCTTTTTTGTTCGGGAGCATCTTGAGGTCTCCACCTAAGATATCAAACAATTCAGGACAAAAGGTAATGGCTATTATTTTCTTCTCTGAAAATTTGATCATGAAGCGGCGAGCCACTTTAATGTACTCAAAGGTAACACTTTCTTTGATTTTGTCCAGGGGTTTACCAAACACAACATTGAACCTGCTTGCAATCGTAGTCACTAAATGTTGACCGCTAAAATAGTAGCCTGCAGGAATGGTCAACACATGAGTGGACAGTTGTTTAGTTGTGGGTCCATCTGATTTCTTGTTGTCAATGCCAGTGATGCCTCGTTCATCTAAGGCTAGTTGCAATGGCTTGTCGTACACTTCAACTGTGAAAAAGTTTTGATTTTCGACGATGTTTTTGATTTGTGTCGGGTGTATTATTTCCACTAAAGCTGCTTCCCAGTGATCATCTTGATCCAAATGCATGGCTTGAGGTAATTTAGACGTGTAACAACACAATGTGTTGTTAGGAAACACCTCCATGGAACTGTCACTGGGTAACGTTAAGTAAAATTGGTTAATAGTGTTGTTCATATTTCCAATGTTCTTCTGTCCGAGGAGTCACTCGAGGTTAAAGGAGTATCTAAAAGAGGATTGTGATTGGAAGGGTGACTGTCAGGAGAAGAACTAACGTTGGCCGCCAGACTCCCAATATTGTTACTGTTGTTCCCGTTGTAAGAGTATTTCAGGGAAGGATTGGGAAGAAGATACCCGATGCAACTGCTGAGTAAAATGGTCCACAATTGTTTGTCTCCTTGTTGCAAACTCAAATTAGCAATGGCTGCACCAATGACACAATATACCACAAAGATTTGACAGAAAAAAACGATTTGCGTTTTAGGGACACGTTCTCCACACCACACCCACAAGGGTTGCTTTTGTAAATCTTGCAGAGATGACGTGGGTGAAGGAGTAGTCACTGTGGTTGCTGAAGCTGTATTGAAGGGCATGATGGTCACTTCTTTTTATAGTCGATGACTTGGGCAGCGTCAATCCAAGAATCAAAACTAGGAGGATATCCTTTCCAACGTACTTTGACTTCTTTGACACGACGTTTTCCTACTTTACGGGTTCTTCGTTCGAGAATGCTTTCAATGTCGTACACGTCGTCTTCTTTTTTGGTAACACGTTGTAACTCAGGCAAGTAAAATGTTCCTTTTAATACTTCTCCGTTCATGTCTTCCAATTTATAGACGGTAGGATGACGATCGCGCACTCGTCCAGTCACACGAAACAATTCGGTAGTCCAATTGGGTAAGTAACCTTTGTCGAAAGTGCGTTTGGTTTTGCCAATGCGTACCCAATCTCCCGGGGTTAACACTTCTTTACCTTTCTTGGGGACAGCCCTCGTCCGGGACGTACCAAACAGACGCTCAAAAACAGTGACTTCGTTGTCAGGTGTCACCTCTTGTGGGGCACGTCCAATGCTTCTATGGTAAGATTGATTGTAGGCTTGGACTAAGTGTGGTAAGACGTCGATGTACTTGAGAGTGTGTTGATGCGTAAAATATTTCCACATGCGTTCTTTCAAGGTACGTTGAAAACGTTCCACGATACTGGCTTTGGTTTCAGGATTTTCGGTGGTGAAAAAATGAATGTCACGTTTTTTTAATTCTCGTTGAAAAGCTTGGTTCAGAAATTCGGTGCCTTTGTCGGTTTGCCATCGAAGAGGGTGACGACCGCTTTGTTTCAACACCAGTTGCAAAGCTCGTACTAACTCTCCGCTCGATTTGGATGTCAATGGTACGACCCAGGCAAATTTAGAAAAGACGTCGATGACACAAAACAAATATTTGTAGCCACGATTGTAGGTGGCTAAATGAGAGACATCAGCTAAATCGGCTTGCCATTGATGATCGATGCCTTCCACTTGAGTGCGACTTCTGTGAAATTTTCGTCGAATGGGTTTGTGTAAAGTGTACGTCGCTTGTTCTTGTAACCATCGTTGTACTGCTGGTAAACGGAGCTTTTTCAGGCGAGTTTTGGCAGCACGATACAATTTCTGAATGCCTCCGTAACCTGCAGGGTGAGCTGGATCGTAGTAAATGCTGGCTAAGACCTTCTCCATGGTTTTCGTTAATAAGGGACCCACTCTTCGAGGATATTGCTTTGGGTGGGACGAAATGCGGGTTGTTTGGAAACGGTTTTACGTGTCCGATGTGCCACAGGAGTTGACGTCGAGGGTAATGGTGGTGGCGGAGGTAATGGGATAGCTTCTTTGGCCTTCTTTTCTTTTCTCACTTCTGGTTTCCTTTCTTTCTTTTTCACATCTGTCGAAGAAGGAGTAGCCATCATCTTTTTAACCCAAGTTTTGAGTTCTTCTCGTGGGGGAGTGGGGGAAGGGGTCAACAAGGAAGCAGCAATCTTACTCGGAATGGGAGTAGCAGTAGGTGTTTGAAAGAGATCATGGGGTTCTTCTTCCTTGGGTAATGGTGGGGTAACGTCTGTTTTAACTGCTGTAGAGGGTGAGGGTGAGGGTGACGGGTTATTCATTAGAGCCTTAAAATCGGACAAAGTGGGTTGAGCTGTTTGTTCCACAGCTTTCTGATGAAAGAGTTGTAGCCGTTTCAAGAGTTGACCGTACTTTTGTGATTTTTCGGTTTCGGATAAATCGTGGCGATGGATCAAGGATTGCAATTCGTGTTGTAATTGCGACATCTCAGCCAAATTGGGATTGGGTGGTAAATGGGGGGCTCGTTGTTCTTGCCAATGATGGTATTCCATCCATCGTTTGTAAGGAACCAAAGTTAGTTTTCGTCCTTCCATGGGCTTTCAAAGGTTATGTCTGAGATTGTGGTGCTCCATAGTGTCCTTTTATCTTCTACCCATCCCTTGGTTAAACCCTTGGGATATCCCTTGGGTCACCCCTTGTAGCAAACCTGGTATTATGCCTGTCAACAAAGGAGCAAGAAAGGGTAAAAATCCTCCGCGTTGCACCAACATCTTTTTCTTTTGACGGACGGATATTTTCTTTTGAACCATTTGACGAAGAACGTGTCGATGTTTGGATAAGCATTTTTTCTTGTGTGGAGACAAAGGTATCGTGCCTTTCAAAACATTCAAACAACATTCACACACGGTATCGATGACATCTTTGGAGGCTGTTTTAATGATTTGTTTTCGCATGGACGGAGAGGCTTTGGACAGGACGGACAACACGTCTCCGTGTTTGGCTAAACGAGGAGGTAGTCCTTTCCTTTTCTTTCCTTTGTGGGGTGAATAAGAATGTTTTTTGCGAGGTGACATCTTTGCTTGTTCGTTTCAGAAATACACTGATGTCAAAGACTTGGTACACACCCTCTTTTATCTTCTTTTTCCTATTGGCTTCTCCAAAAGGTAACGGCATGCTTCGCTAAATCCTCAAAAGCAGGGCTAAAGATACCAGTTCGGTTATTAGCTGCTTTGTCTAGTTTCTGCATACCTTTAATAAAACCAGTAAATATGCCTCCTCTTTGGTGACTTCTCTTTTTCTTTTGACGTTTGGGTATTTTCTTTTGTGTCCTTTGACGAAGAACGTGTCGATGTTTGGCTAAACGTCCTTTCCTTTTCTTTCCTTTGTGGAGTGTAGAAAAATGTTTTCTGCGAGGTGACATCTTTGCTTGTTCGTTTCACAATACCACTAGTGTCAATGACTTGGTATACACTCTCTTTTATTTACTTTTTTTGGGAACTAGCGCTTTGTCAAAAAGGTAACAATGTGTTTCCCAAAATTGTCAAAGGATCCTCCTTTTTGGTGTCTTTTCTTTTTCTTTAAAGGTCTACGTCTTTGGAGGGAAGGACGTTGATGTTTGGTTTTAAAGCTTTTGGTGAGATGACGAGATTGTCTTGTTCCTTTTCCTTTTTGGACGGTAGAACGTTGAGGGTGATGGTGTGCACGTTTTTGAGGAGGCATCCTTGAGTGTTCATCAGTGGTACAGAAAAAATACTGATTGACGTCGTGGTTTTCAAGTCATATTTTTATACTGGAATGCGTCGCCACTGATTATCTTTGCGTCGTATCAACTTCATGGCAGGTAACACACGTCGTGAAGGAGTTCGCAATGGACTCAATCGGGACAGTTCTTGTTTGGACAAATCTAGTAAACTCTTTAACATGCCAGATCTTTCTTGGACTTTGACTTTGGGGGCAGGTACTTTATGAGCAGCTGCTACTGACGCTAAGGTGGACGAGGGTGTCTCCGGTGGAGGAGACGTTTTGGGAGACGCAGATTTCCAATGTTTCATCAAATTAGGAAAAACGGGTGTCAAATTGGGTTTGGCTGGCATCACCCGCAACGGAGAAGTGGCAGCCCTTGAGGCTACTGGCAACGTAGTCCCTGCCAAACGTCCTTGTAGATCTTTTCTTACAGGTCGTGGTTGACGAAGGTAAGGTTGTGTCCTGGCCGAAGTGCCTCTTTTGCGGGTGACCGCTTTTTTCTGTGGACTTTTCTTTTTCTGTGCTTTGGTCTTGGTACCCTTGTTCTTTTTCTTAGGGGATTGTTTGGCTTTTTTTGTTTTCTTCTTGGGGTGAACTTTGGGAGTATTAGGATCCCATTTTAAAAGGGAACGAATGATGACACCTCCTAGAGAACCACTACCTCCAGGTTTCAATATGATTTGCTTTTTGGTGTGAATGTCAAGGCGAGGATTGGCCAGTTGCGTCAAGGCTACTTTGTTTCTGTCAAAAAAGCGTTTGGTTTGATGTGGAATGTGAATGATGCCTTGCAGTATTTGACGTGCTGTCACCGTAAACCATCGTAAGACTTCTTTGAGACTGGCTTCTAAGACGTGAGCACGTCTTTGTGGATTTTTTTCGCGACTGATGCCGTACAAGGCACGAATCAATTTGATCGGAAGATGAGACTGAAGGGACGTCATGTTGACGATGTATGAGACCAGGTCAAAGTAACCCAAGGTTTTTATAGATTTTTTTAGTGCTTCATAGTGTTATGTCGACGAGGAGGACGTGTACACGACAGGTCCTCCGTCTTGACACCAGTCGTGAAACAAATCGGTACGAAATCGCAAATAATCAGGGGTAGTGGGTTTTAAATCCACGAGTAAATAGGCGTGTGGCGTTTGAGTGGCATCATCGTACGCATGAGTTAGCCAAGGTGTTCCTAACTGTTTGGCTAAAACTTGCACTTGTGATTTATCTCGAGGACTTTTAAACAAGACCACGTAATGAGCATTGAGACTAATGGTACGATGGGCTTTACTTTGTTGAAATAAATTTTGCGTAATGTAAATGACACTGGCATTACGATGATGCCCTTTACGTGTAAACCATAGTTTAATTTCTTCTTCGTCTTCTCCTAACATGTCGTCAAAAATAACCCAATGAGTTTGACTAGGGTCAGACACGATCCCCTCGTCTTCTTTAGGAATGCCTGCTACAAACACAATGGAATCACCTTGACTTTCTTGCAAGAGGCTGTATGCCGATTGCCACTCTTTGTAACACCACACGATGCGTTGAGGTGGACGATCGATCAAATGATGTTTATGTTCGATCAAACGTTTGACAAATTCGGTTTTGCCTGAACCGCTCGGTCCAGCAATTAACATGTTAAAAGGATGACGAAGATACAAGGCTTTCCAACTAGCCTGATCTAAGTGTTCGTCAATGACTTTGAATGTGGAGGAGGAAGGAGTAGTAGAAAGAGTAGAGTGAGCCATAGTCGTGTAGTGGTATGTCAGTATTGACACAAAAACAGACAAGACAAGAGGTTTTTATACTTTTTTCAAGACAAGTTTATTTCAATGCATGTTTAAATTCGAACAACACGAAAACATAAAAGCCAAATAGATAAATACAGGAATAAAATACCTAGGCAAACGATCAAAGTGGCATATAAACAAGTCACTGTACAACGTGGTTTGGGTAACGAAGGTGACCTAGAGGTAGTATGTAATGTTCTTATAGTCTCCTCTACAGGGGGTATAGTCACATACGTGTCTTCTCTAAAGGGTCTTTGTGGGGAAATGTCCATGACAGTTTTGTCTTGAACAGAAGGATTGTCTTGGGTGACAGATTTTTTTTCTTCTTCTTCTTCTTCTGGTACTGTTACTAACACAGGTTTAAAAGTGACTTTTTTCACTCGACGATGCATTTTAGGAACACAACGCTTGGGCATAATGGGATACTTCGTTTGTCCAAGCCTCAAAATCCCAACTTTTCCAGTCACGTACATCTGTCCAATGAGGGTGTAAATCACAAGCTACACACACATCTTCGTACACTGCTTCCGTACGTAAAAGTTGACGAATCTTTTTTTCTTGGAAAGGTCGAGATGTATCCAGATGAAAGCGTAAGGCTTTGAACAGAATAAGTCTCTCGTGGACATTTAAAGGAACCACCATACTGTCTTATTTTTTTGATAGGTAGTGTTCGTAAAGTGTCCACAAGGAATCGGCAGGTAAACGAAATCCCAGAAAGCAAGTCACTAAAACACACACGACACGTCGACCCCAATTCATAGGGTATAGTTCTTGCAATAAGTGTTCGTAATCTTTCACCGTGTGAATCTTCTCATTGATATCCTTCCACGGAATCTGTTGGATCACCAATGATAAAGGTTGTGGCATGGTTGTTCTCTTTTATACTTCTTTAGGTCAAAGATTACAAGTGTAGATTCAACTCAGAATTAAACACAGAATTAAATTTGCACAAAAAGCGAAAGTGATTAATATAACGTGTAATTTCGTCCCACTGCCATTCAGGGTAACGGTTAAGAAGGATCAAAGTATCTTCAGAGGTAAACGTAGTAAATTGGTAACAGAGCAAAAAAATACCCTTGATCCAGAGAAATCTAACACGTTGGTTAATTTTTGTCACTTTCCTCTTGTGAATTTCACGACACAAAAGTTCTACAGTCACCCCTTGAGATTTTTCTTTAGCAAGGCCTTGCCAAACGTCCTTGTAGATCTTCTCTTGCAATTCGTAGGGTAATCCTTGAATATTATGTTTTATATTATATACTGGTCTAGGTGTGTTACACGACATGGAGTAGTAGTGTCACTTCCAATCATTAGGTCCCACTAAAGGTAGGTATTGACAATTCGGAGACCATCGAGCATGTTCCAGGTAAGCGGAATCTTTCTGTTCCCACTCGTAAATGGATACACCACAACTGAAACACTTGACTTTATCCCCTTCGCCCAAGTAGAAAAATCCGGCTCTGGCTAATTCTTCAGGAGTTGGTCCAGGCAGATATTTTGGCCATTTATCTTTGAAGGTTTGAAATCGACTTTTAAAGTGGCAGTATTCAGGCAAACTCGTCGGGAACGAATATTCGACTCTCCTCACTTCAGTTCGATGCAGGTACGGTGAAATTCCTAGGAGTCCACGATAACGTGTGGCACCGCTTTCACATCCCTCAGGTTTGACACGCACAGCATCACTTTCCAGGGTAGATATAGGGGTAGTAGTCATAGCAAAGTTCCTACGATATCCTGCTGAATCGCTAACGTCACAGAGCCTGGCATCACTACAATCACATGGTTTAGCATCGCACTCCACTTGAGAATTCCCAAATTTGAATGATGTCTGTTTAAATGGATTCATCTTCTTTTCGCTTAGCTGTGTTAGTCACAATGAACTATTGGTCTTGGACAATGTCCCTTTTTATATGCTGCCCGATTTCGATGTGACCGTACGGTAGAGTGAAGTGATTGGGAAGTCGTACTCTCTTTTGGTACACGATTTGGTAGACTTTTTCCAAAGGTCTGCTAACGATTTGGTGCGTGGGTAAACGGACAATCTTGTGCGGTTCGTGGGTAGTCACTTGAAACGTTTCATCCTGTCCCAACTGTAAGGCTTCTTGAAGCACGTCAAAGTTCACCACTTGACTGGTGCGATAATTAAGAGTCAATCCTTTCACTTTACATTTGGTGTGCATTTTTCCTTGGGGGTCTCGGTATTCGTAGCCGTAATTTTTAGGACCGCCACTTGCAAAACTTAGAATCTTGTCGTCGGGATGTTCATCGGTCCAGGCTCCTAAACGGTCTCCTTCGATGACAGGGTTACACTGGTTCGGTCGGTGAATGTAAATGCAACTGTCCGTGTCAAAATACAACACGCGATCTCCTAACAGTTCTAACACTTCGTACAATTTTAAGCGAGCGTGGGCTGTCACGTAAGCCGCAATGATGACATTTCCAAATTTGTCGGCTTCTACAAAGTCTAGTTCTTCTTCGTAATTCACTAAGATCAAGTCCTCACGAATGACGTCCACGTGTTTGATGACTTTGGTTGGGTCGTGAATCATCTGGAAGTAGCGAGACGGTTCGGACAAATACTCCGTCTTGGGTAAAGACGGACGTTGTGCCATTTTACCCCACAAACAATTGAGCATCACTTTGGCAAACGACCGCCTTCCTTCGTTTTTCTCGATGTTGTCTAAAGTGATACCTTCCTGCTCCCGATATTTTTCTTTGAATATCTTTTGGTCTTCGGGAGTGTGACACCAGGAAGGATAGCCACTAGCTTCTTGTTTTAGTTTTAAAAAGGCATCCACGTAGTCTGCAAAAATACCTTTCTGTCTCTCGTCGCCCTTGCAGTATTGTTGTGTTTTGGGAAAGTGGTAAATTTCGTACACTTCTAACAGTTGATATCCCAGGTCCAGAGCTTTAAACAATTCCACACTCACCCACGTTCCTGTCAAGGCACGTTCTTCCTGAGTGTGATGACAAGGTTGGTCTTGGTTGCACGTTTCGGCACATGTGCGACACAAAGGAAACATCAGTTTTCCTTGGCAATGGTGAGGTAAAACGGGATGGTACAAGTCTGTGGGTGGTAAGACTTTGCACTTGATCAATCCTTCGTACTGTCGAATGTGGTCCAAATCAATGTGTTCTGTCATCAATTCTGGATGCCCTACGGGAAAGTGACAATATTTGCAGACGTACGGATACAGCGAACACACGTCCAAGTATTTGATTTCTTCTCCCTTCTCCTCGTCCGCTTGGTACAGTAAACAGGTAGCATTCGTTCGTCCTCCGTACAAACTATCCCGAGGGTTCAGGGGGTCCACCCACTTGTAACTTTCTACGATGCGTTTAAACTCGGGATCGGTTTTCAAATGCTGATCGTACTCGTGTTCCCACATTTCCATCACCTGGTATCCTTGCTGTTCTAACTTCAAACGTCGCTGACACGTAGTCTGGTACAAGTCTTCCATGGTTCGTTGTAAAAACTGATTTTTGGTGTCTCGTTGAGGGTAGCATAGGGGACATCCGTGAAATAAACATCCGTTAAACTCGTACACAATCTGAGGGTTTTCTAAGTCCCAACCATCTACCGAATACGTTCCGATGGTCTTTTCGCCTCCTCCGTTGCGAGCGTGTTGGATCCATTTGTCTTCCTTGTCGCACAAGTAATGGAGCCAGCGTAGGGCTTTGACCGAGTATTGACGTTTGACAAAATTTGTCGTTTGAGGACTGATGACCGCTAGAGTATTTTCAGGCATAAAGCGTTTTCGGTACACTAAAGAACACGCTTTGGCGATGGTACAAGCTTCTTTCAAAGGATCGATCCCTCCGTATTCCATGAACAATTCTCGAAATTTTCCACAGCAACGTCGTAAAATGTCCACGTCAGATCGACAGTACTTTAACATTTCTTCTTGAAAGTCAAAGGGGTCCGAGGCGTGAGTCTGGTACCAAGCATAGAAAGCTTCTCGTTGTTCGGTGCGCATGTTGTCGGGGTCGTAGTCGTCAGCCTCAGGCAAATGGGGTAGAACGGCATATTGATTGACTTTGGTATTAAAAAAGTGTGGAAAATAACCTTTAGCCATTTCTGTCATTCCAAACGTTTTAGGCATGCGACTTAATGGCATGGCCAAGTAACACATCGAATCTTTAAACTGTACTTGTCCTACTTGCATAGAAATGATTTTGACTCCGTTCAAAGTCACTTGAGGTCGTTCGGTACTTTGTTCCGCATAGTATCTAAGCAGAAATTGCCCATCGTATCCCGAGAAATTGTGAGCCATGACCGTGGCATGGCAATGACAATTGCCGTAACGTTCGATGTCTTCTGGACTCCACGTTTCGTCGATGGGATTTAAGATCCATTGGGCAAAATCGGCTAGCGTGTTTGACCCTCGAAAGATTTTTTCACGTCCTCCAGGAATCTTGCTACAGTGAGGGCAATGACTAAAGATAGGTTCTTGGATGCACTGCTCGCACGCTCGATGAGCCACGCAGAAATTGGGAATGTGAATACCGGTCTCTTGCATGCATTCGAAATCAAAAAAGATAAAATTTCCTTTCTTCTGGGTATCTTTTGGTTGGGGTTGATATTTTTGAATGAAGCATTCGTGCTCCAAGTCCACGATTTGGCGACAAATGTGACATCGTCTCTTCCCTCGACAAACGTGAAACTTGGCATTACTAGTACGTATGCCTTGTCCACAAGTAGGGCACAATCTCAGCAGTTGACAAGCACTTTTCTGCTGTGAACCTTGCATCTTCAAATGTTGTTGGTAACAGGTAGGACTGACAAAAGTGCGCTGACACACAGGACAATGAACTCTTTCTTGTCCTTGGTCCAGACAAGGTTGTGAGGCCAAACATCCCTCACATTTTGATCCACAATGCTTGTGTTGTTCTCGATTGTTATAACCATAGTCACATTTTTCACAGTAGTAACTGTATCCCAGGAATCCAGTGATACTGGTAATGGTATCAAAATGACCATCGTGATGATAGACGTGAATGTATTTTCGGTCTTTGAAATCGTGGCCTCGAAACAAAAGAGGTCCACGCACTTCTTGAGGGTGTACTTTCAAGGTGTAATGTGGAGCCAAGACGTCTTGCAACTTTTGCATTTCTGGAATGCCACAAGGAGTGTCTTTGGATATCCCCGCTTGCTGTAACAGAAGTTCTGCTTCACTTCGTTGTTTGGCTCGGTCCGATTGTTGAATAGTTTTCCAGGCTCTTTTCCATTCTGTCGTGTCGTTCTTGTCGGCATACGTTCGTCCCACGACGACAGCACGGGCTAAACACATTTGGTCTTGAGGATTGTTAATTTGGACGAGGCTTCGCTTCATGCTGCGAAGGCTGTCGACCAATAATACTTTTTTGCGTCCTGTCCCCTGGGGAAGAGACACGTGGGTCATAAACAGTGTGGCTTTTCCATCGTCAATGTGAAACTTGTCGTTGGATTGTTGCACATGTTGAATTTTGTCGATGACTTTGGAAGGTGTTAATTCTGATGGGCTAGTAAACTCGATCCAAACGGGAGACTTCAAATTATCGTGATGAATAGAAAGTCTCAAGCGATCGTCTTCTTTGGCTTGACATTGCTGTTTCAGTGCAGTTAACACAGAATCCCACACCTCAGTAATGAACCCTTCTGTATTCTCCAAAGGTACATTGGCCTTGAAATCTTTAAACTTTACGGCATACGTGTAAGCCGTTGTTCTAAATTTTCGAGAGGAACGCTTTTCTGTCTCTCGAATGTGATAGTAATTTTCAGGGTTTACTAAGGGTGGTGCACTTTGCTTGGACGTGGATTGTCTGGGTGTGGATTCGGGCTCACTCATGTCATCTTCAAAATCACTGGCATGAATTTGAGCCAAGACTTCAGCTACTGTGCTAGGCGATACATTGCGTTTCTGTCTCTTACTATCTTTTCCTTTCTCCACAGCATGATGTGGCCTTTTCATCTTGTCTGCAAAAAGTCAAATGACTACCTTTTAAAGACCATAACCCCTATATATTCATGTTCGATCCGTGCATATATATATAAAGGGTTAGTGTCTAACGGTTCAGTATTCCTTTCACTCTCACATTGACCAGAACGATGGAAGAACCTACACAAGTGGAACTTCTCATTAGAGCTTTACGTGGGGTCATACGAAAGTTTTCGTCAGACCAGCCGACAGCCTACTCTCCTTCCTATCGAGATAAAAGTCAAGATACTTGCTATATCTGTAAGAAGAAAGGACATTGGGCTACAGAATGTTCAGATCGTAACAAAAATAAAAAAGGCTACAATAGAGACAAAAGTCAAGATACCTGTTATTATTGTAAAGAGAAAGGACATTGGTCTCCAAACTGCCCTAAGAAACAACAGGAACAGGAGGAGGAGGAGAAAGAGGAGGAGGAAAGGAATTCTGAACAGGAGGAGGAAGAGGTACCCTCCCCCAAGGAAGAACCCCGTCACGTTCACAAGAAAAGAAGACGAAACGAAAGTGAAGAGGAAGAAAAAAAAGCTGTGACAGTAAAGAAAATGAAAAAACAGAAAGAGTGAAACAGAAGAAAACCTATGAACTTTTTTAAAGTGGTCTTGTGTTATGTTATGTTGTGATTTTGAATTGTGACGTTTGTACTAGAATAAACTAAAGAGAAAAAACATAAGTGTCTCTTGGTTTTGATTTGATAGTATAATTACCTACACTCACACATTCATTCACTCACACGTACATCATGGGTTTTTAAAAACATAAAGGACTTTTGAGTTTTCATTGAAATAGGCAATTGACATAGTATTTCTTTTCGAAATAATTGGAGTGGTCCTGAAAAGGACCGTTGGTGTTTTGTGTTTAAAACAAAACAAACTCAGAAACGGGATGAAATCATCTTGAGCTGTCTTAAGCCTTTGCCACGGCCAAGACCTACTTCGGGACTGGTGGTTCCTGTCAATGATTTGGTAGAAATCACTAACGGTGGTAAAGTAGACGTAGTCACAGAGAGATCAGGTTGTTTCGCTCGAGAAGGTCTTTTTCTCTTCGGTCGTGATAAAGAAGTCTGATACATTTGTTTCAGACTCCTTAACTCAGCTAAAATATCTAAAAGTACCGTCGTGACCGTTTGATTTTCACTATTTTCTTTCTGTCCTTGGTCTTCTTTCTTCTCCGCTGATGCTGCTGCTGATGCTACTGTTTCTTCCTGGTGTTTTCTTCTTGCTTCTTCTTCCTGCTGTTGAATAAGAAAAGCTTGTTCTTCTACTTTCTGTTGTTGTAAAAATTGCTCCAATGCTTCTTTTTGTCTTTGTTTAAAATCATCGACGTGTCCATAAGAAGATACAGAAGGCAACGAAGGTTCCGGAATAAATTCTTGCGATGTTAAAAAATCCACAATATCCCAGTTAAAATCCACTTCTTCTGGATGTAGATTTGACATGACTTTAGTAGTCACTGTTGGTCCATGACTTGCTGTCTCTACTCCTGGCTCACTCCAATTCATTGTCTTCTTACTGTCCGCCATGATTGACAACTCTCTTGAATCGATGGACTGTGCACAGGCGCTAGTACCTCTATATAGAAAAGGTGACGTCACAGACTGCTCTCTTCCGATTGGATGGTTGTGACTGACTTTTGTAACGCACGTTTGAATTGGTGGATACACTCAATCCGTTTCAATCCGCTCTTCCCCTATAAATAGCCGCAGTACACGGCATTCGATTCACCTGTTCTCATCAGAAGATGTGGACTAATGTTGAATCGTCAACCCTTGTGTCAAGTATGCTGTTTAGGACTGACATACCCATGTATGTCAGATCATCATGGAGTGTCATTGATAGGACGGAGACAACCTATTGGAAGAGAAGAGTCTATGTGGAAAGACAAGGTTGTTTGAAGAGAGTTCTCTTCTATGGACCCACAGTAAGGAGAAGTTTAAGGAAGAGAAGAAGATCTGTGAGATGTCCTCTGTGTTAACAAGACAACGTTAACATTACATATAACGGTCCTTTTCAGGGCCACTCATAAGTCTCGAAAAGATAGTAGCTTTCATTGCCACCCTTTTTTTCCCTTGTCCCTAGACAGTTTCCCTATACCCATCATATTCCCCATGTTCCATGTCCCTTGAGGCTAAATAGGCCCAAATAGTTCCCATGTTCAATTCCCCTTGACGCTAGATAGGCCCACCATGTTCCATTTCCCTTGACGCTATATAGTCCCACTATGTTCCATTTCCCTTGACGCTAGATAGGCCCAAATAGTCCTCTATGTTAAATTTCCCTTGACGCTAGACAGGCCCACAATGTTAAATTCCCCTTGACGCCATAGTATCCCAAGCCCTTTTTGACTGGATTTTCCCTTGACGCTACGGTGCCCCATATTACTACTCCTACATGTTAAATTTGTCGGTTACGATGCGCACATACTGTATTGTGTTTTAAGCCTTTGTTGTTGTTTCTGAAACCAGTTTTAATCGAATATTAATAATTAAATATAAAACTGTCCAAATGGTTGCCAGCCCCCCCCCCCCCTCCCTCTCTCTGGAGCAAAAATACACGAAAAATAAAATACAAGCGTTGTGGATGTTTGAGAGAGAGAGAGAGAGAGAGAGAGAGAGAGAGAGAGAGAGAGAGAGAGAGAGAGAGAGAGAGAGAGAGAGAGAGAGAGAGAGAGATGTTTAGTCTGTAGAATCGTTAATTAAATCAAAATGATGATTTAGTTGAACTGTCAATATATTAAAAATTTTTAATTACCTCTTGATGGTTCGTGATTCCAATTCGTTTATATTCCACGCGAATTTCCATACGACAGTAGGTCAATGACAGTACATGCATAGTCTATAATAAGATCACCGTGTTTGCAGTGCACTACTTTCTTCACTAAAAAAAAACAACACAAAAACATATTTTATGTTTAAATAATGTGTGTGTCTTATATTGATTTAATAAATGTGAATACAAAAAGAAAATGAAAAAGAAAACAATCAACTTATCAATTTGAATATGTGATTGTGAATAACAAGAAAAATCGTAGAACTAGATTTTGTAGCAGACAGCCACTTGGTTGTGAGGAGGTAATTTCCTCGGGCAATATATCAGGAGCACATCGTAACTCCAACTTGCAAATATTTGTATTTGTATGTGATATAAATAAAATATATGTATAGTATGTACGATGTATCATTGATATACCACTCGTTGTATAAATTTTTCATTAAAAGGAAACTCGGGCAAGCCTCGTTTCCTTTTAATGAAAAATTTATACATCTCGTGGTATATCATTGATACAGCGTACATACATGTACTATACATATATTCTATATATATATATATATATATATATATGAGAGAGAGAGAGAGAGAGAGAGAGAGAGAGAGAGAGAGAGAGAGAGAGAGAGACGCACAAGCTACAAAACTGAATTAGAGCCAGGTTACGATGCTGAATGAAGTAAATAGAAACAGCGCCGTCAACATCCACACAATGGATACAACCAGTTGTAAGAAAGAGATGAGTTGGAAGGAAACCAAGTCTCTATTCAAGCGAAAATTGGCACTCATTTTCAAAATTACTGACCCAGCGGATTCGTGCTAAGATGTACATTGTGTATATTGATCTGGGTTAATGAATGAAAACCGAAAACACTCGTCACTGGATCCCATAAAGTATGTATCCATGTGAGGTTATGTCAAAGTATGCATATAACGTCACACAGACGCACACATGCACGGATGCACTCACAAATCCATCCATCATTCCATCCATCCATGAATACATACATACATACATACATACATACATACATACATACATACATACATACATACATACATACATACATACATACATACATACATACATACATACTCAAGTCGTTATGTAATCATTTTGTGTGTAAAAAAAATTTAAAGGATGAAGAAAAAATGAGTGGAAATGATTAAATATCACTGGTTCGTCAGCTTCGGCTTCAAACGATCTCCACTGCTGTAGACTCACATCAAACGATTCAACAGTTTTTCAAAAGCACATTTGACATCGTTAATCTCTGAACAACGGCATGTCAAATGATTCGATTGCTACCTACACGAGGCCAGGCTGGGATATGTAATTGTTCTCTTGGCAATGAAGTTTACTCCAATTGTGTGTGTGTATGAGAGAGAGAGAGAGAGAGAGAGAGAGAGAGAGAGAGAGAGAGAGAGAGAGAGAGAGAGAGAGAGAGAGAGAGAGAGAGAGAGAGAGAGAGAGTACGTATATCCAATGTGATTAAATGAGATCTACAGCATGTAGTTATATAAGTAAACTTTCCGATAGTATGTGCAATTATTTGAACAAGTAGAATTTCCGTAAATTAATATAACAGTAATTTGGAACAGAAATTACCCTATACTAATTAGAGATATTTATTACACATATGCAAATATTATACTCTTTGATACATTAGATTTTTTTGTCTCTTTTTGAAGTTATTTGGAGAAAAGATAAATTTCTTTGGAAAGGTCTGTTTTTACACCAACATCATTAAGTTTATCAAAATATGTAAATATCTATATGTACCTTTTATAACACGAATCTATCTTTGCAGTTTTCATTCATGATTACCTGTGTACATTGTTTAACACCTATCTAATTTTGCAATCTTTAATTAATGATTGTCAGTTTAAAATTATCATCATCATCATCATCATCATCATCATCATCATCATCATCATCATCATCATCATCATCGGTCATTTAGCCTGGCAGACGGTTGGGGCACCGCACAAGACCGAATAGCCAACTTCAATTTTCTGCATTTCTCAGTAAAGTCGCTAAATGTCAATCCTGTCCACTCTCTGTGTTATCTACCCACCTTTTTCTGACTCCAACTGTTGTACTGAACTAGTCCCCTATGCTGCCATTGAAGTATACTGCACGGGTGGCAATGTCCAAGAGGTGCTCTATTACTGTGATGGGTTTGACAGTGATGCTATACAGTCTCGTGGTCTCCCGCAAGGCTGCATGCCATACCCTGTCAAATGCCTTCATGCAACCCACTAAGATGTTGTATATAATTCTTGCTGGTGTTGGAGGTTTTTCTCACACAATAAACTGAGTTTGAAGATCTGCTATTTTCAGTTTAAAATACTTAATCGCTAAACCCGTGCACCCTAACACCAAAGTGCAGATAATTTCCACGATGTTGTAGCATCAGCTAATATAAATACTTAGATACTTAGACACTTACAAACATACGGCTATACGTATATTAATATATTCAATAATTAATACCAAATGTAACGTGCGACATGTTGGACATGCTATTCAACCAGAATAAATAATCATCGCTTTCACACAATACGCTGTTTGTATTCTAAAAAGTTTCAATACATTTTAATACACATAATCACCCTTTATGTGATTTTTCGTTCAATCGATCCTCTTTGTGAGTATATTATGATTTAAATTATGATTCAGTTTTCGTTAGAGACTAGTGTATATTTCTAAAACCTGCTATACATGTCGCTTATATCAATGACGTAATTTAATGAATTCACTATAATTTCACATTAATGTTTCTGTCCAGAATATTATTGAGCACTCTGTAATTCCTTTGATTAATGATTTAAATAAATAATTCCACCTATATGAAAAACTAAATACAACAATACGACCAATTATGCTAAAGATTCGAATGCAAGAATGAATAATTTCTCCATTAACCAGTATATACACATCTAAAACACAAAAATATAACCATGATGAGGCTCAAACGTTCGTTTCTAGAACATTCTAATTTGTCAGCAAGTCGACGTCTTTTATTAACATTATAATAAAGAACACTGCAAACATCAGGTGTAACAGGTTTTTATATGGGGTATTCCAATGTTTATGACCCATATTAAGATAACTAGTTTTGCTCCTATTGACAATGATCTTAACATTTAATCTGTACTTACAGGGATGCATTAACTATGAAGTATGTTGCTTACAAAATCAATGTCTCTTGTCTATGTCACCTTGCCTTGCCCGCGAGTGCGTAAATCAAGGGAACGAAGAAATGGTTATAAACCATGTATATATGTTAGATCCCACATCTATAGTTGAAAGGTACGAGAACCCAGCTTTGTGGGGTGTGAAAATCTGCACGTGGAAACTTATTAGTATTGTAAATCTCACCACGTTGACAGACGGCTGGGGACGTTGTCTGCTAAGTTCAATAAACAGGGTAGTATCGACATCCAATCGGAATAAAGAGAGGGTGTGGTCACCATTTTCATTTCGAATTTAACTTAGTACTTTCAAAGCAAGGAACTCAGTAATTGCCCAAACATCGTGCTGGAACAAATTATACAGTATTGTTCCGAGAAAGCCATATGTAACTTAGCGGGAAAACTTACAAAATTCTAAGAAAGACAAAGCTTCGTAAAGGAAACTTTTAGAGGACAGACTTCCGATATAGTTAATCCCGAGTCTCTAAGAAGTGAGACTAACAGAACAGTTGGAGTCGACAAAGTAGTTACGAGACAATTGAACAGGAGGAGGACAAGGAGTCGAGGAGAAAACGAGGAAAAAGGTGTATTATAGAGAAGTACAGAGGGGAAGAATTTGGAGCAAATCGGGAAGAAGAGGAGAAGGAATTGGAAGAATAGGATAGAACACACATATGAGTAAGATACAAGGACAGGAGAAACATTTTCTCACACTACATGCCAAGTGATGTAATAGGCTGTTACAGGATCGAGATGACTCAGAAAGGTTGGGGAAATATTGTCATTGATTATTGAGTTGTATTAAATTGATAATCATTTGAATCTCACCTTTTTGTGTACTCAATAATTTAACAGTCAGCATTGCTGACTGGGGGATCGGAGCTTTCCCTCTCTCTATACCTAACTTGACTTCCTACAGAAACGATCCCGTGTGGGACTTCTATAGTAATTTAACTAAATTATTGGGAGAACCCCACCCCAATCAACAGTAGCGAACCCCGTCACAGTCAAGTACAAAATTATATATATATATATATATATATATATATATATATATATATATATAGGTAGATACGTGTCCCGAAACATGCTTAGACAACTTTGGTCCTGTTGTAGATCAATGTCTTGAAACAGAGTTGAGTCCTGATGGTAGATGAAAAAGCTTTAGGCCCTATGGTAAATATATGGTTGAAATCGGTTTAGGTCCCTATCTTGTGGCAGACAAGTGTCTCAAAACGGGTTTAGGGCCCTTTTGTAGATACGGGTCTTGAATCAGGTTTAGTTTTCAATGCTAATTACGTGTCTTGAAGCACGTTCGATGCCATATTGTAGATGCATAACAGATTTAGGACGCTTTGGTATTTTCTATTTTCCTAGGTGAATAATTGTTTGAGACAGACCTTTCTATACGTAATTTTTACTATGTTTTCCCCACTGATTTCATTATGTATAACAAGGTTATGTCACTAACAGCTGCCTCGCTTGACTCGCTCAGCATTACGAAGTTTAATGTTAGGAATGATTGGCTTGGTGTCAGGATAATATGACCAGGTGGGATAGTGTGCTATTAGTCTGTGGCATGATGCATCAGTGCAGGACATCATTATAATCACAATGCAGACATCGTAGCGATATGACTGCAAACTTGTTAAACCTACGTTAAAAGTCCAAATCACACGCACACGCACACGCACACGCACACACACACACAAACACACACACAAAAGGTTATGTCGAATATAGGAGAATATGCGCGTGGTTTTGAAACATAAAGGTTATTGTGAGGTATAGAAAATATTGAAGTTAAAGTCTATACAAAATATATAGACAAACGGAAAACCATATAATCCTTTAAGAAATCTGTTGTCAAGGTTTCTTAATCACGTAGAAAGAAGTAAGCTGCTGTACAATCATATAGCTAATTAGAACTCACACTCTGTTTTAGCAATCCGTTCAAATGAGAAAGCTCTCTCCTAGCACACAAGCCTATCAACCAATAAAACCATTATATAGTTGCTATAACCGGTTACGCACGAATTCTTATAGTTTTAGAGTCTGCAATTATTAAACTGCTTATGATTTATGAGATCGACAAGGAAGTGCCGATATAATAATAATAAATAATAATAATGAAATAATAATATTAAGGACTTTGTATATCGCCTAATTTTATGTACCTCTAAGCGCTTTACAACATCTATAATTATATGACTACAGTACCGAAAAACAAAAAGCAAAAACCATGAAATTGGAAAATATATAAACATGCTGAAAACATATAAGGTACAAAATATTATTAGGGCTCTAAGTTTGTTCCTGCAGTAGAAACAGGTAATTTACCACTATGTATTTGTGTCTAATTTCAATGGGCAGTTCGTTCTACATCGCCGGGCCCTGCTATGCAAAATATTTTGTCCATATGACTTCGTTTTCGTAGTGGGAACAATGAGTACACGATTGTCAGAAGAGGAGCGTAAGTATCTTGCTGGTGTATACACATGGGTGAGGCCGGATATATATGTTGGACCGATATGCGTAACAGTTGTGCTCCATTTTCTTTCAGCCGACCGGTAAATTACATCCTACCTATATGAAAAAGCTGTTTGATAATTATATTTTAATGACGATTACGGTTCTTATACAACAAATGAATATTTTAGCAAATCAATCAACAGTACAGTTATTTAATAAAATGTATCCCGAACATTCTAAGACATTGCCTTCGTTCGTTCACGGTGACATAACGTTTTTTTTTTAAATTCTATATTATTATAGATTAATGTCTCTCGGCCAGAGGGAAGATCATTAACGACAGAATCAAATGTCTGCCAATCCGTTTCATTTGATTAGCTTGACCAGAAGTATAAATCAATTTAATATTGATATTTTACTCTTTTACAATAATAATTATGAATTACGTCTCAATATGTCTCAGTTAATCAGTAGGGAGAATTGATGGTACGTTAGGTCCAAACTATTATTTCCTTATTATTCTGCATAATGATAGCCATCATAGGGTATTTAGTATCACAATTTGCAATGAAATACACTCAACACAGCAACATTTACATTCGCATTCGTGAATTGAATAATTCATAGCTTTGTATAAATTCATAAATTGACGTACAGGCAATTAATCAATACTTATCGGTTAAAGACTGCTACAAACGGGTATTTATAGCGACAATATTGTTATGAGATAAAATGTATAAATGAATAAATGAAACTTTAAACAAATCAGGTGAAACTGATCAAGCAAAGCAGTTGATTTTATCTCAAAAACAAAAATCTTATCTTCAAATTTTGTGAAATAGCATACAGTTATTTACCAATGACTAAAGCCAAAGCGTTCAAACGATATGTTTTCCTTAAACTGTTATGTATCATTAATTAACGCAGATTGTTTGACCATTATTCATGGTTAGAGTTAAGATTTGGCCTACCTGAATATTGCTGTTTTTTTACTTTACTTATGTAATGATTATAAATAGTTAACCGGACCGTAGCAAAAATTCAATTTCAAAGTCTGCCCTTGTTTTTCAACAAGTCAATTTATCCATTTAAAAGTTTTTGTTTTCAAAAATCTTTTTTGTACCATTGAACAGTGGACAGTTGCTATAAAAAGGAAACAAAATTATTCACTCCTTTTTCATATCAGTCTCTAGGAATCTATAATATTTTTCAGTTCAGATATAATCTTTGATGAATCATTTCTTTTAATTAGTCATGATAATTGCAACATGGTTAATGGAGTCTTGCATTGAAATGCTAATTTGAGATTATTGTGAATTGATTCAATTGATTATTATTGTGATATTTCAATGCTATTAGCACATAAACACAGTCAAGACTAGTGTTATCTCAGCACATTCAACATTATTGTCATTTATTCGGAACATTCTATACTTTTTGAATTATGATCAAACATAAAGGATAATTTGGGACTTAATTGCGGTACTTTAGGTATCTTTTGAATTTTCACTTTTTACTCAAACGATAAAAACTATTTGTGTAATTTTATTAAACATGTTGTCTTTCCTTCTATTACTTATTTTAAGACCGTAAAGTCGTAAGATACGAATGCGCCAAAAGAAGTATTCAATCGAGAAAACAGGAGAATTTAATAGCGCATTTAATGTCCAGGCGACTGGTCACTTTTCAGATTTGTTGTAAGTTGATTGGTGAGAAACTATCGATGACCAACTGTTTATTTAATTACTGCAAGCCAATATTCCCAAACAAACCTCAATGGAAATAAATGGGCATCATGATTAGTCTTGAAAAGGAAGAGACTGTTTGGCGCAACATAATCGACAGAAATTGTGACTTCTTAATATGTCTGCCTTTTCGCTCTGTAATACATTGTAAAAGTTAGTTGGGAACGCAATTTATCCCGGTCTATAGCATCCCTGTGGACATTAATGTCATATCTAGATGTAACTAACTGTCCAAATATGGTCAGCATTACACCGTCTAATTTCAACATAAGGTCATATTTAGTATATTAGCAAGACAAATTGTCATCGACTTTCACTGTTTCGTGTTTGATAAATCTGTACGTGAACTGCACATATAACTCGAGCAAAAATAACGAGTGATTTTTAAAAATCTTTTAGGAACTAAGCCTAAAAGCAGGCGAGACAAAACAAAACTGCATCATTTTCAGATATGTTCGATCCAGTTTCTTATCCTTGTATTAAAAGAACGTCGTAGCTTGATGACCAAGCATTTGTATAATTTTATTTTAAAAGTCCAAACCAGCTTGATTTGTTGATACGGGATTTTCAAATAAAATCAAACAGAATTTCGATCAGGAAAATTTATAAATGATATTTTACTAGGGTGTTTCTACTTTCTCAATTTGAAGAGGACGAGCTGACTTGTTTAGATTCATGTTACCAGGTTTCCCTTTATTTCCGTCCCATGGTCTAATATTTATTTGACGCACAAAATCTGCCCTGTTCCTCCCACTTAAGGATTACACCTTTTGGCTAGTTTTTCGCCATTTATGGTGATCTTGTGGTCCTTGTCAGGGATCAATATTTGTTCGTCCCTTTAATGTCTGAAACGTGCCTGAAAAAATCAAATTCTTTGGAAGTAATTCTTCTCTATTTCTGTTTTATTAAAGATATAGTAATTATTCAATATGATAGAGATGAGTCGGGGGAAAGAAAGGTTATATAATGTAAGGTGGCAAGTCGATCGGTAAATGTACCAGATCCACAGCGTCACTTATGTATATAGGGGAATATCTTTTCTTAACTTGTGTAGGTTGGGGTTTTCCCGTCCAGTAGGAAACGAAATCTTTTAGTGTGTTTGGTATACCCAACCTCTTCCGATTCAGACGTTTTACATGTGTTGAATTAAATGTCTAGCTCTGCTTTCATAATCGCTACATAATATGTCTGCATGCATATCCTTTTTCATTCAACTCCTGCCGATTTAAAACCGTTTCTTAATACCGTGTCATTGTTCGGGGGGGGGGGGGGGGGGTTCTACATATTATATGCTAACGACATCTCTCTACATAATTTGTTTTTGATCTACGACTCAATTAAAGTCAGCGATTTGACTTTTCTTTGCACGATATCTTGCAATGACTTTTAACATTTTTAACTATTTCCACCGGAGAATGTTTGCCGTTATTGTTTCAAAGCGATCTCTAATCCATTAAATTTTCCATTGAAATCTGAAATGATATTTAAAAAATTATACAGGATATATTTGACTCATTGATAGATTTATATAATACAATTAGATTAAACAGTGATTTGATCCTTTATGTGACGTCACAAAAGTACCAATGCGCCGGCAATTACATTCCCGCATTAGACACGGACTCGATTTTGTTCAGGATACTATGCGTGTCAACTGGTGATGCTTTTGGCATGTCTACATAATGTTCACTGCGAATGTTTAAAATAGTATTTTGACATAAACAGACACCGTTCCCCAATAAATAAATATACAAAATTCCAGTCAGAGACAACTATCCACAACTAAAACGCAATTTTTAACGCGTCGCGGTTGACTCCCGCGTGCCTCGAGAGTACCAGCCGAGTTATTATGTTATTATGAAAGCGTGGCGTATGTAAAGTGAAGTTGTTTGCATTTAAAACATGCACAATGGATAAAATGCTGATATTTCGTTTGGTATTGTACTTTAGAAATTGTAAACAATCTAAGCACACTGTTAAACAAAATGACTTCTCCTTTGTGTTAAAAATAATCAGTATGAAATAGTCTAAAGTATACTAAACTTAGCAACTATTAACAGAGGAAAAATGAATTTTGGCAGACTAGAGAATACCACCGTCTGAAAGTGCAATGAATAAATTTACCAAATATATAAAATGTAAAAAAAAAAGACGTTATCGATTTTTTAAAATACAATTTCCCTCTGATGTTCAGGAAGTGAGCATTACCAAGTGAAGCTGAAAGGTGCACATCTGGAGCAAAGTCAATCTGTATACTTTATAATCCATATTGCACCCATCAATCATACAAGAAAATAAAGGGAATTAAAGGTGTTTTGGAACTTTTTTCTTTAATATGCTTACTCTATGCAAAATACGAACATGTATAGCACAACCATGTATTGCGGATCAGTTCTTTTATTTCCACAATACGCCATGACGCACCGTGACAGCTGACCATGAGTGGTTTGAGCTGGATTTGTCTCTTTAAAGACCTGGTCGTAAGTCGAGAGCGTTTCCCACAAAAGAATTTAAATGCCAAGAAAACTGTATATATGTAAATAAGGTAGTTGATTTGCTCTCTGACTTTGGGATAGTTTTGTGCAACCGCAAAATAGAGAACAATAAGCATAATGGATTGGGATTGACAACCGCAACACACCATTACTTTGTGTCATATGCTTGGCGCCTGATTCAGTCTGTGAATAAAAGTGTGAGACTATTAGACTTCTTTAGCTACATGATCCACAATCAGAGCTAATGGACTTTGCAAGTGCTATGTTCATCTTATGTGTACCATGGACCCTCAGAGGTTTCGCAAATAGACAACTTGCTTAACAGAGTACCAGACAAGAAATAAATTGAAGCAGTGGCGCCCTCGGGTAGGATGCCAAAGTTGTGGGTGGTTAATTCCAGTGGTAAATGTTCTGTGCTGTTCAGCGATTTATTAATGGTATAAAAATGTCATAACCTTAGCAATACAATAATATATCCTAGCTCATATCAACAAAATGTACATCAATGTGATTTAAATCCGTTTCTCCATCATGATCACATGCAAATACTACTACTACTACTACTACTATTACTACTACTACTACTACTACTACTACAACAACTACTACTACTAATAATAATAATAAGCTATCACATCACTACTTTCTGGCACATATTAACACAATGCTAGACATTTGGTGAATTGTGCAGTACATGTTGTACTTCCAAAGTATCTCCTAAATTCAAATAAAATCAGAAGTCATCTAGGATGGCTAGTAGTCGATTTTGTATAATAAATGATGTAAGCTATTTCAAACGAGATAATCATAATATGACTAACTTCAAACCAATATCCTAATTAAAACTAACTTCAAACCAATATCCTAATTAAGAATAACTTCCAACCAATATAGTAATTAAGACAAATTTCAAACCAATATAGTAATTAAGACTAACTTCAAATCAATATCATCATTAAGACTAACTTCAAACCAATATCCTAATTAAGACTAACTTCAAATCAATATCATCATTAAGACTAACTTCAAACCAATATCCTAATTAAGACTTACTTCAAAAGCAATATTCTAATTAAGACAGACTTCAAACCAGTATCCTAATGAAGACTAACTTCAATATAATATCATAAGTAAGACTAACTTCAAACCAATATCCTAATTAAGACTAATTTTAAACCAATAGCGTAATTAAGGCTAACTTCCAACCAATATACTAATTAAGACTTACTTCAAAAGCAACATTCTAATTAAGACAGACTTCAAACCAATATCCTAATAAAGGCTAACTTCAAACCAGTATCCCAATGAAGGCTAATTTCAAACATATATCCTAATTAATGCTAACTTCAAAACAATATCCTAATTAGGACAAACGACAAAAATATCCTAATTAAGACTAATTTCCAATCCTAATTAAGACTAACTTCCATCCAATATCCATATTAGGACTAACTTCAAACCAATATCCTAATTAAGACTAACTTCAAACCAATATACTAATTAAGGCTAACTTCCAACAAATATTCTAATTAAGACTAACTTCCAACCAATATCCTAATTAAGATTAATTTCCAATCAATATAGTAATTAAGACAAATTTCAAACCAATATCCTAATTAAGACTAACTTCAAATCAATATCCTAATTAAGAATAACTTCCAACCGATATCTCAAAGAAGTTAATGTCAAACCACTATCATAATTAAGGCTAAATTCCAACCAATATCCTAATTACGACTAACTTCAAATCAATATCCTAATTATCACTATCTTCAAACCAATATTGTAATTAAGACTAACTTCAAACCAATATCCTAATTAGGACTAACTTTCAACCTATATCATAATTAAGACTATTTTCAAACCAATATCCTAATTAAGACTAAGATCCAACCAATATCCAAATTAAGACTCCCTTCAAACCAATATCCTAATCGAGACTAAGTTCAATACAATATCCTAATTAAGAATAACTTCAAACCAATATCATAATGAAGGCTAATGTCAAACCACTATCCTAATTAAGGCTAACTTCAAACTAATATTCTAATGAAGACTAACTTCAAAATAATATCATAATTAAGACTAACTTTAAACCAATATCCCAATTAAGACTAACTTGAAACTAGTAGCATAATTAAGGCTAACTTCCAAAAAATATCCTAATTAAGACTAACTTCAAACCAATACCCAAATTAAGACTAACTTCCAACCATTATAATAATTAAGATAAATTTCAAGCCAATATCCTAATTAAGACTAACTTCAAAACAATATCTCAATGAAGGCTAATGTCAAACCGCTATCCTAATTAATGCTAACCTCCAACCAATATCCTAAATTAAGACTAACTTCAAATCAATTTCCTAATTAAGGCTCTTTTCAAATCAATATCCTAATTAAGACTAACTTCCTACCAATGTCCGAATTAAGACTAACTTCAAATCAATATCCTAACTAAGACAACTTTAAACCAATTTCCTCATGAAAGCTAATGTCAGACCACTCTTCTAATTAGGAATAACTTTCAACCAATATCATAATTAAAGCTAGTTTCAAACCAATATCCTAATTAATAATAACTTCAAACCAATATCCTAATTAAGACTAACTTCAAACCAATATCCTAACTAAGACTAGCTTCAAATCAATTTCCTAATGAAGGCTAATGTGAAACCACGATCCTAATTAAGGCTAACTTCAGATCAATATCCTAATTAAGACTAACTTCAAACCAATATCCTAATTAAGATAAACTTCAAACCAATATCCTAATTAAGAATAACTTCAAACCAATATCCTAATTAAGACTAACATCAAACCAATATCCTAGTTAAGACGAACTTCACCCAAATACCCTAAGACTAACTGAGTAATATTAATTTTGCTTTTGGGTATGCTTTACAAGTTTCGAGATAACCTTGGATATGAAAGCTAGGGGACGGATGATATGTTGCAGTTAACTTATTTTTATCAACATTAACAAAATATGCTTTGTGGCTTTTCTGAAAGAATACCCTTTTCTATTATATTTATTATAGGTATTAAGACTGAACGAGAAAGGACCTATTTATGTATGCAATTATTTCATTTAATTACACAATAAAAATCTATTTAGGACTTCATTTAAGAAAATTTGTTTCGTAATGATATTTATGCTTATAACACATGCGTATGTTATTAGAATATCAGAAACTAATGAATTTCCTTCAGCAAACTTGTTTCAACCGATAAACAACATAATTCTGAAGTTTCATTTGAAAATGAAGGATAAGTATCAATTTTGACAAAAAATTGATAATGAAATTACTACTACTAATACTACTACTACTACTACTACTACTACTAATAATAATAATAGTAATAATACTAATTGTTATAAAACATTTTTTGTGACAAATATTTAAATAAATATTCATGAAATCGTATAAAATGTAATAATCAGAATACTTGCTTACCGAGGATGAAAGGTTTTGATATCTGATCAAAAATTGTATATAACTTTATTATTAAACGAGAGCACAGATGCCTTGTTAAACAAAAATAAAGTGTGAGCTACAGTTCACGCTTTAATTAGAAAATGAACAAGCTTGAGTGCATAGCATGTTTCGCATGAATGTACACACGTTTTTCTCGCTTGAATGAACAATTGTATGGTTCGCTTGAATATTCACATGTTTAGATCCCTTACCGTCCTCCGATAATCTTTAATCATACGCTTTTTAGTAAACAATGAGTAGATACAAGTTTGGCATGCGAGAGAGACAGAGAGAGAAAGGTGGCAGCAGGGATGAGTGCAGAAGAGAGAGAGAGAGAGAGAGAAAGAGAGAGAGAGAGAGAGAGAGAGAGAGAGAGAGAGAGAGAGAGAGAGAGAGAGAGAGAGAGAGAGATAACGTTACGAATTCGATTGCTACCTCAATTCAAGTTCTCTTATTCTATGGCCAATGTTCACCCTTGAGTCAGGCTGGAAGTCAACACTTAAATGCGATGAATTCTAATTATTCCTCATTATTATAATTTAGTCACTGCACTCACGTGCTAAATGTTACATTTCACCAAGCTTGCGTCCTTAGGAGAACATATGTGCGTAAGCAAGTCGTATGACCCAATATTAGGGGTTACACACTAAATCCAGTCTTTATACATGATTAGATTTTAGTCTGTAGGCATACGCAAAAGCAAACAATAAACGGGAGTAAAACCTCAAAGAAATTAACTGAAAACGTGAGAAAACGAAACACAGCTATCATAGAAATACTTGGCAGAAAATTGAACTAATTTTAGAACAGAAGAAGATTAGAGATGCCACTGATATTTGTAGATAAGTTGTAGCCGCAAACGGCTTGTACAAAACTAACACTACAGGAGATCAAACAGCAATGTCATTCAAAACTTATGAAGCATAACTGGAGCTCTTGCATTCGCAAATTGGCTCATTTGCAAGCTATACAACTAAAACCACAAGGTATTTGTTCAATATCAATCAGACACGACAGATCAGTCAAAAATGGACTAAGATAGTAGTAACACACACAGTTACGAATGCTATAATTAGTATGCATTAAAAGAACGCTATGACAAGGGAAAATTTCGGAGACCTAATTACTGTCAGGTAACTAACGATCATATTATATATATATATATATATATATATATATATATATATATATATATATATATATATATATATATATATATATATATATATACGTATATATATATATATTTATATATATATATATATATATATATATATATATATATATATATATATATATATATATACGTATATATATATATATATATTTATATATATATATATATATATATATATATATATATATATATATATATATACGTATATATATATATATATATATATATATATATATATATATATATATATATATATATATATATATATATATATATATATATATGTACATTGACTTTAATAATGCCGTATACGGAAAAACATAAAACTACACGAAACCCTCATTCAAAAATTTGCAATAATGTTCGGCCTTTTCATTCTCTTTTGACGTAGCTGGCACAAACATTAAGAATGCAATGCAAAAGTCAAGATAGAAAACTAGACAACGCATTATTAACCAATCTAATCGTCGATAATACTGAGCTGAGTACGTTCCACAATACAGTATACTGTTAGATAGTTAGCTTTATTTTTGTACGATTACTTTATTACCGTTTTAAGTTTCAACTATTTGGGAAACCTTTTATCATTTTTAAAACGAGTATACATATAACCTATTGTATGGCGCAGAAAAGCCTAACAGTGCTAATGTGCCGTTAAAATACAATCTATCAACTCACTCACTCACTCACTCACTCAATCACTCAATCAATCAATCAATCAAAATTCAAGAAATAACCACCGACCCATGAGAAGCTACTGGCAAGCTTTCTCACATACCCACATTGGCCAAACTTGGGACTCGAACCCATGCAGACAGAGATGGCGTTGAGCACATTAGACCACACATTGGCCACTCAGGCTTTGGGGCACACGACTGCAATGTAAGAATTTGTAAAAGATGTGTGTGTGTGTGTGTATATATATATATATATATATATATATATATATATATATATATATATATATATATATATATATATATATATATATATATATATATATATATTTGTACATTTGAACATTTGAACATTTGTACCAATGCATTGGGCAGTATTCGCGTTATCCACTAAATTGAGGTTTGCAAACACCGCCCACCCCTCCCTAGGAGATAAATGTCACATTCCTTCCAGTAGTAGTTTCTTTAATGACGATTCTATATATTTCCAGAGATTACTTGACTTAACATTATATTAATCATCGCTCTCTGCTCGTTCAATTTGTTTATTTGTGTTAGGCTTTAAAGTATTATGTACTTTTTGTCGGACATTAATGCAATATCTACTTTTATCAAATCGTATTGACAAAAAGACGTGAAATTATTTAGTATTTGATTTCATATTTCATTCACTCGGTTTATTTCCTTTGTGTTTAACCATTCTGGCGATGAGATTGATTCATTTCCTACGTTAAAATGTGTCTGACCAATGGGACATACGTCACTAATGTGATTACTATGTGGGCTGAGTACATGTGACAGAGTCTTTCCTCGGAAATAATCAAAGTTTTAGTATTGTGTGATATACTAATGTGTTGACATTAAATCCGTACCTGAATGTCTTTTAAAACTGTATAGCTGTAAATTATCAAAAAGCCATACCTGCATATATTTTAAAATTATAACAGTATATAATCAGTAAACACACGAATGCGTGTCGTGTATAATTATAATAGTAAATTATCAATTAAACATACCTGTGTGTCATTTATAATTGAGCCAGTAATTTATCACTAAAACCATACCTGTGTGTCATTTACAATTATAACATTAATTATCAATAAAAACCATACCTGTTTGTCATTTGTAATTATAACAGTAATTTCTCAATAAAATCATACCTGTCTATAATTTACAATTATAACATTAATTTATAAATAAAGCCATACCTGTGTATCATTTCTATTTATAACAATAATTTATCAATAAAACCATATATTGTATAATATATAATTATGACAGCAATTGATCAATTAACCTTGTTAGAAATATCGACTTAACAATATCATTAGGCCAAATCAAAAAATGTCTGGTAGGTATACTCTTTGGTTCGAAGCCAGTATAAAGAAGTGATGATAGCAGTGATGCTTGTGAAGGCCAAGGAAACCGAATATTAAATATTATTCTCAGTGTTAGTTAAAATTTGCCAAGAGAGTGTACATAACTAGTTGAATAAGTTAAAGAGGATATTAAAAATGTTCCGTAGTTTTCAAATTTCCAAAGAATATAGGAGAATCAATATTCATATTAAATATATGCCGTCTTTATTTTTTTTCAATATTCAGCACTGTATTTTTAAAGTAGTGGGTAACATTTGTCCATTTATTTTCACCACGTAGAAATATGTTGAAATTACTGTATTTTCCAGAATTACCGGTAACACTCGGACAAAGTTCGTAATAGAATAATTGTTCCCTGTTTCAGTCGCATTCGATCCCATAACTCTCACTGGATGGAAGCATGAACAAGATGATTACAAACTGCACATATGGATGTACACTATAATTACGTACTGCACATATTGACGCACTGTATGATTACTTACTGCACATATGTATGCATGGTATGATTACGTACTGCACATATGTATGTCATGTGTGATTACATATATGTTGACATATTGATGTCTTATATGCTTACAAACTGCACATATTGATGTACTGTTTGAGTATGTACTGAACATGTTGACATACTAATGTATTATATGATTACGTCCTGCACATATGTTTGTAATGTGCATGGTGTCCTGGGAGGGCGTTGACACCTCTGGCTGACTTAGCCCTCGTACTCCTATGGGGGTAGCTTGCCCACCATTGGTCCCCACTTGGCACTCAGCTCTCACCTGTAGTTCCAAGAAGCTATTGCATGCACAGCGGCAAATACTGGATAACGGCCTCAACTGGGAGGCTAAACCAGACTGCGGGTAACCGACAGGTCTTAAATCCTATGTGAGTTAGGCTATGTCTAATTAGCATGCGAAGACTAGATTTGGCAGCCTGCGCAGAGGAACCACCAGCTACTCAACGGGCAAAACGTCAATTCTCAGCAAAGCGCCGTGGAGCGCTAAAAGCACGACAAGACAACGTATGGCGTCCTGGTCATCCACTGCACTCAAATCTGTCTCTGGCCGTATCGATGTTGTCGTGCTGCTGGACCCAGATCGTTTTGAGCAAAAGAGTGAGGTTGACGAACTGCGCCACTCTTCCTCCCTTTAAAAACAGTCACCACGCAGGTCATTCTTGTCATCCACCCATCCCATTTTATCATCCACTAAAGTACTGTGGCGACAGGCAAGAAACGAAGCGGCAGGTGTGGGTATACTGTCAGCCGTAGCCGCAAACCTGCACACAAGCTGTTCAGGCCATTAGAATTGTTCACCACTGATATGGAGCAGCAGTGCGACCCGTCAGCGCCTTAAGCGACCGAGCATCCCTCTTCCAGAATGTACCGCTTACCTCCATGACACCAGGAAGGGACTAACAAAGGTGCCCTAAATACTGACCCCTGTAAACTTCCCTAGCCAGCATACCGAGGTTGGCGGGGACCCTACTTTAGCAGTCAAAATACAAAAATAAATGAGGATAGTTCCTCTTACACTTAGTGCATGAAATATAAGCACCTTATTGGTTAGAGACAATGCAGAAAGACAACATAGGATAACCGCGATTATAGAAAAGGAACTCACCAGATACAATGAGGATATTGCTGCCTTGAGTGAAACCCGGCTCGCAGGAGAAGGCGAACTCTGTGAAAAGGGATCAGAAGACACTTTCTTTTGGAGTGGCCGAGGAAGTGAATAGCGACGTGAGGCTGGTGTCGGCTTTGCAGTGAAAATAGTACAGATTGGCAAATTGGCTGCACCTCCTAAGGGAGGAACGACAGACTCATAACCATGAAAATCCTCATCCTGTCTTGAAGAAAGCACCTTACCATCATCAGTTGTTATGCTCCAACCATGAGCAACCCAGATGAAGGGAATGTCAAGTTTTATGAGGATCTTCACTCCGTTATAACATACTTTTCAATGGCAGATCAGCCCGTCACTTTTGACGATTTAAACGCAAGAGTAAGCTATGATCACGTTGCTTGGGGTGGGGTGCAGGAAAGCACGGAGTTGGTCACTGTAACAGCAACTGACTCCTTTCGCTTCAGACTTGCACCCAGCATGAACTGCGCATCACCAATAGAGTGTTCCGCCTCCCTGCTCGTAATTGGACATCTTTGGTGCACCCACGTTCTATGCACTGGTATCTCATTGGCTATGTCATTGTGAGGAAGAGGGACAGGAAGGATGTGCGTGTGACCATGTCCTTGTGCGGCTGAAATGCACCAGTACCAAACAGTCTCTCGTGGATGCCCTGGAATAAAGCTGATGAGATCAAGTGCTACGCAGACCAGCATGACATGAAGAACTTCTACAATGCCCTGAAATAAGTGTATGGACCTACATTCTCTTGATCATACCGCATTCTCAACGCAGACTGGAATACACTAATTACTGACAAAGAGAAGATTCTTCAACGATGAGCCGAACAGCTTGACAGCGTCCTGAATTGCTCTTCATCCATCGATGAGGAGGCCAGTCATCTCCCCCAATTACTCATCAAAGAAGTACTGGATGACCAAGGTCATGACAGACAACCTCCAGGATCTCTTATTTGCTGATGACTGCGCCCTCAATGCTGACTCAGAAACCGACCAGCGATTCAGGGTTGGCAAGTTCTCCAGCTCCTGCACAACCTTTGGTATCACCATCAGTACCAAGAGAACTGAAGTCCTGCATCAAGTGACCCCTGAAAGCCCTGTATTGAGCCCAACATCATGGTCAACGGCCAAAACCTCAACGTAGCAAACCGCTTTACCTACCTTGGCAGTACACTGTCACAGAGCATCACTAACGACGACGAGGTGAACCTTCGCATTGCCAGAGCCAGCGCAAATTTAGGCAGATTGTATTTCAACGTCTGGAATAGGAGATGTATCATCATCCAGACCAAAATATAGGTCTGCAGGGCATTTGTGCTTCCCACATTACAATACGCATGCGAAACGTGGACGGTGTACCAACGCTATATCAGGAAGCTGAACCACCTTCACACCACAAGTCTCAGCAAAACCCTCAACATCAAATGACATGACAAAGTTCCAGACACTCAGGTACTCGTCAAAGCAGGTCTCCTCAGCATCCACACCATCCTGATGGAATGGCAGCTATGCTGGGCGGGACATATTGTACGGGTGTCTAAACCACATGCTGCATAAGAGACTCTGCTATGGATAGCTATAGCAAGGAGAGTGATCTCGTCTCTCCAGATGGGTCTTAGATTTGAAAAAGCTGCCGTTGATTGTGCTGCTCGTGACAACATATCTGCTCTTGATCCATCTTTGGTGATTATGGAACCAAGATATTTAAACTGGACCAATATTTTCATTTCCTGTCCACTGACTTTAATCTTGGCTGCGGTTTTGTTTACCACTATTTGTCATCAGTTTTGTCTTCTCGGCGCTTATCTCCATGCCAGAAAATCTGGAAGATGTTTCATCTACGTTCTTCACTAAGGTGGCAAGCTTGTCTTCACCGCCTGCCAGCCCATCACTGTCGTCTGTAGTATCTGTCCATCTACAAGAAGCTATTATTTCCACTACAGAACTGTTCGAGAGTGTTTGCTGATTTCTAAGGTATTTAATAGGCATTTGTCACCGTGATTCTTTCAAGCCAGACAATGGGGCATCCAAAGGAACTTACATGTAATAAAGGAATTATACGCAAATATTAGATACATTACAGTGATGAGCAAATAAAAAAATCAAAATGTTTTCCAAGAAAAGGAGCGTTCGTCATGAAGATGTTTCATTAATATTTTATACATTGTTTAGATTAGTAACTTTCTGCAAAACATTCAGAATTCAAAATTAGAGCTAGTTGTTAGGTGAATTCCATTTCTGCATGCAAACACTACAATCAATCTGTAAACGATGTGTCAACAATGTAACAAATACTTTATGACATGGGACTTCACCATTGAGGTTAATAAAAGTAATGTATTAGATTTTAGAACGGAATAGACAAATATCATAAGAGAATTTGTTTTGGTAAGCGTTTAGTGCGGATAAAAACAATTGCATCGGAACTAGATTAAAGGAAACTAAAAACCTTTGGTAAATTGTCCAATCTTCCAGAAAATGTAATATGCAAAGGAATATTACTTATTTAGATTATACCTTTTTCTTTCTAGAAAGGATATTACAGTGGATTTTTTCTCATGTATGTAACATTTTGTCACAATTTTAATATTTATATATTTTGGTTGGAGACAAAATGTCTGCGTACAAAATGCAATTGAAAAATATTATTAAACATTCTAACCAGAATTATATATAAAAGCGCTTTAAAAACTTGTGCCACAATGGCATGTCCAACACAAAATTACAAAATATCCATACTTTCCCAAAACCATAAAATCTATGGCAAGCTCCCAAACAGCAAAACATTACAGTTAGTTACATTCCTTGCAAACTAGCTAATCACTGTTCCTACTAATACCACACAAGTTTGTAAGCACTGCAACTGTTCTTTCTGTGACGCAAGAATCCATGCAATGAAATATATAAAACACTGGGCGACAGAGAAAAATATTTTTGGATACATGTTATTAATAATTTGAGCATTGGTCTTGGCGTGTTTCTTCGTAATGTAGTAGTTGAAAAATTTATCTAATTTCTCCTCGGTAGGAAATTTCCCAAAGGAATAAGCCAAGGCGAGACTAATATTTAGAAATGTTATGTCTGATACATTGATTCGTTTCTTAATAATTAGATAAACTTTCAAAATGATCAAGGCTTGGAATATACGGGATCATAGAAAACATGATAGTCGAATCCTCTTGTACGCTATTTATATCATAAGTTATTACATATTATTTTAACGTAATGACGATCTGTATACACTGATTAAGTATTAGGCCTCACTTTACAAAACATGTCATTTTGTCATATATATATATATATATATATATATATATATATATATATATATATATATATATATATATATATATATCAGTGTGATCAGTAGGGTATGAGTAATGAATTAAAAATCATATTGCCATATATCAAATTATTAAGTGAAATAATGGAATGGTACTGCAATATAGTGATTTAAGAATAAATTACAAATTGCTGTTAATTTTGTGAAATAAAATAAACGCAAACTGCAAACAAGAACTTAAATTAATGTAACTACTTAATTAACAGCAGATAAAATGACAAATATTTAGTACAGTAGTTACAATCTATTTACTGATCAATATGGAATTACAATTTAAGTCTTTTGTCTGAATAGTCTGTGGTTTCATCATCATCATCATCATCATCATCATCATCATCATCATCATCATTCTCTGGACGTAGTGTGGTCGATGAGGGACCGTGTTGGTGAGCATCTGACATGTTCCCCTCCCCCCACTTGTTTCGATCATGTGCCAATGCCTGTGTCTCTGCAAAACGTTTCATGGTCCATTCTGTGATGTTGTCTGTCCACATTGTTTTTTGTTTACCTCTCCATCTGCCATCATAGATGCTGCATTGCAGTACTGTTTTGGATAGACTGTTGGCTCTAGTGACATTGCCATATCATTTCAGCTTTCTCTTTTTGACAGGTCTTCACAATGGCCTTCTTTGTATATGGTGGTGTTACGCACTGCTTCATTTGTGACGTTGTCCATGTAAGAGATGCCAAAGATGGTTATGTAGCATCTCTTTTCAAGTGCCCGAATTCTTCTTTGTAATTCTGCTGTCAGGGTCCAGGCCTTACATGAATACAAAACAATTGAGATGAATAGTTCTCTTAATAGTCTGATTTAATTTTCAGGCAGATCTTCTTGTCGCTCAAGATGGGTCTTATCTTTGACATAGCTACCGTTGTTGTCGCTGCTCGTGAAAATATTCCTGCTCTAGATCAATCTCCGGTGATTATGAAATCAAGATATTTAAACTGATAGACATTTTTCAGTTCCTGTCCTCTAACTTAACTTTTAGCTGAGATTTGCTTGCCACTATTTGTCATCAGCTTTGTCTTCTCGGCATTTATCTCCATTTCAAAAATAGAAGATGTTTCATCCAGGTTCATCACGAAGGTGGCAAGTTCGTCTTCATTGACTGTAAGCCCATCAATGTCGTCTGCAAAGCGTAGGTTGGTGATGTTACGCCCTCCAATTCGGACTGTCCCACAATGTTTCCAAGGTTTTGCTCATGATGCGCATTAAGTAGATGTTGCAAAGTGTGAGTGAGAGAAAACAGCCTTGGCTTTCTCCATCTTTTGTCTTGAACCAGTCCCCCACAGAACGTTGAGCAATTACTGCACTGGTAGTCATTGCATACAGCTGCCAAATGGTATTGGTCAATGTTTGACCGTTGAACGTTGTGCATTTATTATATCTGCAGCAGTGGAGAATACCCTCTCACAAAGGACACATATTTGCTGGGATGCGCAATAAGGATTCAGCAAGTATAGCCATTCTAGGAAATCTCTGCTCGTAATTTTGCCACCATTGAAGATGATTTGAATTTAAAGGAATCGACGGAAACACATCCAGGTCTTTGGCTCTTCTTCTAGTTTTATTTTTGTTGGTGTTTTTGACGTCTCAACACTAGTTATGTAGACAGCACCTATAAATTCTTGAATGCCAGAACAACAGGTACCGTGATCTATCATATCACTCTAACTTTAGTTTCTTGTAAACTGGTTTTGTATCATTAGCAACAGAATTGGCACACACACAACTACTCGGTTAGCTGTGGTAATGGTGGCAGTTCTGACTCTTCACTATCACCGACAGGTGGGTGATCAGTGTCATGTTCAGCCTTCACTCTCGCAATGATTTCCAATGCATTCCGCAATATTTTGGTAAAAATTTCATTCCTTCATCCGTCACTAGGAAACGAAAGGCTCTAAACCATGGATCATTGGCAGCAGCCGTGGTGAGAGTTCCTTATTGATGATATCTATCCTGAAGATTATCAACCACAGCTCTTTACACATGAGCTATTACTAGAGGGTCATCATCGTTATGTTGGAAAATGCTGTCAATAAGTTTGTGACGAAGAGGCATGATAACAGAAATAGTTGTAACTGACTCAACACAAAGAGTGGTTGTCACCACCTTAGACAAACCATTAACTCATCTGGCAGGCAAATGTCATCATCCGACAATGTGTTCAAATCTTTCTCTTTAATTTTATAAATATCTTTGGATCTGTCAACGGCAATTACTGCACACTGCATTTAAAGAGACCACGAAATCGTGTCATAGGTACTGTTCCATTCACTGGGCACATATGAGCTATCTTGTCAATGCAACCTTCTCAGCATTTCGTAGGTCTTCTATTACCAGTGCTTTGACTTGAGACTATTTTTGAGGAATGGTCACCTCTGCAAACTCCTTTCTACCTTGAACATGATATCGGTGGTCAGGTGTACATACAAGGTCTCTAAACTCTGGCGAATCCAATATTCGGTATGGACGCATGTCCTTTTTTATAATCTATACATTTTTACAGTTATATGTAAAGCACGAAAAGAATGATAGGGGTATTACCGATTAACCATGATGCAACTACTCAGGAAACGAAAAAAAAAATGTTACTGAAGCTGATTACGAGAGCTAAAGGTATGGAATGTAATAAGTCAATCTCAATCAGAAACGATAATAAGTAGTGCAATATGACTAATATTAATTTATAATGATGATAGAGTTCGTTTGCTACTTCTTATAAAACATTCGTCAGTATTGGACTATTTCGATATCATAAAGTTATATCGCGATTATTTTATCGTCTGTTTAATAATACGATAAACCCGTATTAGATATTATTACGCAACCCTAGTAAACGGTGAGAAAAAACGTGAAAATTCTTTATCTTTGAAAATTTGACTTCCTATGCAAAGTACGAAACTGTAAAGCGCCACCTTCGTTTTAGTCAGTAAAAGTCAATAATAATCGCTAGCATGTGTGCTTGCTATGGGACTCATGTGTATATCGAATATAAATGGATTTCTTTTATGGAGTCAGTGTTGATATTAAAACAATTTTTGCCAGGTCTCCCTTGCCTAATATCAAATGACGAAACTGGAGCTAGCTGTATCAAACAGTGTCAGTTCTGGTTTTACACTAAGCATACATATAAAAGATTAAAGTTGGTCTCGTGGGGTGAGTTTTAGAAACAACTTTAACGTCATTGGATGTGTTTGCGTTATGGACCCATTTGCAATTGTATTGTGCACAAGTCAGGAGGTAATTGTTCTTATTACTGTCAGTATAATATAGATTATGTTTATATATCGTCGACCTACGCAGTTTTATCTGATGAACACAAATAAAATATTACTGGTTTCGATAGAGGTGGATTCTAAATATATCATTTTAACTAAAAAGCAGTTGCACATTTTAAATGCTTTTATTGTAAACGTTAGGCATTGTATAATATTTATTCAAGGACAGTTTTCGATGACGTTGTTCCAAAGATAGTTTAGTGCAAATCTTTTCTGAGAAGTCATGTAATCTAAAGATAATAGAACATATTCAAAATAATAAATACTTTCATAAAAAAGAAAAATCGCCTTTTCTTCGTCAGATGCCAGACCAAAGAGACATAGGATATATTTTAAGCATTTTAAGATACATAAATTACAGTATGAAAAAGAAACTGTCTATATTGTAACATATGTCCAAATACGTATAATCCAAATGATTTATTGTCAGTTTTGATAGACACTGCTCACGTTTACATATGATGTTACGGTTATTACTCACATCTGAGGGCAGTTATTTATACAGCTTGAAATAATAAGGCGTGACAAGGTCTTGCTGTCAGCCGTATGCAGTTTGCAATGAATAGTCCGAAACTCGTTTACATTAGTGTCAATTAGACCTTGAATGCAAAATAACGTTTATTGTTTCACAAGACACAAGCCAAGCTCAGAAATGTATATTATTATTAGACTACTCCCGTCGAGTACCCACTTTTCCTAACAAATCCATTGCATACTGGCAAAGCATCAAAGGTGTTATCAGATATATCATTGCTGGTAACATAGTTGCAATAATATACAGTTCAATGTTTGCTTTTATTTTGTATAATACTGTAATTGCGCTGTAGATAAATGTAGACTATAATGTTTGTGAGGTTTGAATAATTTTTATAATTTTGCTTTTCTATTTTTCCTATTCATTGCTGTTTCTTACATAGCTAGAGAGGTACCATACATTTTGAAATAAGGCAGAAGAGATTTCTTTTAAAATATCTTTAAGTTACATTTTTAATTGCTAACGTTTACTGAACGAATCCCCCAGATAATCATCTACCTCTCCTTTAGCAACAGAACATTGAAGATAATCTTGACGATAATATTAAAGATAATCGTGACGATAATATTGAAGATAATCATGACGATATTATTGAAGATAACCATGACTATTTTTTGAAGATAATCTTGACGGTACTATTAAAGAAAATCTTGACGATAATATTGAAGATAATCTTGACGATAATATTAAAGATAATATTGACGATAATATTGAAGATAATCCTGACGATAATATTGAAGAAAATCAGGACGGTATGATTGAAGATAATCTAGACGAATAATCTTGACGATAATGTTGAAGATAATCTTGACGATAATAATGAAAATAATCATGACGGTATTATTGAAGATAATCTTAACGGTTCTATTGAAGATAATTTTGACAATAATATAGAAAATAATGTTGACGGTAATATTAAAGATAATATTGACGGTAATACTGAAGTTAAATTTTGCTTCAGAAAACGCTGCCGTTCTAAGTAAAACTACATATCATAAGTCACAGTTTGCTACAGTGGAGAAAAAAATTTAAGTCATAACCTGATAGCGTAAGAAAAATCTTATCGACAACGTTGCATATCAATCGCCAGGCAATGAAATCTCAAAGGAAATATTAACATCAACGCTAAATAAACATTGATCACTCACAGCAATCGTAAGGGAAGTAATAAACACCAACATTAACTCAACTTTAGCCAAGCACACATAGCTTAAAGAAAACATTACCATCAAATATTACCACCAACGTTAAGTAAACCTTGACCAGGTGAATAAAACATAAGAGATGCATTAATAATTCGTTAAAGAAACATTGGACAGGTACAGACCATTTAAAGTAAATCCTGCCAACAACGTGATATAAATCTCGAGCAGGCACTTATATTATAAATCCCAATCACAACGATAATCTCTATCGACCACGGACTACATAAATTCTATTGAAAACAATAACCTTTGTCTGATACGATAAGTCCTACCGACACAGTAATCGCTTTCAGACACTTACAATATAAAATAAATATCAACAATAAACAGCCTCATATACATGTGAACCGAAAGCATCTGAAGATGAATGCCTCAAATTACTTAAATTAATCTCAGCAAAATGACATGTAAGTTAAATTTCAGTAACCTTAGGCGCATGTTAAATCTCAGCATTATAACAAGTATGTTAAATTTCAGATACCTTACATTTATGTTAAATCTCAGCATTATAACAAGTATGTTAAATTTCAGATACCTTACATTTATGTTAAATCTCAGCATTATAACAAGTATGTTAAATTTCAGATACCTTACATTTATGTTAAATCTCAGCATTATAACAAGTATGTTAAATTTCAGATACCTTACATTTATGTTAAATCTCAGCATTATAACAAGTATGTTAAATTGCAGATACCTTACATTTATGTTAAATCTCAGCATTATAACAAGTATGTTAAATTTCAGATACCTTACATTTATGTTAAATCTCAGCATTATAACAAGTATGTTAAATTTCAGATACCTTACATTTATGTTAAATCTCAGCATTATAACAAGTATGTTAAATTTCAGATACCTTACATTTATGTTAAATCTCAGCATCATAACACGTATGTTAAATTTCAGATACCTTACATTTATGTTAAATCTCAGCATTATAACAAGTATGTTAAATTTCAGATACCTAACATTTTTGATAAATCGCAGCATTATAACAAGTATGTTAAATTTCAGATACCTTACATTTATGCTAAATCGCAGCATTATAACAAGTATGTTAAATTTCAGATACCTAACATTTTTGATAAATCGCAGCATTATAACAAGTATGTTAAATTTCAGATACCTTACATCTATGCTAAATCTCACGATCATAGCAACTATGTTAAATTTCAGCCACCTTTCATTTATGTTAAATCTCAGCATCATAACATGTATGTTAAATTTCAGCTACCTTTCATTTATGTTAAATCTCAGCATCATAGCAAGTATGTTAAATTTCAGCTACCTTTCATTTCTGTTAAATCTCGGCTACCTTACATTTATCCATTTGACAGCTATCTTAGACGCATGTTAAATCTCGGCGACGTTCAACGTCTGTAATACTCATTAACTTTACGCTCATATTCAATCTCAGAAACCTTTCATGTATGTTAAATTTAAGAACTATGTTGCATTCGTTAAATCTCAGCAACCTTTCATGTATGTTAAATTTAAGAGCTATGTCGCATTCGTTAAATCTCAGCAACCTTTCATGTATGTTAAATTTAAGAACTATGTCGCATTCGTTAAATCTCAGCAACCTTTCATGTATGTTAAATTTAAGAACTATGTCGCATTCGTTAAATCTCAGCAACATGTATGTTTTAATCTCAGCAGTTTTTCACGTATGTAAAATCTCTGCCAGATATTTATAACCACAACCATAAAGGGAAAACAAATCAAACTTTGTAAAATCCCTCCTCACGTTTACTCGTGACTTATTATATATCTGAACAATCTATGTATTTGGTTAACCAAAATGTTATATCTCTGTCGAAAATCAAAAGTTTTAAAATAGTTTGATAAATATATTGTTCTCTCGATAGAAAATTAAAAATGGTGTTAAAATATATTAATACATCTTTTTAATATCTTTGTCGTAAAAAGGTATAGTAATAAATTAGTTTAACAAATGTAATTAACGTCTGATGACAATCAGTGTTTTAATACCGGCAGTCAGACGTTACTTTACCGCATTGACTTTATATTTTCGTAAAGAATTACTATGAATTATGAAACACAAGATCTTGTTCCTCCTAGGACGAAAAAAAAACAAGGAGATAATATCGTTATAACCACATGTAAAAAACAATTATCCTTCTTCATTTCTTAGCTAAACTGGTTATCACATCCCATGATATGACCATTATGTTCTGAATTGGTTATGAAATCCCTTGATATGACTTTTATTATATAAAATGATTATCAAATCCCTTGATATAACATTCATGGTTTGAATTAAGAACTGCATAGGCTCATTAATGCGAATTGTAATTTATTAAAGCAACATTCTTCCCTTTGGGCATTGACAACCTGATAAAGGAAATGAAAATGATGGCACTGCTTCAATATCGAATGCAATACAGATGATGTCAATTCGGAATAGATTGTAAGACTGATATAATCTCAAAAACTAGATTATCGATTGAGATTTCCTCCAGCATTAGATAGTGGGTTGGGTGTTAACATATAATATAAATGGCAAATATATATTCAGGCAGAACAATTCCCTTAATTTTGTTCTATAATTTATTTATACTATATTTCCTGAGGTAATGTAGTTGTCAATAAGACAGTATATAAGGTTGATTTCTACTTATCTACATAAGGAGACTTTCATACAGTGTACCATTTACGATACGTTCTGTTCTTTGTAAATTATTAGACACCATTAGCAAAGGAAATAACTGACTGTGGTAAGAATGGTGATGTGCTAGTCACATGCAGTGGAACGAAATAATAAAATATGTATGCTACAACGTGTAACTATTAATGCATTGATACATTTTGTTGGCCTAATTGTGTATTTGAATCAACCACAGGTACGCAAAAAACATTTAGTGTGCGTTAAAAATAAAATAAAAATCAGCAGCTAGAACCGAACTAGGGAAAATGTGAGGGATTGAGTTTAATAGACTGTACCTCATTAGACATTATATTGTAATCTTTGGCATTACACTATTTTGTATGAAATCGTAATCCAGCGTATCCTTGAATACAAGACGAGAACAAATTTGCTATAAGCCTAATGATCGGATAAAAGTACAACACTTTAAAGAGATCAAGGTTCAAAGGCAATATAATTTAACTTTTTGTTATTTTCGTAAGATATGGCTTTGTTTTCTACCTGTTTAATGTTTGCTGTTAGTTTATGTTTTTGTTCAGGAAGAACTTTAAATCTAAGTATGCGATGAGAAAGCATATATCCTTACTCCGTTGACCCGATTAACTCACCGCAAAGGTCACGCCTATCTTTTATCCGTTTACCCGATCACTGTAAAGGTCACGCCTATCCTTTCTCCCTTGACCCGATTCACTCACCGTAAAGGTCACGCCTACCTTTCTCCGTTGATCGGATCACTGTAAAGCTCTCGCCTATCCGTTCTCCCTTGACCAGATTCACTCACCGTAAATGTCACGTCTATACTTTCTCCCTTGATCCGATTCACCTACCGTAAATGTCATGCATATCTTTTCTCACTCATTTCCTCCATCTAGCTGAACCAGTCTTCACAGTGAAAAAAACAACTCAATACGTACAAAAGAGAAAACAAAATAACGAGACAGAGGAATGAGATAAACGGAAAAATGCACATTTTATAATGTTAATTGTCGTTAATTTAGTAATATACACATTTTATAATGTTAATTGTCGTTAATTTAGTAATATACACATTTTATAATGTTAATTGTCGTTAATTTAGTAATATACACATTTTATAATGTTAATTGTCGTTAATTTAGTAATATACACATTTTATAATGTTAATTGTCGTTAATTTAGTAATATACACATTTTATAATGTTAATTGTCCTTAATTTAGTAATATACACATTTTATAATGTTAATTGTCGTTAATTTAGTAATATACACAAAAAAAAATAACATTGCAAAGTGGGCAATGTCTGATTACATAATTAGCAAAATACTGAACCAATTAGTAAGTTATATTGTCGGTTGCCAAAGTTTTTCTTTTGTTACATTAGCTGCAGCAATAAAATCCGTAGAGGTAAACAATAACATGGAAACAAGATCAAGTCATGGGTTAAAATCTTGTGTTGTATGCATTGGCTAATTTGTACTATACCAGTTACTTGTGTTGTACATCTGAGTAAAGTATCGGATTTTTGAATAAGCAGCGAATAAGAAAGTTGAATGCACAAAACATAACGATTTTATCACATTTTGACCACGGGAGTAGTTGGGAAGGGTAATATCGACCTTTCTTCTTAATTTCTAACATATCAAAACTTAAAACGGGTTTGTGAAAGAGACAGCCGAACCTCTGATCCATCTCAAATGGTCATTATTCAAAGGGAAAACTTATACAACGTAGCTCAGAGATTCTGAATGACGAAACAAATTATTATCTTTAGAAAACACTACTTATGATTGGCCGAGTGAAATTAATGCGTACATCTTGGAAGTAAAGTAAAGTTAAAACTTTGGTCGAAATTCATTAGTCCAAATGTTTCTGAGAGAGAGAGAGAGAGAGAGAGAGAGAGAGAGAGAGAGAGAGAGAGAGAGAGAGAGAGAGAGAGATTGAGTAGGTTGTCTCTGAAGGAAGTCAAAAAAAAGAATAGTGCTTTTATCCTTACACAAAGGAGGGACCAGGTGTCTGTCTTGTGAGAAAGACAAGGCCTAATGCTAAAGTTAACAACATTCAGGTACGCAATTTTAATTTCACGTAATATTCTATTTATTGATTGTTTGCTGTCTGCAAATTTTGTTGATATAACTAGCTTCAGTATTATGTATTGTTTATTTAATTTCATGGATATGTGTTGATGCTAGAGTAGTTATGCAATGTATCTTATTCAATATCGCGGAAATGTATTCATGCTAGAGTTGTTATGCAATTTATTCTAATCAATATCATAGAAATGTGTTCATGTTAGAGTTGCTATGCAATTTATCTTATTCAATATCGCGGAAACGTATCCATACTAGAGTTGTTGTGCAATGTATCTTATTCAATATCGCGGAAATGTGTTCATACTAAAGTTGTTTTGCAATTTATCTTATTCAATATCATGGAAATGCGTTCATACTAGAGTTGTTTTGCAATTTATCTTATTCAATATCATGGAAATGTGTTCATACTAGAGTTGTTGTGCAATTTATCTTATTCAATATCATGGAAATGCGTTCATACTAGAGTTGTTTTGCAATTTATCTTATTCAATATCATGGAAATGTGTTCATACTAGAGATGGTATGCAACTTATCTTATTCTATACCTTGAAAATGTATTCATGCTAGAGTTGTTATGCAATTAATCTTATTCATCATCGTGAACATGTGTTCATGCTAGAGTTATTATGCAATTTATCTTTTATAATTTTATAGTTATTAATTCATTAGCAATATTGGTTGCATGCGATTCAAATGTTTATATTTGCAAGATTGATAAGGTTATATGAATAAATAGGAAATAATTTGCTTTGTTAGGACGATACTGATTATCGTGAGTTAATGATAACTACATATTATATTTGCTTTTGTTTAAATAATCTTGATGTGAGTAAGGATCTGTGACTTTTATGCAATAGTAATCTAAAAAGTAGTATCATACAGCAAGTTGTTCATTGAGAGGTCACGTGGTATTTTTATGGCAAGGTACTACCGTAGGTAGGCTTTACGCGGTGTCCGAATGGAATGTATTCTGAGTAACGTAAATAATGGAACATATACATCTAGAAAGTGGTACATATAGCGATTTAGGAATAAGTTTGTCCTTTAAGGAAACAGATTTCGGATGGAGAGGGGACTCGACAGTCTGGAGACGGAGTCCGAAGAAACAGAAAGAAAAGGGTGAACTGACGAGTGATGTCAGAAAGGGGAAAGTAACGAGCAGAGATTCCAATCTAGGAAGTCCAAGCAGGATGAGGCAGTCGGAAAATCACGAGTCGATGAAATATGAAACGTAGGAACACAATTGAGGAGAAGTTCATTCAATCAGACTTGGTCATTGCTCTCTTTTCACCACCCGTTATGATACTGTAACAAATCCAAATTAGACACTGCTATTAAATCATGCTGATATCATTTAAGTTGACTTGGAATTACCACTATTAATTTGTCTGATTAAAAAGGTTGTTTTTCTTATCTAAGGGATCTCGGATTGCATTATTCCTTCCCACTAATTTTGCCCGGTTCTCTGTTGTTATTCTATCTTTCACTCACACCAGGTCATACTATTGAGGAGGTCATTGCAAAGATAAAGTAGCTAAATCCAATTAACTACCCCATCTTACTACGAGACAGACTTGGAAATCTGTTTGTGTGATATGCATTGGGTTATTTGTACTACACCAGCCATTCTGTACTACATCTGTGCGATATGCATTGGGTTATTTGTACTACACCAGCCATTCTGTACTACATCTGTGCTATACACATACGTTGGGTTGTTTGCACTACACCAGCCATTCTGTACTACATCTGTGCGATACACATACGTTGGGTCGTTTGCACTACACCAGCCATTCTGTACTACATCTGTGCAATACACATACGTTGGGTTGTTTCCACTACACCAGCCATTCTGTACTACATCTGTGCGATACACATACGTTGGGTTGTTTGTACTACACCAGCCATTCTGTACTACATCTGTGCGATATGCATTGGGTTGTTTGTACTACACCAGCCATTCTGTAGTACATCTGTGCGATACACATACGTTGGGTTGTTTGTACTACACCAGCCATTCTGTAGTACATCTGTGCGATATACGTTGGGTTGTTTGTACTACACCAGCCATTCTGTAGTACATTTGTACGATATACGTTGGGTTGTTTGTACTACACCAGCCATTCTGTACTACATCTGTGCGATATATATTGGGTTGTTTGTACTACACCAGCCATTCTGTAGTACATCTGTGCGATATACGTTGGGTTGTTTGTACTACACCAGCCATTCTGTACTACATCTGTGCGATATACATTGGGTTGTTTGTACTACACCAGCCATTCTGTACTACATCTGTGCGATATACATTGGGTTGTTTGTACTACACCAGCCATTCTGTACTACATCTGTGCGATATACATTGGGTTGTTTGTACTACACCAGCCATTCTGTACTACATCTGTGCGATATACATTGGGTTTTTTGTATTATACCCGTGACTTATGAACTACATTTATTTGTGTAATGTTCATGAGGTTGGTTGTACTATACCCGTGACGTTTAAACTACATTTATTTGTGTGATGTGCATGAGGTTGGTTGTACTATACCCGTGACGTTTAAACTACATTTATTTGTGTGATGTGCATGAGGTTGGTTGAACTATACCCGTGACGTTTGAACTACATTTATTTGTGTGATGTGCATGAGGTTGGTTGTGCTATACCCCTGACTTGCGAAACGCATCTAATAAGCATGACCATTTTTTAGATTCAACGCACATTCTGCATTTTGTTTCATTATCAAACGTTTCAAGAGTCTATTGTAAAACAATTCAAGTGCTAAATGTACATCCCATACAACTGAGTTTGGAGCGTCACCATAAAAATGGTAATGAACGCTTACCCGCCTCTAAATGTTTGAAGTTTCATACGTCACCATAAAAATGGTAATGAACGCTTACCCGCCTCTAAATGTTTGAAATTTCATAAGTTTTGATGCATTTACCCTTTGAGGAAGAAATAAATGTGGAGGCAAGAGCTCTACACATAAATCACGATGAAACAAATGGAGAGAGAGAGAGAGAGAGAGAGAGAGAGAGAGAGAGAGAGAGAGAGAGAGAGAGAACGCGTCACACTAACCTTGGATACCATGTATCAATCAGGAGGTGCATAAATATAATCCGTTTCACGTAAACGGTACACTTTCAGTAACTCAGAACAACATTGCTTTATCTCGTACTTGGAATCTCGTGAAACAGAGTGACTTCAAGATGAATGGCAATTTTTGTTTCGAGGTACCAAGACCGATGGGACACATTACCCTGATGAAGGCTGTTGCAGAAAATGCCGGAATTCAGAATAGCTTCACGAATCATTCCATCCGGAAAACAACAGTTAAAACACGAAAAGTCAGAGTGTCAGCGAATGAAATCATGCAGCTCACAGGAGACAAACGTATTTCATCGGCTACGGTGTACGACTCTCAACTAATTGTAAATGAGCAGAAGGAATATATTTCAGTCCTGCCGAACACTGCTGTTCCAAACCTACACCCCCACCATGTACTTTTTCGGCTGTGACAGCTTCATCTAAAGGCGACCAAGTCGCCAACAAAAACAAAATTTGAGTAATTTTGTTCTAGCGAAACTTGTCATAATTATACGAAGTATTGTATAATTTTGTCCTCATATGAATATTCGTTTCTCTTATCAATTTTGCGCTGTTCTTCTATGGCTACATAACATTGGTGTAATTTCTATGGCATGACAAGCTATCGGTACGGAAAACGGATGATAATGAATAAAAACCATGCAAAGGTGCAGTTAATGGACGTTTGGGCAAGTTGTCTCCTCTGGGTCACCAATTGATTAGAGCAAAGATTATTAGTTATAGCAGACACGTCTTTCTTTCCATTTTACAACTCAAGTTGTATGGAAGTCTTTGGAAATTTGGGGAAAACTTATGACTTCCAGCGTGACTCGCGCCAGGGTTTTGACACCGCTCGGTCAAGTGAATACCCCTGTGCGTGTAACAATACAAAGGCTATTGAGTGATGCAAAATATTGGTGTCTCGTACATGTGGCGTAGGATGTCCGATCATGCGAGGGCATGCTATGCCACATGAACCAGCGACCAATATTTTACAATATTCAGTCAATAACCAATTTATATTCTTCTATTTCAGTCCATTTCAGTTGGTCTATCATGCATGTTCTTAACATATGGGAAAAATCATGACAGATTTAGTTTATGCAATAAGCTGTGAAGAAGTTTTAAATCGAGGTAGGGCATATTACATTCCCTGGATACATAAGAAACTCAACGTCGTGCATGATTGTTTTATTATACCATCAATATTAGTGCTTTATTCATGCGTTAATAATCCACTTATAACCATGTTTTGGCCATAAAGATCGTATGTAACATTTACAGTATTATCAAACATCACATCATATTAAATTTGCAGCAACATGTTATTTTATTTTGACACCAGTTTTAATGTACCATGGTACACTTGCATGTTCATTTATTATCACCAGTTGAGATCCTGATTTTGAATTATACTATCAGTGATCGATGACGTAACGTCTGATGTGAGTACACTGTTTTATTCCTTAGCAAAGCCTTTATTGCACTATCAGTATTAACAATATCACGTCTGGGACGGAAAGCATTATTTACACAGCACTGTGCTATATATATATATATATATATATATATATATATATATATATATATATATATATATATATATACATATATATATATATACATGTATGTATGTATGTATGTATGTATGTATGTATGTATGTATGTATGTATGTATGTATGTGTGTGTGTGTGTGTGTGTGTGTGTGTGTGTGTGTGTGTGTGTGTGTGTGTGTATGTATGTATGTATGTATGTATGTATGTATGTATGTATGACTGACTGACTGACTGACTTTATTTCCTCTTCAACAGAGATTACATCAGATTAATCAAATGCAGGATAAACCATGCTTTTTAGGCCAAGCCTTGATTAAAGAAACAGGATCAAAACATGGAACGTGAAATCATTTTATTAGTTTAGTAGTAAACGTTACAAAGAGTTTTTGATGTGTGTCTGAACGTTATTTTGAGTGTATGATATGTGTCTTAACATTATTTAGTGTTTATGATATGTGTTTAAATGTTATTTAGAGTTCATGATATATGTTTTAAAGTTTTTTTTAGAGTTTATTATATGTGTCTAAAAACGTTATTTAGAGTTTATGATGTGTCTAAACGTTATTTAGAATTCATGATATATGTAATAGCATTATTCAGCGTTTATGATATGTCTAAACGTTATTTTATTAGTTCCTTTGGATACATTTTTTGGGGGTGGGGGGTGGGGTGGGGGTGGGGCTCATAGTTACAAATCCAATCTGTAAGATGAAGAATATATAATAATACGTTATATATGCATGTGGCCTGGAACAAACAAGCTTAAGGAGAAATTGTTCTTTTAATATCGAAAATAGGTTATATCAATCTTACAACTAGCAAATAAACAACGTAAAATAAAAGTAGTGATTTGTAAATTATAAAGAAACAAATCTTCATTTCCTGTTGGACTTGGTGTTTAACGCCAGTTTTCAACATATGATATGCTACACGCTGGGGCCATTTGATGATGAGAGAACCCGTTAAAAAACAGGACCTCCGACACACTTGATTATACTGGCAGGTTTTCTAAACACCCGCGAGCTGAGACTGGCACCTACGTTATCAGAGGTGAGATGTCAGTGAACTGTAACGAGCCTTAAACGTTGGAACGGTATGATCGACACATGTTAAATATAATATATTTAGTTTTGAAGCAGAATCGAGCAAAAGTGTTTCAATGATGACTGGAGTATCCAATAGCAAAAACTGTATCTTGAAAACTCAAGAGAACTACAACGTTTTTACTTCAATTGTTTTCTTAATAGCGAGGAAAATATGCAGAAGTTGTAAGTGTGCCTCTGTATTTTGAAACTAATGCAAAAATAGGATTTTGAATTAACTTCAGTAGCATAGCAATAACGTCTGCCACCGGCAATTGTTAATTATTGGACACGCTCCCGATACAAATTGTTTTACGTCAATATTCCCCACCCCACATAACTGGGGTTGGTGGGGGTTCTTTTGGTGGTTACTGCGTCAAGCACTTATTAGACGCTTTTCGTTGCATGTGTGGACCGTCCAATCGTATCTTTCATCTTGTCTTAATATAAATATTTAAACAGAATCCTGTACAAGAATTCTGACAATCTTAAAAAGTGAAACCTCCTTTTTTAAACTCGATTCTGTACTTCCAGCTGTGATCACAATAAAAAGTTAATTTCGGTATGAATGCTTGAATTAATAAAATAAATCAATTAATCTGGGACAATGGCAAAAATGGTAATTTGTTTATTCAATCGGCAGTAAGTGTGATAAATTCAATATAACGTCTTACTGTAATTATTGAGTTGAATAATCCAGTCTAGTTAGAAGAGAGAATAAAACTTATTCTAAAGATAGGTTTAAGTTATTGCCCATATTGGTATCAACTATATAATTAATAGTTTAAGGTATGTATAATGTTCCTAATGGAAGAAATAGGTTTGAAAATAACACGGTATTACGAAGTTAAGTGTACTAATGGAGCCACGTGATTTAACATCCCTTACTTTCAAGGACTTCGGTCATTATCGATGTAACAAGCGTCACTATGGCGATAATGTATCGTATCATTATTACGCTGGCACGCCTGTCTGTCGGGTCCTTTCTATAATGGATGTATACCATTAGATAACTGCCTCAGACAAACTGCCTTCAATAATCGAAATAGATCGCTCACTAAAATATATGCCGAAAACAAAGAGATCAACCAACAGAGTAGAGGGTAAAGCCTGCCAGGGGCTAATTAAATTCTAACGCCTTTGCAAATGTTTTATTAGCAATGATAGGGTATAAAAGTTTGGGTGTTTACTTAGTTGTATTCATAAAACGTCTCGTAGGGGATTTTATTTCATAAAAATACCCCGATGCGCCGATACGTTCTTCTGCATGTAGACCTAACCTTAACAGACTTTATTAATTTCTATATTGGAAATAATATATGGACAATTAGACTATGTCTTTGCAGGCCAACACACGTGAATTTATTTGATCATTTAAACGTATGTGGTATTGATATTAAAGCAGATTTCCGAGATAGAGATCACAGCTTGTGTTTTCTTCATTGGTGGTTCATGAAACCCTGGAACACAGAATGTGTTTTAAATAATATATGATTTTACAATGCCTCTGTCTAACGACGACCATGTATTTTGAAAGAAGTTAAATGTCCCATACCTATTGCTGGGGTTCATTTATGTTACTTTAATATTTCCATCTAACTGATATGAAACTGACTGTACTGCTTGGTTAAAAATCTATCTAATTGTCCATTAAATGTTTTAACCGTTTGGTTAGAAACTCCATCAGGTTGATTAGGAAATAGTTGTACTGCTTAGTTCTGAAACCTGGTAACACAAAGGAATCCTATAGGAACATAATTTATTGGAATGTAATACTATCATTGTACTGATTTGTTTGAAAGGTACATAATGGTGCTTTTGAATTTTGCATATATATCGAAGGTACGCAAAATCTATCATTTGTCTGCAAAGTCGCATTTACATAACTGGAGTAATACTATATACAATAATTGGGTAGCAAAGAACACTCTTTAGGAAGATGTATGTCTTTGTATGAGGTAACATTATGATCAAGTTACGTTCTATGAACATTTTTACAAATAAATAAAAAAGAGGCATCATGTTGAAAAGCACAGAATTAACCTTATTACATTGTCTATATGAACTCTAACTTATTCTGAGCTTTAAAGTAAAGAATTAACCTTTAAGTTATTACATTATCTATATGAACTCTAACTTATTCTGAGTTTTAAAGTAAATTTATGCAGATTGTATAGGTAGATATTAAGAAGGATATTAAGAAGGACTGGCATAATTTCAAATATGAAATCAATATTATTAAATGGGTAATTGTATTTTGGCATTTACCTTGTCCACAGTCACCATCTTCTTGCTCCTGACTATAGACGCCGATGTTGTTTTTACTTTGGAAACAAATAATTCATAGCGCATATTTTCTTGGGTTAATTACTAGGATCATCATTTTAGTCTGTGTTTATGGCATCGTGTTTACCGTGTTCTTTATTATAATTGCACAAAAGACCTTGTATAATTATAACTTAGAGTTTTCTAGAAATGAATTTGTGTCCTCTGGTCTGGTTCCTCTTTTGTGTCTTAGTTTTTTAACAAAAATGAATCTTGTTACTTGATACATTATTCATTTCTGCCATAACATCTAAAGCAGACTTTAGGCTTATTATTATGTTAAGTATTTCATTGGTGTGGAATTTATTTATTTTATTTATTATTCACTGAAAAATACAAAGTGTTCATCTACATTATTCTTGGACATAAACATCAACTTGGAACTATACTGATTTCAATCAAAGGCATCGTGAAAGAACATGATTGTGTTTTGTTTGTTTTTGGAAGCCTGTTTATGCATCATCACACTTCATGTCTCAGGTACATTATTACATTCAATACTAAAGGCACATCAAAACCTTCAAGGCTGCATCCTATGCTGAACACCAGCGAAATTTAATTAGAACTTTCTTCATCAGCACTAGTGATATAAATCGTGGGACTATTTTAGACTTTGTTTATTAGCTGCAATAAGGTAAGGTTAATTGATTTCTCGCATTGTATTGTTCAGCAGATTTTAAAGAATTTTGCGCACAATAACAAAGCAGAAGTTTGTATTATCTTCAGACTTGATTACAGTTAGTGATTGTTCGTGGCAAACATGGACACTTGTCTGTAACAATGCGATCATGTGACATTATCGTCTCAAGATTATATAAACTGAATAACAACAGCTAATAAATTGATGCAGAATAACATTTAGGAGACAGATGGAGTTAATGCAATTCGCTAATTTCGTTTCTTGACTTGCATAAAAGCAGTACTTTAAAATCATATCGCGATACGTTTTATTCTCTATAACATATCTAAAGTGATACTCAGACAATTTCTGAATAAATAGAATGGCATATTTCCTTACAATGTTATCATTGTTAGAGTGTAACGGCTCGTCAGAACAATACTTGTCATATGTTACAGATTAAAAGCTGAGTCCAACATATATAGTTACAGAGCTGAAATAAAATATCAGAAAAATAGGCCCTTCTAAAAATCTTATATTTGTTCTAGGCGATACCTTTTGAAAGGCAATGATGTTAAAGCTGTCGCAAAGGCATATAAAATAAAAAAATAAGATACACAATATAAAATTGTTGAATTGTTGCGTAAACTTAAAAATATAAACCGCATATCGTCCAAGAGCTCAAGCGGTTATCGGACGATAGATCATCATAATGTTTCTAAACTGGACTGATATCACACTTTTGTCTCGCAAGTGAGGGTGCATTTGATAAGACTGTCCATATATGCACAAGGTCATGTAACGTTAGCGGTAACAATGGATGCTTCATCTGGTATCAATTTGGGGATGGTATCGTTGGGTGTTGTCAAGGCATATGCAGTCGTGTTGTTATCTTACTAATTTTCCTAATTTACTAATATTACTCTAAAAAACATGGATTGCCTGACCAGTTTCGTTTAGATTATCAAATATTATTTTTGCGGTTTTGACATATGGAGATTATCTGGAACAAAAGCTTTAGCCTTGTTGGAACTATTAATATTTGTTGGTTCTAGACCAGAACGAGTTCCCATGTTGAACCGTAGAAAAAAATATTGTTTTCTTGGCATACGATTTGTTTTCGTGGAGGGAGTCTAACAGACAAAATTATGAATGATATTTAATTTGTAATGGTCTTCCATTTTACGGAAGAGCCAGTTTTGTTGGTTCAAGTTCATTTCTGACATAAAGACAATCTGGATTGGAAGTTCCGAATGCACCAAAGTCTGAGCTCCTGACAATGCATTGAATCAAACATCTGCAGGTAACATTGTTATACTGACCCATACAGTCAGACAATAGACAAGACTCTACCTTTGCTGATGTTCGGTCTAACCTGACTAGAACTTCCGGTCTTTAAACTAATTTTACAAGATTGGAAAATGACCTTGATCTCACTTAAGACATTGTTGAAACCTTCCAAATTATCTCATCGTTGTACGAATCATTATATAAAAATTCTACTGACTAAGACTAATTTGTGTTATAATATTAGTTGTGTAAATTCAATATATTTCTATGCATACAGTACATGTTGCTAATTCCCAAAAGCAAAAGTTTTTGTTTTTCTTCTAGCCCCGGAACCAAAATGGATTTTCTTCAGGAAATTATCAAACTAGTTACACTAGCATCATCGAGAGTGTTTCATTGTGCTGAGATTCATCAATTATGACTAAAACAGAAAACAAGAGGTTACATGTTATCATGTCTCATTACAATCATACGTTGCTATTATGTTATTATGACTAAAACAGAAAACAAGAGGTTACATGTTATCATGTCTCATTACAATCATACGTTGCTATTATGTTTCCTTTGTGTCAATGAATGCTTAAGACGTTTGCAGTTAAGAATAGCTATAATATTGGTTGCGTATAACGAGGTGAGCAGGGTAGTATGAAGATGATTTATTTCTGTTACATTCATCTACTATCAACGCTTAACGAGCTAACATGTATCTTTTCTAATATCAAACCAAAATATATCGTCATATATCGCGAATATGATTTGGGTCTTGTTAAGCTGTTTGATAAACGCACACTGCACGTTCACAAGATGTGTGTCAATTTGGGAAAAGTAAAAGTATTCCAAGTCCGTAAAATATGTTTTCCTAACAATCTCTGAAACTTTTGCTTATATGGAGTGGCCTTGTTTATTATTTGTAAGGCAGTTTAATGCATCATTTTACCTGCAGTCAAACATATTTCTGAAACAAAATGTTCTTGGAAATTTACAATCTATGTCCAGTGATATTACGAATGATGTCCTGAAAACGAATAGTCTGAGAAATGTTTATATAAATATAGTTAATGTAGTCTATGATATCGATGTGGTGAAAATTACATTAAAAAATATTGTATGACAAACATATTACGTGGCCAAGATTCCTGCACCATAAATACGCATATATAGTGTTATATTTGTCAACGTCATCTCTGTTAGGATCACTTTTGATCCATCAGATTACATCTATAGCAACGAATTATTATTTTGGGACTCAATATCTATCTGAGGTATTAATGGTTTTTTTTCGTAAAGAGTGACTTTGTCGTGCTGAGTTTCGATCATTTCTTAAATGTTTTTACTATTGCTACAATAAAATTTATAAGAGAGATAGTCGCAAACTATCTTCGTATATTGAATCCCATAATACACGCAGAACAAACTGCAAGCATAATTTGCATCGCTTTTACTTTCGTATAATAATGTTCAGCTAAATGACACTTCGCGTGACTCCGTCAAGAATTATTTCAGCCCACTCAGTTAAAGAAGAAAAATCAGAAACTCTACCATTCCTGCGTGCATTGCACCAGTATGTTCAGTAAAAGGAATATACCTATGTGACTGAACATACAATATATTATGTACCTTACTTGCCGCTTCTTAGTGTGTATACCATGTTCAATCAGTTTAATGTCTTGCTAACGGTGGACAAAAGTAAAATATCAGGTTCAATGATAACATTGAGACATTATTTCTTTCCGTTCTATATATACCTCGCCGTTAAGGTACAAACTATTTACAACGGTAATTTGAATTGGATGCAAAATTATCTAAATACATGATTTTATGTTTCTTCCTAAAGACACAAACGTTCCAGAGACTCAACCTAAGCTTTTGTATTGTATATATCAGAGCCTGATCTATGTGTGTGTTAAACGACATTCATCCTCCGTTTATCTATTTACACAATATAAATCAATGTCTATCTACATTTTCTGATATACCTATTCATTTTACGGGGAAAACAAGTTTGTGCAGTTAGGAGAACGCTGACTGTTTATCTTAAGGATCGAAGGAACGATCTCCCCCCCTCACCCCCCCCCCAAAAAAAAGGCATACATGTCATGCAGGTCCGGAGTGATATATCAATAATGTGTTCCAAACATTTAAAGAGCAAACAGCTAAGTTCTCTATCTTTCTGTCATATCTAACTATTCACTTACAAGACAACGCAGTTTAAATACCCAACAATTTCAACTTTTTCCAGGGACAACTATTTTCTTTCAAGGTAGTTATCCAACAGGAAAAGTGAGAAACCAGAATTGCATATGCTTTAATGTGTGTCGCATATTTTAGCTCTCCAAGGTCTGAGCTAAAATGTATTTCTGTGAAACACGAAACTTATTTTATGATGATGGTTTTCGGAATCTATTTATTTTAATTACCAAGGTTCAAGTAAAAAAGCCTTAATAATGTTTTAGAAGCTTGGCAGATGCTTCTGTAAAAACAAATCATCAAAGGGAACGCTAGTTTTAAAATATGAAGACTGATCTGAATTTACCACTTGAGTTCACGTATCTAATGAGTAATCAGACAGTTTACTGTTTGCATTGTGTGCGGCAAGGTACCGAAAATAACTGTATTAATATATAAAGATCAATCTTTTACAATTGCAAGAAATATTTTCTTTCCAAGGAACGATCCATGCCAATTATTTTATTTAATATTTTAATGGGCTCTATCAATATATTAAAATCCAGTTTGGTGTCGCGATTCATCAACATCCAGTGATAAGTGTTTTGGGTGATATATTTCACAATCAACAACAGGCGATGCTTGAAGTGTAGCGACGATCGTTAAATTAAAGTTCTTTTAACATATTGACTGCTGGGCGTTTGAGCATATGTCTGATCATGTTAAAGTACTGAACGGTAACTTTAAATGAACGATGACATTCAAGATGAGAAGTAAATATCGATTAATTTGTATTTCACTTAGTATTGCATTTAAAACCTTTTAAATCTAAGTGAGTATCGGGAATAAATGGTAGTGTTGTTTCTATTCTGACATCAGTCGGATTTGCGTTGGAAGAAATAGGATATGTTAGACCTTAAAATGAATTTTTAGACTTTCTAATCAATTCCAGTAACATTATCACCTTTGGTTATTTCCAAGAAGTGTCCAAACACGGTATCTAGTTTAATATATACATGCAGTGTGTAATTCTAGTTTAGTATATGTGTACTATAATACATGCAGTGTGTAATTCTAGTTCAGTATATGTGTACTATAATACATGCAGTGTGTAATTCTAGTTTAGTATATGTGTACTATAATACATGCAGTGTGTAATTCTAGTTCAGTATATGTGTACTATAATGCATGCAGTGTGTAATTCTAGTTCAGTATATGTGTACTATAATGCATGCAGTGTGTAATTCTAGTTTAGTATATGTGTACTATAATACATGCAGTGTGTAATTCTAGTTCAGTATATGTGTACTATAATACATGCAGTGTGTAATTCTAGTTCAGTATATGTGTACTATAATACATGCAGTGTGTAATTCTAGTTCAGTATATGTGTACTATAATGCGTGCAGTGTGTAATTCTAGTTCAGTATATGTGTACTATAATACATGCAGTGTGTAATTCTAGTTTAGTATATGTGTACTATAATACATGCAGTGTGTAATTCTAGTTTAGTTTATGTGTACTATAATACATGCCGTGTGTAATTCTACAGAATATTGCAACATGAAATACTGTTTTATAATTCCTTGGACTTAATCGTTTCTGATACGAAAGGTAATGATATTACGCATGAATTTAACGAAGGTGACATTTTATAATCAAAGGTCAAGCTTAAAGATATACACATACATAATTCCTAAATGACCGACATGGTTTAGAACACAGACATCCATCCCCTCCACCGAAGCCTATGACTAAGCTTTCCTGTCTCAATTACCATTATTGATATGTTATCGGTGTGATGAGGTCAGTCCTGGTGAGAATAAAAAATTGGGCTGATGTGAGCTGCAGTCCTTGGTCCATAGTGCTTTTATTTATTGCGTAGGGATCTCGACCGGTTTCCAAAGCTTGACCCAGTTGATACGTCGCTCAGATAAGTTTGATAAATATGTAATACCGTTTTATAATAGATTGGGAGATTATAGTTTCCAAGCTATGGCCGTATTTCCACCCGATCCCTATATTGTTAAAGCCATCAAGGCTTAATTTGTTACCACTGTTAAGGCTCTCGGGCGTTAACAACGTATACTTTTATACTGTACGGTATACGTTATAAGCGTTCAAGGCTTAACATTGTTAACTGCCACTTAGACTGCTATTGCGCATTTGCGACATTTTCTATCAAACATCGGATGATCGGGTCAGTGAATACAACTTTTGCTTTATACAGTATAGACTTTGACGAATAAACGGGTAATTTCCCAACGAAATTAAAGTATCAGTAAATTTACATTTGTAAATAGGATTATAAATGCAATAACATAATGGACTAGTTTGTAACCATGTAGGAGTAAATAAATAAATAATCTGTACATTGGTGTGCTTGATGAAGTATGCTTTATCGTAGCTTTATCGGAGACATCACTTTTGACGCACTTAAGAACTTTTTATTTTCAGAAATGTATATTGTTCATAGTGATAAATCTCATTTCTTTTGGGGAAAAAATTATTTATTTTTGCAAAGTATGGATAACAAATAAACAATGATATATCTCCAAGAACTATTCATTGCATGCTTCCATCATCGTTTTTCCGTTAATGTTCTTGTTTTACCTCTTATTTTGACGACCTTTTCAGTCTCGATGAAGATTAGTGAAAACATGTTTTTTTATGAATACATTCAGTGAACTTTTGAGTTGATGACACTGCGTTAAAACATAACAGCATCAGAACATAAAGCAAACAATTACTTAACTATGGGCTAATCAACTTAAGCATAGTTGAGGAGTGTTTAGCTCTGCTGGAGAAAGACCTAGTCTTATGAGATGATCTGTTCTTCTTTCATCTCTCTTGCAACATATAGTCTGTGTCCATACATTAGCACAAACTTGCCGTTGCTGCATGTCCTAAAATACATGTTATATTTTCATAACACTTTCTACACATGCATCCCATTTTCTAGCTGCTCCAAATTAAAAAAGCACTGCTCTGACTTTTAATAAGGATGCGACTCAGGTTAGTAAGGAGTTTGCATTAGAAGATATTTCAGTTATGCCTAGCTTTTAAATTAAAATGTACATTTTACATCCAGTATGGCTACCAAGGCAGCCACCATTAACAGTGACCTAATAGTGAATGTGCCAGACTTGAGATCCAAAGAGTACAGGTTCAAACCCTATCATCAAATCAGCTCGGGTCAGCTGCATGTTGTGTGTTCTTGAAGGCACTTTATTTCCGTTTCCTAAGCACTTAATAACCAACATGTTATGCCGTCAAAAGAAATATACCCCAGAATGTGTAATATGATTGGCCATATCGCACATGACATGTTATCATACTTTTTGGACCTTGATGTTTATTCACATAGCTTAAATTCATATTACCATTATTGGTAAATTAAGTTCAAGTAGTACACATTTTGAAAATACCGCATGAAGTATCCTCTATTATAATATGTAAGTTCTTTTACATTTATGGGGATTAGTTAAGCAGTTATTTGGTCATTTATCCATCATGTTTGTACTGATTTCTGAAATGTGTTTCTGGTCGATTTAAACCACTCTAATTTTAGATTATTATTTTTTGTAGTATAATGGTTTTGACAAAGTTCAGAAAACCACCCAGGAGCAAATATATCTCTCTGAGAGGTAGATCTATGAGGACCGTATATGAAAGGGATTCACATACATTTGCCAGTCACAACTCGATTGCAAGTACTTCGCACAATGTGCCTTTAGCAGATAATCATACTGTGCCAGTACAAGAAGGCATGCTGACATCATCTGATCATGATGAAGGAAATAAAGAAATTGAAGGTGAGTTATAATGTTAAAACTGTTTTGCTGTACTGAGTTATTTAATGGAGCTTTTTCTGGCATGGAGCTGTACCATATGGTACAGGAAAAGTTGTTTCTATTTTGTAAATTAATTGTTAGACAATGTCATTTGCTCCGCAACATAAATTAAAAGGATATGTCTGTTTAAAAAATGGTGTAAAAAGCCATTCATTCATACTTGTAAAAGACAAAAGCATTTATTCAGAGATGATGGGTGAGATGTAATTTGTGTAAATATTAATTAATCTTGATGTATTATCACCACCAGTATCTATTGTTATGCCACTAAGAGTTCAATGTGTGCATATTTATATTGCTTATATACCTTTGGGTCGTAAGCACAATTATGTATAAACTGCTTTAAACACAGTTACTGTTAACCTGTTTGTTTTCAACTGCATGTTAATTTTATTCACTCCCTTTGATAGAAGTGCTGGGATATTGTGATCTTCATGGTTGTACATGTGAAATGTAGTGTACATTCTCTATATTAGACCCTTCAAACTAGATGCATACAACTTGGGTCAATATTAGTTATGTTTTTATTCTATGCACACTTTCTTAACTTTTATTCATCCAGGGGCTATTAGTATTTGGGATTTTAGTGAAAATTGACAGTTGGCATGTGCGATAATTGTGATATAGTGACCAAGATGTCAGCACATATCATACTAGAACACCTTGACCTTTGGCCATACATTATTACCTTGTGGTCCATCTCAATAATCTCCCACACCCCTCACCACACAGAAATTAGCCTCAGAGCCATAATGTAATCAATATAATAAAGTATATATATAATGTGTGTATATGTGTATATAGCAGATGACCTTTCTCATACAGAGGCTGCTCACACTTATTATACTTTGACATGCAGCAAACAACCTGTCCTTCCTAATGGTCAGGGGAAAAAAAATTTGTTTAGACTTCAAATGCATATTTCAACAATTCCAACATATTTTTCATTTTTTAAGCAATAATTGCAATTTTGATCTATTTTTGTAGTGTTGTGCGCATAGGCTTATCAAATTTATCCACCAAAATGTAACATTGGTTGCATGATGTTGTACACATTTGTTTAGCTTGCCATGATTGTGGTTACATGATAGTATGCTAAGCAAGAATTTATCAACATTTCCACATTGGTAGTTAACTTAAATTCTTTTCTTTATTTTTAGATCCATGTGCCCAATTGACCACATACCATAAGCAGAAGTCCAAAAGAGTGGAAAACTGGACTGCAATCCAGGATAAACTTTTAAATATTGGAATAGAAGTGACTTTTATTCCTCCTAGCCACACATGCATCTCATGTGGTCAAACGGTTAACCAAATTTACCGTTGCATGGATTGTGGTACATCAGCGCTATATTGTCATTCTTGTATTGGTATTTTCCACAGCCTGCCTCATCTTCACACGTTTGAAGCATTTAAGGTATAACGTTAAAGGAAAAAAGATTATACAACATACATGTACATCTTGCTTAAAGGTTTATTCTTTGCTTATCAGAAATCTTTTCAGATACTATAAAGCCTTGATAATATGCATTTGTGCGTTTTGTAATTAAAGTTCGTATATTTAGATAGGAATGTGTCTGGATGCAACTGTATATTAACTTTGTTTATGCAAAACTTTGGTTAAGAAAGTTCTAATGATGGAGAAGGTATAATCTGAACAAAGGCGATATTGAAATAGTCATGCAGATAGCTCAATGAAGCAGAAAACGTTCAGCAAAGTAAACTTTTTTGTTTTTATTGATAGAAAATTTGCTTTGGAAATACAGTCAGGTTCCATTTTGCTTGTTTTGCTCCAAGGATTTATCTTTTGTATAACAGATTGTTGTAAGGCAATTGAAGCAATTTCACAGATTATGTCAGGAAAAGATCAAATTTATTCAACTTTACTGTGCTGACAGGTCATATAACATGCTTTTTTTTCACTTTTACATTTTCAGATTGGTTTTTCGAATTACGTTATAATCATTGATTTCTCATTTCCTAGAATGGTACCTTCATACATGTTCATGTGGATACACCAGTTTGGACACGACCAGACAACCATTCCTGTGTATCCAGCTATCACCAAGACATTGTTATTATAGATGACAAAGGTAATATGTCATAAGATGTTGCTATATAAATAGTTATATGTTTGAATCCTTGGTTATTTTAGAAAGAAGCTTTCACTTTCTGCAGTGGGTGTAGGAGCAAGTGATCGATGCAGTATTCTCCAGGGAATTTAATCCTAAGATTTGTTAATTGCTAAAAAAAATATGTTAGGAGTTTAAATAACAACATACAGTGATGTATATTTGTTAATTCATGCTTGAAATATCCAGAATTTGGGCAGTTGGATTTATAAAGTTCTTTAATTTCAATATCAAAATTCATATGGTCCCTGAAAAGTTATTTTTATTGTTTGAAAATCTTCTTTAATTCAGCTGATATAATTTGTATGTTCTAACTAACAGAATTATGTTACTTTTGAAATTAAGTTTGATATTTATGCATTCTTTTCCCCACCCACCCTATGAATACATAATTGAACTTGAATCAAATTTAGTGGATTAAATGATATACAATTTTGGTAGATTACAGTGCAAGATATGCAGACAGTTCAGTTTCAGCACTCTTCTGCAATAAAGATTTTAGCATTTAACTTAATGGGTGAGTTATAGCTTAGTGATGTGGTTTGCTTTTTCTTTGTTTTTATATCACTTCCAATTTTGTATGATAGAACATTTATTTAAAAAGAGGCTGTGAAATGTTTTATAGGTGTGCCCAATGTGCTTACTGTTCTTTAACGATGTCTGTATATATGTTTCCTATATAATTTCCATGCCAATAACTAGGGCTGTCAAAAACCACGGAAAACTTATCCGGGTACCCGTTGCGCCATTTAACGGGTACCCAGGTACTCGTTAGAACATGAAAGACATGTACAACCCTTGAGCAGTAATTTTTTTCCCACTAAATTACGCATAAACGTATATGGATTAAGCTTTTTCCGTATATCCACCTTTCAAAAATCTCGTTTATATTAACATTCCATTAATCCTACAGATCGTATTTTAGAAAAGACTGCATTACGTAACTACAATATACGATTACGCTTCTCGATGGACTTGTACTTTCCTACAGTAACATGATCTATTTATAGCAAACCTTGTTCTACTTTCCCTCGAATTATATTTATCTGTATGGCTTAGTGAGGAGAGAACAGACTATATTTATTATGTGGCTACCATATAATATGTCCATATTATATGTACAACAACTTTTGGAAATTTGCTTATTATCGATATCATTTGACTGTATGACCGAGGTTGTGAGATTTGTGTAGTCACGTGACTAGGAATGCAAATAGCCAGATCCTTGACAAATTTCAGCAATGATGTACTTTCATCTTGTCTGTGAGCATATTAAAGACATAACAAATGCTATACTCACGATTTTTGAGGAAAAAAAAATTATATTCCTATCGATTTCATGCTGGTATATCTTGATGAAAAATCGTTCACGTTTGCTGGGCAGGCATGTAAGCTGCTACCCATGCCAACATCAAATGGTGTCGGCGAATTCCAACATTTAGATAGGAAATGCGCTCTGACTCTACACCACAACATGAATGTCCAAATGTCCAAATTGGGGTGGCAAGGGTCAGAGGGAACTTGGACTACTCAGACCAGTGTGCTGCTGCTGATGTGATATTTGATAGTGTTGTTGACAAATTTTTTTCTGAACGGGTACTCGTCCTTAATTTTCAATGCCCGGGTTTTTCGCTACGGTCGAGTACCCGGGTACCCTTTGACAGCCCTACCAATAACAATGCCATGTACCATTAACAGATGTTTTGTTTTCCTTTCACTTTGGCATTGATAAAGCCTATCATGTTCAGGATCAGCATGTCATTGTTAAAGTTCACTGTGACTGAAAATGAAATAGATTTCTGCGCATAAAGATAGTTCTGTGTCAAAGACCTAAACAATTTAATGAGTTTCACATGGTTTAAGGAAGATTTTTGTTAAAATGTTTACATTGGGAAGATATATAATATATCCTTGATCTCCAATAAACAATGTGTGAAAACAGCACATTCTTTGGAATGATGCAGTTGTCTGTATTCCCTGCTAATTGTAAGTTGAACTTATCAACAGATCACTATAAATATGTTCATATCATTGGAACCAAAGACTTAATATTCTACATGCATTTTCTTTCAGGCAGACAACATAAGCGAGTCATGCAATTTTGCAATTGCGAACTCCCAGCTGAGACCATGCTGAGAAGCTACCTTTGGCCATCATCACCAAAGAAGCCAGTGCTTGCATTTCACATAGGTCTTCTTGAGTGGTTGACAGCACTTATGTTGGAATGCCAGGTGTCTGCTAAAGGATTTTGTGAAGCCTTGAAAGCTAAGCACTCTAAACATCAGCAAGGCCTGGTTGAGTCAGAGGTGCATACATACATTTTTAATTTCAGGAGGTAGATTTGAAATTGAGTAATCTCAAACTCATGCAGACACTATCTTTAATAAGAAAGGCTTAAATGCTGGTTTTGAATTAATTTCTTTAATTCTTATTACATTGAAGTTTTAATGCTGCAATGTATCACTGTAAAGTACTACCGGTAGTTGAATTTTTTTTCCAGATGTTGTATTGACACAGAGACATTTGGATAAGTGCAGTTTGATAATATTGGCTTTTGTTTTATTTGCTTTTCAAAACTGACTATAAGGTTTTTTTTATTATTGTATATATGTTATCAAGTTTGAAATGGAAATAATGCTCAGATAATTAATTTTAAAATGCGTTAACAGTGATTTCTTATTTGCAGGTGTTCTATTATGCATCCAGATGGTTCATACTTTGTTGTTATATATAGAATTGTCTATATTGTGTAGGTGTGTTGAGTCACTCTGTCTTTCATATTAAAAATTATTGTAATGTAGCATGTTGTGAGGAAACCTCTTTTAAGCAGGCAGATTTTATTTATATAATCAAAAGTGAACATGAATCTGGTGTCAATTTTATTATCTTTTCTTTTCCAGGTGAACAACGTGTACAAAATATTAATGAAAGAGTGCCTAATACAGTATCGACATTTCCAACACAGGCTTCGCCACCCTAAGCATCTTTGTGAAGATCTAGGTGCAGGGACTCAGTGTCCAGCATGCTTTCAAGTACATTTATTATCTTTTTTTTTGTATAGAAAATGGATCATAACTTTTCATACTATATTTCAACCTTTTTTCTTAATTATCTTGTCAGTATTAAACTTTGTGAAATATAACATACGAGTCAAATGCTGTGAGAAATGATGTACCAGGAAATTAATGTGTTTCTGTGTTACTATTTTTTTCTCAATGCAGTAGTGAAAGTTATATTATGTTAACCAAATTTTATATACATTTTAGAATAGGAAAGGCACCAATTATTCTTAATGCCATGGAAGGCTGAGATTAAGTTCATTGTTAATTCTACATGTTTTCATTGTAACTTAATTTATGTTGCACTTTTTAAAAGCGATGTTGTACTTTTAAATCATAATATTGAAGATCAGGATCACTAATGTTAAAAATACTAGCGTTTCTCATTTTTACAACATTTTTGCAAGCATGATAATAAATGTACACCTGTTTAATTTTTAAAATAGTTTAATATTATTTTGCGCAATATTTTAGAATCCCAAGAAGATAGTGTCATTTGATGCTGATTTCCAGCTTGTAAGGAGGCTTGCATCAGGATACACAACTTCCAAGCCCAAGCATGAAGGAAATTTCTTTTTGGACCAGATAGAAGTGGATAAATTCATTGAAAATTCTTCAAGTGACTTAACCAAAAAAGATGTAGTAAGTATCATTTAAGCAATATATTTGATTTGATATCTGAAGAACCCAAAATTAAGTTTTTAATTTTGTAATAAAAAGTCTTCAATTTTTCATACATAGATTTTGGAGAATTTTCTTTAGGAAATTATTCAAGTTTATTTTGATATAAAGTTGCTTACATGTTGCTAGCAATGTAAGTAGAGCACTGATGATGCTTTTTCTATTTTAAGTTGATTATAATGTGTGGAAGGCCTTGGCATGAATTCCTACACACATACATTGATCTTTTAAATGCTAATCCTTACTGTATTGCAGGACTGTAATGAATTTCAAGCAGGAAATGCACTTAGATCCAAAGTCAAGAACAAAAAACTTGATGTTACAGCAGTCTTTGGATCAGCATGTCGCCATGAGTTCCCATACCTTTTCTTTAACCTTAAACATGGTGAAAGGTAATGTTTATAAATATAACGCTTGGCATGAATTGTCATAACATCATGAGTCTTATTTTCATAGAGTAAGGTTGACAGTAACACTCTTACTTTATAAAGTATAAAACAAATAAGAAAGATGCTACTTGAGCAATGAAGTTATTGTAACGACTTTTAATTTGGGGCCATCCATTTAGTACATACACAAAAAATCTGGCAAAGTTCTTCCTTTCCTTCACCTTGCCATGTACAGATGCATACTTTTTTACACACACACACACACAACCCCTACGAATATACGCTTGACATCCTCTCCCCATTGCCTGGATTCTGTATAATGATCGATAATTCATCCATATAGAAACCATAAAGTATTAAGAATGCTTGTTTAATAAAACACATTCCACCAACGTTGAATGGCTGCTTGCATCAAATAAATAAGCTTCATATACCGTTTTCTAGTGTCCACTAAAATTTAAATGCATACTGATATTTATCTATATATATTTTTAAGGATTTCATTTTCTTTTATTGATACCCTCTTTTCCAAACTTCTTTTTCCTATACACCGTATGTGATATTTCAGATTGATAAAATATCATTGAAGGAAATATGTAGGAGTTTAATAATACATTATGGAGACACATTTGTAACTCTGCTGACAAATTAAATCTTATAGCACAAACTGGGCTCAGTATACTAAATATCAATAAATGTTCTAAACTTTGATGTCCTCTTGTAACATTTTCTTCTCAACAAATGGAGAGCGCTTGAGAGTATTGCACCTACCCATAAAGATTTCCTATTACAAGTCATGACATAGGAGTACTTCATGCATATGAACTCATTTTGAGTTACCGAATTTCAGCCCATATTAAAAACAAACCTCATACTTTTTAATAAGAATAAACCATAACATTTTAGCATCCCTGTATATCTATATTCATTTATTTACAGAATTGGATACTCTGTTTTCCTTTTGGAAAAGGTAGTAGCGGAAAACAAGAATGTTGATCTACATGTCATGTATGATATAGCTTGTGTGTTGCAAAGCCACTTGAAGGTATTGACCATCCAATTGCATTAGAAAATGTATCCTGTATAATTTCACTGTTTTATGGATTTAAATAATATAACACATTTCCACATCTTCATAGTTTACATCCAACTGTGTCATGTTAATGAAGGCTTCAGGGCAAGTTTAAATAGCTAGTGACAACAATGTCATGGGAAAAGTCATCTTTATGCATCTTCTCAAACTTCAAAGGAACAATGCTAATGAGATAATAGTAAGATCTTGGAGCAAATAAAGTAATGTTACACAAGTATATGCCAATCATTAAAAAATATACCTCCTACTGAGTTTCCTATAATAAAAACAAACTCACCCTGCATCTGAGATGCAAACGTTTCCCGGATGCTCTTTTGACAAAAATAGCCATGGGCACTGCTGCTCCCAAACACACCAGCGCAGCCATCGGTGTCCACAAAGAGCCCACCAACATGAATTCCCAGACTACTCAGAACATCACACTAAAGATTTGTACAAAAAATCCATTGTAAGATAGATAGTGTTTATTTCTTCTGTTTGCATTTATATTTGTGATAATTATACTGGATCCATTAGTCACCTGCAGTACTAAATAACACTGATAATAACTTTCTGAAGTACATTTCAACTTTTTGAAGAATTTATTAAAAAAAAATTCCTCCTTTTTGTTGAAGTTTACATAGCAATTGAACATGAGCAGCTGACACAAAATTAGATTCTGAGAAGAAAAAAATACATAATTTTCTAATAGGTGATATAGACCAGACAAATAATAAAAATTAATACAATCAACAAAAATCAACAGCAGATTAATATCTATAATTGGCAATATTACCGAACAAGGTATTATTTATGGAATTGGGTGATGGAAAATGGGGTCAGAAATTAAATTAGTAAGCTTAAGTTGGTGATACAAATATTTTTTTCATTCTCACAGACTGGCTTATCAACTTCAGATGATGCTTCTTCAGCTTTGTCCTGTCTGTACTTGGTACAATATTGTTTTTAAGAGAAACAGCTTCCTCCTTATACTTCTGCTTCTCTTCTTCCTTCATGTTTTTCCATTCATTTGACCAATTACAAAATGTCTGGCCTGAAGATGAATAGTCTGAAAATGGAGGATAGCCTTGATATATTTGATAAGAAAATTCATGTGCAGATATATCTTGTAAAATTAGTTGCAACTCAAAGGAAATTATGAAATAAAAAAATGACATTGCTAGTTGCATTCTCCAAGAAGAATTTACTGATATCACTTGGAATATATAGTTGTTTATTATGTTAACATAATATAACATCCTAAGCAAATAAAATTAATCATGAACATGCTGAAAAAATGTATTGTTTTTAAAATTTCAGTTTTATACTAAGGCATCTTTGAAATGAAAAACATGCATTGTTATCTTAACAATTATAGGTGAAAGGATAGCCAGCCATTAAACTAAAAATGACTCAATGTGCACTAACTGAAATTAAATTATTTTTCAAAATTGTTTACAACTTTTAAGAACGATGTAAACTGCAATTAGAAAGTCTGAAATATTTAGATTGTATTCCTAAACTGGTAAGAAGAAAGTAATTAAATGAAAAGAAACTATACAATGTAGAAAACTATTAAATGTTCTGAAATGGAACATGTACACTGTATAAACATGTAAGTGACATAAGTCAAATATTAATACTTACGTAATATTACAACACCAGTTTATGGGTGGTATAGGTGGGTGGATTTAACAGTACATCAGGTTTAAAGTACCAACTTAAGAATCTTAGAAAGCAAAGATATAAGATCACATAAAATCAAATCATTATTGAAAGCTAAATTTACAGAAAGAGAATGTTCATCTTGTTTTTACATCTTTCTAAACTGCCACAAATATAGCTACAAACATTTTTTAAATTAAGTGGGGTGTGTGAATTACAAAGTGTTATAATAGGCAGACATGAGAAACAAATTGGCTGCCTTCATCACCTGTTAGTGTGCAACTTTAAGAGAGCAAGTGTCTGCAGGTAAAGAAAAAGCATTTTAGACACGATGACAACAACTTTCATACATACCTCACAAGCATCTAGTAATGATATGCATATACAAAGCAGTACAGGAAGTATACCATCACCATGTTATCAATTTTATGCTGTGATATATACGTATAAGTGATATGTCTACACAACAGGCATACAACACGTTTAGTTAATATATGCTTCAAATATACAAAGCAAGAAATACAACAGCATATTCAATGTATATTTACCCACATTTGTTGTACTTTTAACACTGTAACGAATAATAATGATAGTTAAATGTATAATGAGAATACTACATGTGTGATAGATCAAACATGACTCTGTAAAGGAAATGAAAGGAAGGTAAAAAATATTTACAAACTGAAAGGGGGCGGGGGAGCCTGAAGCTGTGTTTATTGTCGTTGATGATTATGAAAGTTGCACTGAAATATTAATGATCTTTCAGAAAATGAAAAATGTGTGAGACAAGATAAAGGAATGAATGTTCTGTATTCATCAGATTTTATTTATGAGGGTGAGAAAATCTATTAATGCATGTTTGGATGAGAAGTTGAATTTTTATATATTTGATTACTTTCCGCATTATCAAACGATTTTGAGCAGACCACCTTGTATAAAAAAGACATGTCTTACTGTTAGCACACTTCTCCTCAGTATTGGCATTTTACTTGAGTAATTTTTCAGGTTTGGGAACATGAATAAATATTTGTGTTCCTTTACAACTAAATGGGGCCATGGGTGTCAAAGAGGACTGAAGTGATTGCCAGTTCTGACTGTTGCAGTCACAACTCTGTGTGGGTTAATCTCTCAGCTAAAACTGTTATGTTAGAAATGTACCAGTAGCTTACTGAGAGTTGGTGGTTCTTACTGGCTTTTTTCCACGTCCTTCCTACACCATTTATACAGACTACAGTTTATATAATTATAGTCTATTTTTGAACTGATAAATGGGTTTAAACACCAAAACAACAATGTCCTTGTTGTAGGTTTTAACACCATTTTCCAGCACAAGATATGCTATAAATGGAAGCCAGTATTAATGGTGTAGGAAACAAATTGGGAAAGCCTAGACCCATGATAAGCTATGAACAATCTTTATCATATTGGATTAACCCGAGACCAGAACCCACACATACAGGTGGGATGCAAGTGATCTGTAATGGTATGTCTTTAGACCGGTTTGCCACGTGGAACCCCAAAAGCAACATTGAAACCAGACACTACTTGATACCAAGAAATCTTATAAGATATATGATTAAATAATAATATCTGACATTAGTTAATAGCAACATACATCAATATATAAATATTCATTCATAATTAAAGGAATAGAGTATCAATGCAAACGCACTGAAAACTCAATTTTACATTGCAATGTGCGCAAAATTAGCGTATTACTCACTAAGACTTTTTCCTGTACAAAAAACGTTGTAGGCAGTTGGACCTTTCATCAGTGGGGCCTTTGGACTCAAAATTTGGGCACCACTGGAACTACGTTTAAGCTTGGCTCGTTTGTTGCCAATCCAATCCTAGAAGTCCAAAAACACATGTTTTAGTATCTTCTCACTGTTAATTATATTACTGAATGTAGGATAGATGAAAATATTATTCACACTAATGTCATTGTGATTTAATTGAAATATCTTTAATAATTTGAAACTTATAAATTGGAAAAAGAATGTTTACACAAACAGAAACAGACAGACTTACAGACAAATCAAAATATGCATCTCTGAATGTTTTGAGACTGAATATATAGTAAGAAATACACAAAGTTTGCATATGCACATACCATAAAAAAGGACTAATTCTTAAATGGTTATGTAGATCTAACTTTTCTAAACACAAAATCTTTCATGAAGGAACTTCAAAAAGGGACCCAACTGTGTTTAGCAAGTTTCCTATGTGTACATAGGCAACATATCCAAATTGGCTTCATAAAGTATATGGACAGTGATCTGAAAAAGATAAAAGGCTGATGTTTATCAAGTCTGAATCTGAGCTACAACAAAGTTATTTTCTTAAGAAAAAAATATGACTTATCAATTAAAAATTCTGGGTATAAATTTATATTTCATAATGATTTATGTCTTTACTACCTTAACTTGCTGCTCTGTAAGAGCAAGATTATCAGCAAGTGTACTGACACTGCCCTTGTCTTTCGTGTTGTAGAGTCCATTGTCCCAGGACGACTCGAGGCCCTTTAACTGACTTTCAGTGAAAACTGTCCTTGGTCTCTTGTTATTCTGTTCAAAGAGAGGAACTATGTACATGATAGCAGAATTATAAAATGTTCAATAAAATGGAAGTGACAAAACATAACATAGGTACATGTATTATCAATATGTAGCTGCTACTGCTTTGAAAAAAAACTTTAAAAAACTGGAGCACTGGTTTATTGTGCACTAGCAATACACCCGGGTTCAGCTATGGCACATGAGCAATATAAAAAGTTCGCAATACCCAATATCTGATCAATTATTATTTTCATTTTAATAAATGCTTTTAAATTTTAGGTCAAAACTCATTTAGAGAAAAATAGTGAGACATTGTCAAGCTATTTGAAGTCAATTGAATCTTAGTGCATGATACATGTGAAACATTCTCTCCATACTTGTACACATAATGCTGTTTTTTTTCAAACATTGAATAAGGATAATCACTCAGCACGACTCTTGCATGTATATGGACCTGTACTTCACTCAAGAAGACTCTTGTGTATATATATCAACTTGACATCTAATTTTCCATTTATACATAAACATATTTTTTCTTGTAGTCATAATTTTATATATTTAAATTCATTTTCAAAATGTTTTGGCCTTAAACCATTACATTAATTGTTCAGAAACTTTTGGGCAGAGAACATCAAAATCTGTGAATGTGCTGACAATGCATGAATTGTTGTGCAAGTGCATAAAGCCTTTTCTAATGACATGATTACCACTCTGGTGGCCTAGTGGTCAGAACATACGACTCGGATGCGGGAGGTCATGGGTTTAATTCCCAGCCAAGTCATACCAAAAATTAAAAAAAAAACAGTACTAAGAGCTTCCTTGCTTGGATAATGTGACTTAGTGGGACATCACACTACATGTCTGCGACATGATGCCCCAGTGCTAGATATCACTAAAACCTGCCATAATGCAGACATGGTAGTGGCATGACTGAAAAATTGTAAAAACTACATCTATAAAAATCAAAATAAAAATGACATGATTACTCATGTTAGATAGTAATTTTCATCAAAGAATACATTGGAATACATAATTTTCATCAAAGAATACATTGCAATACATATGTATGAAACACATAATATGGTAAAAATAGATTTCGCAGGTTATAGTCTTTTCCTGACTATGAGATATCTAAAACAAAAATTTGTTAAGAGTACTGTGCAGGACTCAAAATGGAATTGGTCAATTTTTGTAAAGGTAGACAATGGTACAACTTGGCATTATAATGAGATAATCATACACATTTAGTTAATCTTTTGTAGTTTTCAATATTTCTTCTATCACTTGTCCAGAACAAGTTGTTTCAGAAAATCACATGTCATACAAATAATTTTATTTGACCCACAAAGGTCTTAATTTTTGTTTACAAAATGCTCATGTCGACATATTTTATATACATTGATTATTGCTCCAATATGTTAACACATGGAGAATGGAAAATAATTTTCTGTTATTCAGGCTTTGCCTAACTTATTCTACCGGTATAAAGAATTGACCAAAATGTGTATAAAATGCTCAAGACTTATCAATGACTTCTCAAAACAGCTCTTGTGACCAAATGGCTAAAACATGTCTCGGATGCAGGAGGTTGTGGGTTCAAACCCCAGCTGAGTAATACCAAATACTTCTAACAACAGCAGCTGCTTCACATGATGCTTAATATTAAAGAAGTTAGTGTTAGGAATCATTTGCCTGGTGTCAAGATAATCTGACTGGGTAGGTCATGATGCTACATGTCTGCAGTGTGCGGCCCCAGTGCTACACATTAATATAAACTGTCACACTGCAGAACACAAGGCAATATAACAGATATTTTTAAAATAAAGCTATGCAAAAAATCAAAATAACAAAGACACATGATTTCTAATAAAGGTGCAGTGAAAGAGGGTAACTGGTAAACATACTCCAGATCTCAGCAGCACCAGTTTTATTGAAGATAAAGAGATAAAGAAGAATGGGATCAAACAATTAGCAATAACAAATATTAAGCTCTCATATACAGATGCTGGCCAACCATGAAACTTGAATTCATGTGTACATAGCTTTGGTGTCATTGATCTATATAGGCTTAGGACTTAGACCACTTGGTGACCCAGACTGTTGCTCAACATCGGTATGTGTTTTGCGTCACTCTTGATCACAGAAACCTCACACATCAGTATGTATGTGCATTGTACACAAAGAGTTCATTAGGATTAGGAGATATTCCTATATACAATATGCTGATATTTATGTTGTGTGCATCAGGGTCTTAACGCCTAATGACAGCATGTAGAATGTTTTGATTTAGAATAGCACTCTTAACAAAAATAGAATTTTCAGGAATATCTCACACGTGGCAACTAAAATAAAGATACTTTTCTACAAAGTCAAATATTAACATGGAGCCTAAACAATTCAAAAAGATGTGAGAAGTATGGAACATCGTTATTTAATGAGGAAATTGTTATATATATATATATATATATATATATATATATATATATATATATATATATATATATATATATATATATATATATATATAATTAGAGATATTTTAAGCATAGAGTTTGTTGCCGTAGATTATCAGAAATAGGGCCATCAAACAATACTATAAATCAACAATGTCCATATTGTGTTATTTTTCCCTGCTTCTTGGTACATTTTTAGAAGATTTATATATGCAATATTAGGGTGGTCTTGGGGTGTTTAGAGGCTGTATATCTTTAATTGAGACGCATCAGTTCCATTCGTATATATCTTTCAGTTGATGCCATGAAAACACTTGTGTGTTCATTAGTACTTTCAAGACTGCACTATTGTAACTCAATTCTGTATGGCTCATAACAATATTTACTAAAGAAACTTCAAAACACAGCTGCATGGATCATCTTTAGAGTACCTCAATCTGAGCACACCTCACCACCGCTCTGTACCCTAAACTGGCTATCAATTCGATACAGAATCAAACACAAAATTTGTTCTCTGTGTTATATTTCAATGACAGACTCCAGTTCAACATACCTATCCAGCCTCACCCATGTGTATACACCAGCTAGATCCTTGCGCTCTTCTGCTGATAATCGTATACATATTATTCCCAAGGTGAAAACAAAGTCATATGGACAACGTTCGTTTGCATACCAGGGCCCGGCGACATGGAACGAATTGCCCATTGAAATTAGACACAAAGACACAGTGTTCTCTTTTAAGAGTGCTCTCAAGACTCACCTGTTTCGACTTCAGGGACAAACGTAGAGACCTAATCGTGTTTGGTATATGATATATTTTCTGCATGTTTTTAGGTTTTCCAATTTCATTGCTTTTGTCATTTGTTGTTCTGTAGTGTTGTCATATCATTATTGATGGTGTAAAGCGCTTAGAGCTTTGATGGATTAGGCGCTATACAAAGTCCTCATTATTATTTAGAGAGACCTAAAACACAACAAAGGAAAATTAATTACATGAACACAAATTAACGGACTAGCCTAGTACACAACATTGATATATTTACCATTTTCGGAATTTAAATATGGAAATCTGGTATAAGTATAGCTGTCAACGTATTTAATATAAATCGTAAGGATATATTGGTCAGAGAGATAAACAAATGGCGGATTAACTTAACTAGTAGTCTGGTTCCCTGACCTCTAGCCACGGTAACGGAGTGGAGAGAGGTCAGGGAAACAGACTACGTAAACCAAGCAGATCAATCGGATTACATCGTGGCTTTTCATAAGAAGTCGTTTAGTTAACCGAATATTGGCGGAAAAACCCGAAGGTTTACAGATGTATTGGGAAATTTAAAATAGCTATTTAAATACGAGGAAGGTGGTGATTTTTATTTTGTTTTTCAGGCGATAATAGATTACAGACCAATCAAAATGATTCCACATTAAAGAAGTAAATAAAGCTAACCAGTGGTTTTTTTGTATTATATAACGTTAAAATGGATTATTTTGATTATAACCAACACTCTCCCTACTCATCTGTTATTGTGTTAATTTCCAATAGTAATTGAATAAATTTGTATCGTCTGTTCAATACAAATGCCGCTGGGCTGTTTGTTAGAAAATGTCGCACATGCGCAATAGCAGTCTAAGTGGCAGTTAACAATGTTAAGCCTTGAACGCTTATAACGTATACCGTACAGTATAAAAGTATACGTTGTTAACGCCCGAGAGCCTTAACAGTGGTAACAAATTAAGCCTTGATGGCTTTAACAATATAGGGATCGGGTGGTATTTCACAATGTATGCCACTGTGGTTTGACCTAGAGATTACATTCAGAATTATATTTATGGTCGCTTGGTGCAGAAAGATCTCTCAATTTATTAAATGTATAATGCGTACAGCTCTTCCACAACCTCACCAATCTTCCATTGTCATGTACCAAGAGTATGGGCCAAATTGTCATCTATTGACTATTCCCAGCCGTCTTCATAGTTTGGATTCTCTGTCTTGAATCTTAGAAATATCAAAATGTGTATATACTATATTCTGTTTAGATAATATTCGTCTTTGGCAGATGATCAGTTAAATTTCGTATATATTATTCAGAGACCAAACAAAATATACATATAGATTCTTGTCTTCAACTGTGTAAGAGGAGTAGGCGAACATTATTACATAATCCCGCTTTTTCTTTGGTAACGGCTGGACCACCATTCCGTTCTATATCAACAATCAGCTTAACTAAAATGGTCATATTTATATAACGAATTCGTCATTATCTGTATATAAAGCTATTGTTAGCTTGAATGTTAGTTAACCAAAACTCTCAGTATGAATAGAGGTTTTAGTATAAGAGGTAATCATTATCTTGAATTGAGACACACTAATGTATATCTAAGTGCAGACACATCAAGTTTAAACTTGTATAAGCATTTTTTTAACAAAATGAAGCAGAATACAATATCTCTGCTAATTATGTTCTTCAGTTCTAAATTCTCCACGTAATGTTTTCAATAACAGATCAATAAAACAAAGATCCAGTGTGTGATTTATTATTGTTGTACACATTACTGAGCAATATTTTACATTCTCTAACAGTTATTCCAATATGATGCTAAAACAGGCGAGGGATGTTTTAGAGGGTGGCGGAATGGAGGTAGGATAGTGTTAAATGGTTCATGTTTTCCATTTGGATTCGTTAACCTCTTCAGTTGACATAAAATATATTCGGAAAACCTTTAACTGCACCGTTTCACGTTTATTGATGTATTCATAAGTTAATATCAGTAGATTTGTGTATGGACATCATTTTCTAAAAGCTCTTGTCAACCTAATATCAATTGTAGCGAAGTTATTCCAATTTTAGGATGCCACATACTTGCTGATTTCTTGTACGTTATGCTGTTATGCACTCATATTGTTCTATCGATACGATTTTTTTTATCAGGAACTGTTATCGAAACAAAATGAGATAAATATATTGAGCGAAACATCTTTTTCTTTCATAAAATGTTTCTACTCATAACAATTCATGAATATTTGTCATTATTATATCTCTACGTATATGTGTTCTTTAGTTTCAAGGAAAGAAGAAGCCTGAGATAAATTTGAGCAAAGAGCTTAAAATATTGAATACTTCAAAACCCATCATAACCTATCGTGCGTGTGAACACCACAAGTCACCTATCTTCATAACAAGCTACTTGCCAAGATCAAATACAATTACCAAGAACATAGAGCTGGTTAGCTGAAGAAAAACGTACACACAAGTAGAAAATAATAACATGCGAGTAAAAATAAATTGAATTGAATATTTAAATTCATGGCAACTGTGACGGCTTTCGAATTCATGGTAACGTTGAAAGTTGTTTTATCTTTTCCTGCGTAGTTTACTCTCATAACTAATTACGCATTTCCGGATTTCATCGCATTTTAACGCATGTTTCTGATATTTTACCGTGTTACCTGTTCTTTTTTAATATATAACAAGGTTGCCTACAATTTGATTGTCATCTAAAATGTCTATTACAACTTCTATTTGGCCTCTACTTAAATGTACACAAATTTTGATATGAAAAGCTAAAAAGTCTATTATAACTTCTATTTGACCTCCACTTAAATGCACACATATTTGATATGAATAGCTCAAAAGTCTATTATAACTTTTATTTGAACTCCACTTAAATGCACACATATTTGATATGAATAGCTCAAAAGTCTATTATAACTTCTATTTGACCTCCACTTAAATGCACACACATTTGATATGAATAGCTCAAAAGTCTATTATAACTTCTATTTGAACTCCACTTAAATGCACACATATTTGATATGAATAGCTCAAAAGTCTATTATAACTTCTATTTGAACTCCACTTAAATGCACACATATTTGATATGAATAGCTCAAAAGTCTATTATAACTTCTATTTGAACTCCACTTAAATGCACACATATTTGATATGAATAGCTCAAAAGTCTATTATAACTTCTATTTGAACTCCACTTAAATGCACACATATTTGATATGAATAGCTTAAAAGTCTATAACTTCTAATTGACCTCTACTTAAATGCACACACATTTGATATGAATAGCTAAAAAGTCTTTTACTTCTAATTGACCTCTACTTAAATGCACACACATTTTATATGAATACCTCAAAAGTCTCTATTACAACTTCTAATTGACCTCTACTTAAATGCACACATATTTGATATGAATAGTTCAAAATTCAAGCATGGTTTAACACTCAACGTGACAGCACAAACTAATATATTTTATTTGGAATACATACAATATATTTGGCAAAAATCAGATAAAGTTTTACGACATAGTAAGGTTATTTTTTGTGTTTAAGATGAAAATTATAATATCGATAGCCAGGAAAATGAATACTAATTTACTAATTTTGAGGTTTTTGGTTTGACTGACACAATAATGTCCATAATTGAAGGTTCTATCCATTAGGGAAATATATATGGTATCCCAGACAACCTAATTTATTCATGTTTTCCAAATGTGCCAAGGTTAATATATTTTTAGAGCTTCTCAGAACAAGATACAAAACGTTATGTATAGTATTACAACTTTGTATGGCTATGGTAAAAATACATCTAATATTGTTACAGTTTCAATATTTTATCCATTATGGAACCGGGCTAGGTAAATTTATATATTAAATACCCCATTTTAAAAGATGATGGTCTTTAATTGCCTAAGAATTATTACTGGTATTATTGTCAGAAGATGTCTACAACTAAGCAATTTGGATGCAGATTTCATTTGTTTTTTTGTTTCACTCGCACAGGTACTGTTGCACATAAATGTCAAGGTCTCAAGAAGCCAGATGTTTATGGTGGGCACAGACAGCGGAATGTTTCTCAAACGCGATCCGGACTAGACATTATTACTATTGACTGTTTCATACGCATGCAGCATATTACCTCCGCTGTGCAGGATGATGCCACAGTGATAATTGCATTAAACGTAATGCAGACTGCATTTTTCTGCGAGTTTTAATCCGAAAGGCATTAGTCAAGAATACGAAGATTTTCCGAAAGAAACAGTTCAGAATTCTTCATTTGTAGTGATGGATCCAAATCTTACATTGCTACATGGTAAAACGTAGCAGACTTAACAATATTCCAATAAATCGCATCGGAGCTGCTATACACAGGCTGGTTCTTATTCCCGTGCTGCTTAGGTACTAATGTGAATAGACAATGGACTACGTTACAATGACCGAGGGTAGCGGTATTGCAGTGTTCGTCACGACACAGTTATCTTTTGTATATATCAAGAAGCGTCTGAAGTAAAACTTTTCTTGTGCGGAAAATATTACGATTTAATCGTTACAACCGGTTCCAAAAAAAAACAAACAATAAATGTTCCCTATCTTCAGAGTGGTATGTGTGAGGCAACTAAGCATCGCATAAGGTTTCAACAAAAAGTGCATTTGATGGCGAATAAATAATATGAAATAAAATTTAATTTTAGATCGCAGGCAACCATTTACTTCATAACTCACGGAGCCAGCTAATACGAGGTTTTATATTATATTTATTTACATGGAACAACAGGTAGTTTAAGAAAAGGCTAATGTTATGCAATAATAAAATTTGGCCCGAAAGCATTTCTATTTTATCTTGGTCGCCAAAAAGGCAATATTTTAAACAAGCAGGGAGATCTCATTTGGCTAAATGTATAATGTGGCCAACTACAAGTGCATTTTGGGAGTAGCGCATATTATAAATTGAATCGTTTTAAATGTTTGCCCATAGATACATCCTGCGATGATTACATTTATATCAGATATGACAGACGTAAATCTAGGAATTCGTTTTTCGATATAAATCAAGCAAACTCGGTAACTGGCTTTGAAATTATGCTTTCCGTTATATTGGCTGATATCGATAGTCAAACGTTCATTTGCCGTTTATGATCCTTAATGAGCCATAACATTTTATCCACACTTATTCATTTTATTTCTTGGTTAATGAGAATATATATTCAAAATACAAATGTAAAAAATCCAATTGAAAATTTTTAAGCAATAACTGCATGGGAGCCTATCTAATATCGCATTTGCACCTGTTTACGATAATAAACGAATGCAATTTTTTAGTTTTCAAATTATTACTTCAGAAGACATCTGTATACAGCATATAGATAATTTGTTCGGTGATTTTGGCACTTCTTGGGCAAGGAAGTGAGGGTCATCATTCCATCATGTGCTGTTCAGAGGATCCGCACTGCCTTTCCTGATCAAAACCTGAACTACACATGCTTTCATGAGGTTGACAGCGATTAAACCTTCTAAGAAGATTTTGACTAGCAATATCTTATCAGGCTTCTCATACAGGCTAGACATAGGTGGTGGTATATTTACCCAAAGTTTGACTCCTTCATCATTTACCTGTCCAATTCTGAATGCTGTTTTCATCAGACTTTCAACAAAATTAGTAAATTAAAGAAAATTTAATATGCATTGTATTGTACAAACCAAAAGCTGCAACTTTGTGTTGAAGTTAATACATGAATTAAAAGTATTTGTCTTTACAATTGTTTGCATATTTTTTATTATTTTACCATAGGGCGAAATCTTGATCTTTAAAATTAAAGGAATGTCAACTTTAACAAATATTTTGCCTTTACTGTTTGAATTTTATATATAGAAAAATAATATAGGTACTTACACTTGTTACAACAGTATTTATATCTCTAAGTGACATACTCCGTTCTGTTAATTAATTACTAATGCATATTCGTACTATATGAGGAGTCAACTAGGATTTTCCCGACAGTGTATTCTCCATTCTTGTACTTTGGATACACTATTTTATATCTGGCCCTCCTATTCTTAGCGCTCGCTTGCTCTCTTTGGATATTTTCATTAAAATGCAATGCAACTAGCCAAAGCCTATTTCAAAGTAAATAAAGATGCAAAATACAATACATAATTCTATCAAAAACCAAATACTTTATTTGCAAACATTTCAAAACACTAAAAACTGTTATACAATGTTACATTGCAGGATATCAAAAAATCAGATCTTGATATCTATGATTTAATTTGAAGATGAATATATTGGACTATATATAAAACAGTGCAAAACCTGAAACAGTATTTTTGTGTGTGCAATAATAATAGATTTACCTTGAAAGCACTCCATGATAAGAGAAACCAATCATCTTTGGTGCAAAATGATTGATTACAGAGTGGTATCCTTCCAGTGCTGAAGTTTGTTGTCCAGATGACAGCGTTGGCACAACTTTTCTCATTTGCTTGCTGGTCACAACCTCTTCAAGCTTTCAAAATACTTTAGATCCTATAAGTTATAAAATATATTCATCTTAGCTTCGTTTTATGCTATCTTACATGAAAATTAAAATGTGCACTAACAAAAATATATCTAAATTCAATAAATTACTAGACCAATAAAGTGAGTCACATGTCTATATGACATGTACTCCATAAGACCCCAATGTGCTTTTGCATACATCATGGGTTTTTATTTTAAAAATGTAATGGCATGTACATTGGGAGTTTAAATATTGTGTTTCCATAACAAAGATAATTTTGAGGTATACAATATTGTAAAATTTCTACTCCCTTTGGTTGTTGTTGTTGTTGTTCTAGTGTTTAATGCCATTTTTTAACACAATATAGGCGATACAAGGCAACCAGTATAACTGTTGGAGGAAGAACCCTGGAAAACCCTGGGAAGAACCATCGACATTCCATTTGTAGATTTTTATTAATTGGGGGTGGGAATAAACTTCATCATGTTTGTAAATATCTATGTTTAATCTGATGCACACATTAGTCTGACAATGAAATATATATGTAGGCCTTCTAAATCAACCAGCAGAAATATTTCTCTATTCAAATGGTCAAAATTGAAGGCATCATGAAAATTGTGAGAATATTTATCAAATATTTATATTATATTTATCAAATGTTTATATCTCAGTTCTCGATTGATTGGATGTTTACTGCATTATTTCGGAAATTATGTAAACGTTCTACATGGTACACATGGAAATGATGTGGTGACTGATTTAGGGTACACATGGAAATGATGTTGTGACTGATTTGTTGAATATCATAGATATAATAATATGGTACTTGTCATTAAAACTTACCATTGCTGCTTCTCTCTTTGAATAACCCCTCCTTTTTTTCTTCGGCTGTGACACTTGTCAAGTAACTTCTTCTGATGGTGACAACATTTGAAGTCTACACAGCTGATGCGTTGGTGTTGAAGGTTATGATACCTTTGTTTACCTTGGTTTGGTTGTCAGTTTCCTCCACACAGTGGATAGACGGGACATCATCATCATTGAGTTTGACTTTCTTTGGTGCCCTACACATATGATCAACCTCAAATCTATACGTAAAAGGGAAGCATTCGGGCGTGAAATGAAAGAAGCAGAGGGCAAAAAACTCAGTCGGACTATCCCAGTTTTCTCTTTTGATTTTTACAAAGTCTGTCCACCTACGACGAAGTGATAGGTCTTTCGGGAAGGAATGCATGGAAAACCCATCAGCATTTTATTCCCACAATTTGCTGCAACACATCTGACCCCGCTGCCCTTGCTTGTACCTCCACGATGTGCTTTTGGCATGATTGGGATGATAAAATTACTAATATGGAACGGAAAACGTGCTTTGTTTATGTTTCGATAGAAACGGAAGTAAGGCGTGTGTTCATAATATGACCTCAGACAATCTATACACTCTGGAAATTACCGATGTGTAATATTTTCGAAAACACCTGAGCGTATTTCTCACTTATTATGGAGAATTTTTTTATCGGGTTTGTTTATACCGCCTCCAGACTTTATTTTCAATTCAAATAATACTAAATTTGATTTACGATATCTACACTGGTATGGCACTTTAAGACTAGCCCATGCGCTATAAATCTTTATTCAACTCCGCATCTCACTTGATAACTTGCTAATAAATGGAACGTTTGAAAGTGTACATAGAGTAATGATTTTGTTTAGAAAACAATTGATTTTACTGGATATATTGGAGTAAAGGGTTTTGACAGAGGAACCTACGCTCAACTCTTTTATTTGCTTTATATTGTAATTTAGTGTGCAACATCTAAAGTCGTTTCAACTAACCTCATATCCTGATCACTAAGATACGGTGTGATTGCCATCCACAAGGCTGGTGAGGCAATTCGTAACCACTAAAATAAACAAAATCATGTGTGTATGAAATGCTCGTTCCATTTAAATAGTTTTAAAATCTATTTGAATTTCTATGAAAAGCTTGGTTCATATGCATGTCTGTCTGAGTGCTTAAAATTACTTCAACATTATAATTCATATTGACATTACAACGTTTACCAATTGGTAAATACGTAAATTCAATCACAATTAGGAACTACACAGATATAACTTTCGTTTCACAATAATATCCGCTAAATTTAGTAATATATATATATATATATATATATATATATATATATATATATATATATATATATATATATATATATATATATATATATATATATATTCTTGAACAGAGAGAATATGGTTTATTTATTACGGTGATTAGAATGAACCTTTGATCTGGATTATATATATATATATATATATATATATATATATATATATATATATATATATATATATATGCCTTGATGGTAAATCTATATAGGACTACGTATCCTCGTATTTTCGCTTATCATATTATTGCCATATATAGTTCTGTTTATTCAGTTTCCAGAATACATTTTGTTATACTTAACTTAAAGATAGCCAGGATATCTCTCTTGATGCATAAGTGTTGGCTGTGGAGATGTGCTTGGACAGCGATTTCCAATTAGTAACAATAGCCCTAATAGTACAGCCAAAACGCATCATTTGCAAATTTAAATAACCGCGATCAATCCATCAAGAGAGAGAGAGAGAGAGAGAGAGAGAGAGAGAGAGAGAGAGAGAGAGAGAGAGAGAGAGAGAGAGAGAGAGAGACCACTATGTCTTTTATTTTAGTCTAGGATTTTCTATTATGATGCCTTCAGATGCTTTGCCGATTACTTGTATCACATCAGAAACGTCATATTTTCAATTGTGCATGCCAGTTAGATCTTCTCATGAAAGGATGCTCCTGCTATATTTAGATAAAATGTGGATTGTTTTATATTAGCTGTTCTTATCGTTTCTGCCAAAACGAAGTAAAGCTGATAAAAAAATAGATGAATTAAGTTCTCGCAATAGAGCCCTGTATTTATTATGATAGTAGTCAAAATGAAAATCTAGCATAATGATCAATCACAGAAATCCTAAAGTTCACTGTTAACTTGATTTTGATACTGATAGGTCTGGGAAAGAATGTGTAAACTATATCATTTTAACTTCCTTTCTGGCTCGTTAATATTCGACTCTGTGTCTTGCATTTAAATATAAAGTAACTATATTAGATCCTTTGCCATTAATACCACATATTTGTAGGATGATACTGAATTCAATCGATCCATCGAGCGTACCACTTGGCAATGTTAATGTCTCACAGAGGATGCCATTATTAGGATTGCATCCGTAAACCTATATCATTTTTGTCACCCTTTCCCAAAAAGGAGGAATGCATACATTCTGAGTTGTTTGATACTCAAACGCGTATTCTGTACATATCTCCAAACGATACTTGTTGAACGATTTTGGCCAGCGTGACGTTGGGACAAAATGTGTGTACGTTAACTCAGAGAAAGTTTATTATCGATGAAGAAATAATGGTGCGGGTGAAGTCGATGCAGATACCAAATACGTTTCCTCACGTACGTTGTTATTTCATTTCCGCAAATCTTTTATTTGAACACATAAGCTGACATAAATAATATTGGCCCGCTTGCATCGGATGCAATGGGTTTAGCCTGGCTTTTAATGGATTTAACGCCGTGTTGTTTTCATTACTTAGTAGGTTATATATGACGGCCAGTATTGTTGGTGTAGCACCTTGAAATCCCCCAGGAAAAACTACTGACACAAGCGAAGCAACAATCAAACTTTTTCAGATACCCAGGTTGGATAAACTTATACTACTTCTAGTCGAACTGAGCGAGATGCTAGTGATGTGTAACTGTAGTAAAACCGATTTCGTGTGCTACAAAATGTTCATATATGATGTTCTTTACCTTTAGTTGTGTTTCTACTGATATTTTCCGTGCGAATATACACAAAATACAACACACCCACAACAGTATGTCATATACATTATCGCGAAGGATGCAGCACGAAAACATTATTTTTTGCATAATGCAAACCTATATATTTGACCATACAATATGAAAAAAAAATTGTTTGTACGAGGGAAGAACGGATATATTTACCTCGTAGGTACTGTCGAGTACTTTCAGCCACTCTTTGAAAAATATCTGTTATTTACTCCAGGTTAGAAAACGTATATAAACAATGAGTACTCCATGTGCTGAAAGAGAGAGTATTTGTATGCGTTATTATCACTGGAGCAGTTTAGCTTCAACTTCAATCGGCGCGAGTATTGATGTTGACATCATCAACACCTGAAACTGACAATGATAACTTTTCAAAACCTTTTAAACTACTAGGATTCATACCAAATGTTTCCTTACGAATAGATTTTCAGATACAGACGTCAACATATGACTTGTATATATTAAGCAGGAGAGTACATTAGACTGCAACGGTTCGCAAACTTACTAATGATAACACATTGTATTATTGTGATGCCCTCCACCCAAGTAAATAAGTTGTGCTGATATTGGGTAACCGTTGACAAATGCATGTGATCTATATTTGATATTGTTTTCAGCATAATTCAACACAAACCATACACTAAAATTAGTTTACTTTCAACTGAATATCTAAATTCAAACAGACCAATTACTCTTAGCGAAGCTGTTATTACAGTGTTATTACAGTGTTATTACAGTACAAAATGTAACTTTCATAAATTGAGGTAAAACACCTAAACTATTGTCAATTCGGCCTTCGTCAACCAAATATTAAAGTTAGAATACAAAATACATTACTGCATTGTTGAGAAAGTATTATGTAACGCAAAATAACTCAGCTCACAATCTGAAAGGAGCTATTGACTGTCAAGGCTTTTTTTCTACACTAGAACACGCTTGAATTATTTTGAGCTAATTCAAAGTACTATTGACGATCAATATATCTGTCTATATCTATATATCTATCTATCTATCTATCTATCTATCTATCTATCTATCTATCTATCTATCTATCTATCTATCTATCTATCTATCTATCTGTCTGTCTGTCTGTCTGTCTGTCTGTCTGTCTGACTATCCATCCATCCACCCGTCCGTCCGTCCGTCCGTCCATCCGTCCATCCATCCATCCATCCATCCATCCATCCATCTATCTATCTATCTATCTATCTATCTATCTATCTATCTATCTATCTATCTATCTATCTATCTATCTATCTATCTATCTATGTGTGTGTCTTTATCTGAAAACAAATCGCTAATGATAATAAGACAAATAAAAGAAAAGCTACGGTCTCCATGAATCTAGGGCAGTATATTTTGGAATCAAATCGATGCTTAACTGATTTTGAATAGTATCAGTCTTTTTTAGAAACAATTTATCATGACACAGCATTGGACTTCAGAAGCGTTACTAGTTATCATGACACAGCATTGGACGTAGAAAGCGTTACGAGTTATCATGACACAGCATTGGACGTCAGAAGCGTTACGAGTTATCATGATACAACATTGGACGTAGAAAGCGTTACTTGTTATCATGACACAGTATTGGACGTCAGAAGCGTTACGAGTTATCATGACACAGCATTGGACGTCAGAAGCGTTACGAGTTATCATAACACAGCGTTGGACGTCAGAAGCGTTACGAGTTATCATGACACAGCATTGGACGTCAGAAACGTTACGAGTTATCATGACACAGCATTGGACGTCAGAAACGTTACGAGTTATCATGACACAGCATTGGACGTCAGAAGCGTTACGAGATATAGGATTCTTTGACAAAAGGAAGGGTTAGATTTTTTTTATTCTTAATCATTCAAGATACTTCCACAGCTTCACAACCTAGAACATACAGCGGAAGTAATGCCCGGTAGACAAATTGCCGCACATTGATCATGTGATAAAGATAAAAGAATACATTATTTTTGTCTCTATGCTGAATACATTTTCTCCAGCTTACGCAGACATTTATGCAGCTGAATAGAGAATTTTTTACCACTGTTTTTCTAAGGCATGTTGATGTAGTCTATGTAGTTTATCGGTTGGATAGTAAAAAGGGATAAGCAAACGAAAAGCATTCGTTTGGAAGGGTTGGGACTTTCCTAGCACAATATAAACAGTATCAAGCATTTCAAGAAATCTGATTAAATATCAGAACCGTACCATACATCTCAAAGACATGAACTGAAACATTTCGATGAACTCCTTGAAGATAATTGTTCTGAAATTTCTACCGTATCACAAGGTTTGAACTAAATGGTCCCGCTATATTTCAAATCTGCTAATTCTGATGTCTACAGCAAACCTTTTATTCTCTGATAGTTACAAGAATATCCCGATCGAATCGATGACACCACATCCTGTCAAAACGTTCCCTCTAAGCAAATGGTGCATGTGCGAGAGCAGCAGAGAGGGTGAATCCTACAACATTTTTTGTTTTTATTTCTGTTTATACCCATCCAAATAACACTAGACCCTTCTCGCGAAAAAATGACAGTGAACATGGGATTCGCATTCGCGTTTTCGTTGATGTCGCAACGTCGTTGTCACTCACCCTCTCTGCTGCTAGAACTTTCAATTCTAGGTTTACGGTGATTTTAACCGAATATTTTATCAAGTCCGATACGATATTGCGTCCTAGGGTCTGCTAAATTTATTGTCACAAATCCGTGTGGTTTTGACTGAGCGTGACTAAAGAAATTTCTAAATTGATTATGATTCATATCACCGCTGCACCAGGTCTGATGAATATTTCGTAGCGTATGAGTATCAACGCCGTTAAATACACACAACACATTGCAGTTATCTCTGATCACTTTTGGTATCTGAGTGTATCGTTGAGTGACATAGATCACATCAGTGTTTTTATGCCTGCCTCGGGAAAATATTCTAGCAGGATTTTTTTGATTATCTAACATGATATCATCGTATACCACTAAATTGTTAATACTTCCATCGATGTCTTCCACGGAAGGGGCTTCCTCTATATCAGTAATAAACTCAATAAAATCTTCATCGATTTGAAATTCTTTTGCTTTCTCGTTAAAATCCTTTAGCACTTCATAGCATCGCTGATCGTCTACACTCGGGGCTATTAAATACAATTTGTTCCATTTCATCCATCTCGTTATCAAATTAAGTAGCAGTTGTGTCTTTCCGCTTCCAGATGGTCCGATTATAATCATTCTAATTGAATTCGGCAACATTTCATGATGTTTAATAGGTTCCCGTCGTCGGGTAGCTGAATAATCAATTATATTCATGCCGTTATATATAAATTATGGATCTATATTGTGTGAAGTGTAAAAAACGTACTGGCACAGATGACTTGACGACGATTACAACTAAAAATAACCGATCAGCGCTTTCTGGTAAATGCGTACAATGTAGTACAAAGAAATTTAGATTTGTTTCTAAACCCAAGGAACTCAAGGAACCTTTAAAAAAAACGAGGAGGTGATATCGCAGCCAAGCTAACTAAACTCCCTGGAACCCCATGGGCAAAATACCCTGGAGAAAAGCACCTTCCAGGATATAGCTACTGTGGACCGGGAACAAGACTTGATATCAGACTGAATGATCAAAATCAGCCCCGACCCGGTGAGGAACCAATAAACGCTATTGATAAGGCCTGTCACCTTCATGATGTTGCTAATAAAAGTAGCAATTTGCAACACAGGCATCTAGCAGATGTGAAATTAATTCATGCGTTGAATTCTATCACTGATAAATCCTTCAAAGAAAAATTGGCTTCCTTTTTGATAAAATCGGCAATGAAAAGCAAATTGATGTTAGGTGCTGGTAATTAATAACAACATGGAATCTATTTATTATTCCCCAAGAGGATACTGGAGGGGTAAATCAGCAATCCATAAACTCGCTAGCGCCGCAAAAGTGAAAAAAACCACTGCGGCTCATTGGTTATCCAAACAGGCACTATGGCAAATTTATCTACCACCGCCTAAACAAATTCAATTCTCGCATTTTGATGTGACAGTTCCTAATGAAGTTCATCAGGCTGATCTATTATTTCTGCCACATGATCGTGGTTACAAATACGCATTAACCGTAGCTGATATTGCAAGTCGATACAAAGAAGCAGAACCGTTAAAAACAAAATCAGCCACTGAAGTGGCTTCTGCATTTGAAAGGATTTATCGAAGGAGTCCTCTGCACTGGCCAAATCTATTACAAATTGATCCTGGCAAGGAATTTCAGGGTGCAGTGTTATCAATAATGAAAAATCATAAAGTCACTATCAGACGAGGACATACTGCGCTACATCGTGATCAGGCAATTGTAGAACGGTTTAATAAAACCCTTGCTGAGCGGTTATTTGGATATCAATACGCAAAAGAATTCATCCAAGAAAAAAGATCCCGTGAATGGGTTAAAAGGTTACCAGCTGTGATTACTGCACTGAATAACGAGATTACTAGAACCATCAACATGAAACCTATCAATGCGATTAAAAAGAAGTCAATACCTGAAATGGAAATTCAAAAAGATTTTAGCGTTTCCCAACCAATTCTTGGTAGTAATGTCATTGTGAGGTACTTATACGAACCAGGAGAGCTTGAGGGTGGCACAAAAAGGGCTACTGATCCTATTTGGAGTGTTACTGCACACAAGATATCTAGTATAACACGATCTACGGGTAGACCTCCAATCTATAAACTGGATTCAACTGCCCCTCAACGGGGTTTTACTAGACAACAATTACAAGTGATACCTGAGGATACTCAATTACCACCGCATGGGCTTAACTAGCACCCTTGCGTCTATTGCACTCAAGACAAGTCAACATCACATTATTTCTGACATGACCGAGATTGTTATTTTTTCTGTCAACGGTGAATTGGCGAGGATCCTTATCCGAATACTGCCAACGCATTATACAATTGCAACTTGCGCAGTGATTATTTTGTTGTTGCTTCAAAGTGATTATTAATTCAGCATCAATATCAAGTTCTCGTTGTTTTTTTTTGTCTTGTTGTTTGTAACCGGAGAGTTTTTTATCAATAATATCATTATCATCGCCAATGATTTCATCATCGCCACCAATGATTTCATCATCGCCTGACTCTGTCAGGACAATTCTTCGAAGTTGATTTATTTTTCGTACTCTAGACACTGCGAGATAGACTAAATTCGACCATTCTATGCGATTATCTACCATCCAAACAATTGTATCCGATATAGTCAATCCCTGTGAAGAGTGTATTGTTGCTGCATAACCTAGCGTCCATGGGGATTTATTAGCACGCAATGCATCTTCAACGACATTGATATCAACCAGCACAATGTCATTTAATACGAGAATCTTCTTTTCACGCCCTGACTCTGTCAGGCCTGGAATATCAACTTCGATGTTCTGTTTTCGTGTATCCGATGGCCTATAACAGAGGGGCACTGGAAGTGTTGCAAATTTTTGTTTATGCAATTAAAATAACTTCATCTGAAGTGTGTCCCTGACTATTTTTCTACTTGCAATGATTAAATCATTTGGTCTCCACGCTTCCCAAAACTCATTCATGGGAGTTTCCGAAATTATTTCACGGGCTATTTCACACTGGATTTTATCCGGTTGTAATCTAATTAGTTTCTTAAATTCTTTTAATTCATTATCAAGTGATCTATGATCGGTATCAATTTTTTCATAATAGTCTACAAAACCCTTTAGCCATTCATGGGGAGATGCACCGACAAATGGTGGTGGTTGGCCGTGATCACCGCACATGACGACTTTTGTATTTTTTAATAACAACCACTCAAGAAATATTTTTAAGACATCTTCGGACACTGTGTCTATTTCATCCCAAATGATAATTTCAGGAATAAATTTCTCTCCCATGCGCTCAGGAGTCCATTTATCTCCCTTCCATCGGAAAAAGCTGTGATAAGTGCAAGCATTTACCCCTCTCTGTATCATTTCTCTTGCAAGTCTATGAGTTGGTGTTAGCACAATCATGTTTGGATTGGAAACACGAAATAACTCAATTACCCGGGTTGTTTTTCCTGACCCGCCACAACCGTTTAAATAAACTGTTTTATACAGGCATATTGGATCAGAAATCGGTGGTGCACTAGAAAATTCTGAACACTGATTGCTTTCTAAGTAATTATTTTCAATGGTAACATCTGCTGATGGAATATAATCATGAAGCATTTCCTTCTTAATTCTCCATGACCCCCAATTCTCGTTGCCAGTAGCCTTAAAATCAGCCATTTTGCTATTTATGTAAAATGAGTCAGTAGCAACTCTAACTGCGGTGGTAGGAAATCTACTGATCATTGAAAATAAATTAATAGAAGCATAACCAAGCATAGAAGCTCTCAAATGTGTGTACTGCGGATTGTATCCATCAGTGTAAGTAACAATTGTACCCAATTTGGTTCCATCGGACATTAATGCGTCCTTACGATTGACATATAGGCCCCTATTCGTTAAATCCGTGATTACAAAATCGTATTCAGCATTGTCTATAATCAATCGTGAAGAATATCTCGTATTATCATCTTTGCCACCTTGGGTAAATTTACCGATTATTCTTCGTCCAAGGTCTTTTGCTTCATTGTTTCTGATTTCAAATAACTGTTGGGACCAATCCATGATTTGTTGTTCACTGAAATTTGGAAACAGTTTTCGCTCTTCGCTAATTATTTTTTCTAGATCAGGTTGTGGTAACCAGACTGATTTCTGTGCTCGATAGGATATAATTGCTTCACTGACAATTAATGATTTTAACATCTTACAATCAAGCATATACCGTAATAACACTATTGGCATCCAGTGTTTTTCAGACATGTGTTTACCAATCCAAAGATAACTACACGGATGAAGTCCTGTAGCCATTTCAAATGATACTACACAAGCGAATCCGGTTAAATCGAAATGTGGCAGTGGTCCATTAATAGCAACACGGGTCATTTCGTGTGTAGGGTGTCCAAATCGTTTGAAATATTTCTCGCATTCTCCATACCCAAGAAAACTTCCTGGATAACACGCAATCATATCAACTGAAATAACGGTATCAGCGGTGTATTTTGTGTTCCATAATCCTCCATGGCCGTATTCAAGACAAGACAATTTGACCTCTGATAAGAACTCACTTCGTGTTGGTTTCCACGCGTTTTTCTTCCTAGCAAAATGTGCTACAACTGATGGAAGTGTAAAACAGTTTGCTAATAATTGATCGTTGTCTTCCCCCAGAGAACTCTGGGGAGAAAACTCACTAGCTAGTTGTTTCATTTGATTATGCAGTTCTTCAGTGCGGTACAATTCTCCGTTGGGCCTTACAAACTGATCAAATCTACATTCTTCGTCTGAAGTACTATGAAATAGCCACACTGACACAGGATCTTTTTTACTCAAATGGTAAATAGCATCAAATAATTTCTGCTCTGAAAAAAACTCTTCGGTTCCAAACAGAGTTTGGGATAGATATTTTACGGTTCTATCTCGTGGGAATATTGTTACTGCAGATGACCACGCGTGTTCGTTATGATCAATAATCTGTATTGGGGTTCCATTTTTATTATATTTCGATTCGTATAATACTTCTCCGGTGATTGTCCTTACCGATATTGGAAATCTCAATGATGTTTCTAATTTGGCTATATCTTGAATTGTTGCCCCATGCTGTTTCACTGTCAGTTCCCATTCGGTTATTTTTTTTCGTCTTAGATCAGTTAGTTTATTTCCCCGGGACGCATTTGTGAAGTGTTCCATTATTCGTGCTGCTACACAATTGAGCCCTGTCGAATATTTCATGGGTGCTAGTTTTGAAATATCAGGTTTTTCATTGAGCGGATAGATCCCGTAAACAACTGCTGTGACAGGATAAGATCTTTCGTAGTAGGGTTTATCAATTCCAGTCAAAATTCCTGGTTTTGAATCCTGAGTCACAGTGACAGTTTTTTTGTCTTTAAGAATAGGCTCGTATTTGTCCCTAATGATCCATTTTCCATTATCACGGATAAGGAATTTTATTCGAAAAAAATTTCTTTCTTCCCCAACATTTGAGATTATCACTGCTGCTTTTTCATCATTCATGGTAGCGTCAACAACACCATCAATTCGAAATGTTGACCAACAATGAGCTGCCCCATCACGCTTGAATTCATTAAAACAGTCTCTGATTTTACTAATCAAGGTTCTATCAAGAATTTTATTCTTTGGTGTATCAGAAACTCTATCAAGATTGAATTGAACACTTTTCCAAGGCTTAATTTTCGATAATCTCTCGAACTCCTCCATACTATAATTAAAACAAGCATTTAAATGAAAGATTTAAGTATAATGAATCATTGCAAATGGCTTATGATTGGATCAGTGACACCGTGTAACAAATCATGCAGAAATGAATTCTGTTGGGATCATATGCAAAGCTTTCGTCGTGGAAGCCTTGGTCCGTTACCCTGTATTCGATGTGGGGTTGGCGTTAGGGGAAGGTCGCAATTATGTCTTAGGTGTGGCGGCAAACGATACAGGGAACTAAAACGCTATTATGATAAAAGAATAAAAAATACTGTCATTGACCCCAACGATGACAAAATCATAAAGACTCCTCAAGATTATATACAGAGACTTATAATTAAACCAAACAATGAATTAGAAAAATAGTGTTATTATACAAATGAACCAAGAATTCAGACCTCACCCGTGCTTGTTAATTATGAAGCATCCCGTGATGGTATTATCAAAAAATTCGATTTTCGTATGTCTATAACACCAAGGGAGACAACTCTTAAATATAACCAATGGATATAACCAAGGGAGTTATCATTGTGATTTAGCGGCTGGGTATTGTTTTAGTGTTTAAGTCAAATATTCTGTCTCATTTAAATACCGTGAAACACCATTAATAAGTAATTCAAGAAAATAAAATAGCATACCTTGCGGATTGCTGTATTAAGTTACCTTGTGTATACTTTCTCCCTTAGATTGTGTTAACTTGTTTTATGGGTTATTGCGATTCAGCGGCTGGGCATTGTTTTGTAAGAAAAGAAATGTTTTCAAACAATTATATTCTTTGTTTTAGTGTTTAAGTCAAATATGCTGTCTCATTTAAATACTGTGAAACACCATTAATAAGTAATTCAAGAAAATAAAATAGCACACCTTGCGGATTGCTGTATTAAGTCCCTTTATATACTATATGAATATTTACAACATATATATGTTAAAAAACGTTATTCTTTATGGACGTGAACAGTGGTCTAACGGTATCGTGTTTGGCTTGTAAACCCAGACAATTATTCTTCACATGTTCGCGCCCCATAGCAGACAAATTGTCTGATGGTGAAACGGTGAATGTTTTTTTTTTCTATTTAATTGAGGGGAAGAAGGGCAACCCCTCTGTGTGCATTCACATAACATGCAAAGCCATGCTATCAAATTTATGGTAGCGGTGGGTTGTCGGTTTTTGACAACTTACGCAACCATGAATTTGATTTCATGGGTTGCATGTTGAATGTAAACACATAAATGCCCTAAAATAAATAACATCCATGTATGTAATTAGCTTTCCATCACATTTGGGTAGCCCCGTATGGTGTTCAAAATGAATTACCGGCCAAAAAAAGGTTCGTGGATGCACATTGGGTAACCCCAGAATGAATTATAGGCTAAAACAAACGGTCATAGGGTCATATCTCAAAGAGCAAAAACAAAAAAAAACATTCTGATATAAAACAGAAACAGAAAAATGCTCTAACAAAGGACCCTATGAAAGACACAAAGGCCTAATAAGGGACCCAATGAATGCAAATAGAACCAAAGCGGCCTATATCAAGGGGGTCAAATGACTGATAACCGCTCATCATGGTTGATATTTATTTTTGTCTGCATTTATATTTATATATACAGAATTAATTTTAAAAAATATATTTATATATACAGAATTAATTTTAAAAAAGATATTTATATATACAGAATTAATTTTAAAAAAGATATTTATATATACAGACTGAATTTTAAAAAAGATATTTATATATACAGACTGAATTTTAAAAAATATATTTATACATACAGACTGAATTTTTAAAAAAGATATTTATATATACAGACTGAATTTTAAAAAAGATATTTATATATACAGAATTATTTTAAAAAAGATATTTATATATACAGACTGAATTTTTAAAAAAGATATTTATATATACAGACTGAATTTTAAAAAAGATATTTATATATACAGAATTATTTTAAAAAAGATATTTATATACAGACTGAATTTTGAAAATATTAACGGCTCATTTATTTTTGAAAAATGAATTAGAAATATGTATTATCATATATGAATTCTGAAATTATGAATAGCATCATAGTTGAAATTGCAAAATTGAAAAATCAGAATATTAAATTGTCAGATGGGTTAAATCCTGATCAAATCAAGTCGGATTTTCAGGATATAGAATACGGAGTTAGCACTAACAAGTATATGTTACCAAAGAAATATGCACTCATCAAAAAAATTCAAAATTCTATTCGAGACTCTCTTGCATTTTCCAGTGAAGTAGATGTGTTTGTTCCGTTATATACTATCGTGGAAGGAATACGAAAAGAATTGGGTAACGAATATGAATTGAAAAAGTAAGTTAATTCTAAAATTAGAAACTTACGAGCGTTAATTCAAGAAAATGAACTATTTTGATTGACCGGCCCTCAAAAGATTTTGTCAGACAGTAAAATCTCCTTGAGATTTTCATTTTTTTTTGTCATTTTTTGATTGAATCAGTGAAAATATTTCACACTGCGAAAATAAAATAGAATCCTAACTTTTAAGAACTTTTCTCTATGGAAATCGACTACTTGACCCTACGAGGTTTTTTGATGAAAATCGATGAAAAATGACCAAACATCACTGAAAACAGGCAAAAATTGATGAAAAATGGCTAAAAATCATCAAAAATGAGTTTTAACAGCTTTTCCTTATGGAAAATCCCATGTAAAATCGACTACTTGACTGTAAAATCTCTTTGAGATTTTCAACTGAAAACCACCAAAATGGCACCAAAACAGGCAAAATAAATGGATAAAAAATAAAAATATTTCACAGCAATAAAAAATTGGACCGTTAAGGATGGAATCATCGATGGGAAAAATTGTTTTACAATTGAAAAATGGTTTCTGATTTCAAATAATGGTCAATGAAGCATTAACAACCCGATTGGCTCGTGAGCGACTAGATGCAATTAAGAAATTTATACCAATTCGCGACTCTGTAAGAAATAAACTGCAACAACGACAGAGTTTACAAACTGATTTTGCTCTGGGGTCTGAAGAGTTGTTTAAACCAGTAACCACAGCAACGAAAGGGGTAGAGCGTGCTTTACTGGGAGATGGTCCCGAGACGGGAAAATCTGTTATTGGTGAACTTGAAAAACTAGCAGCGAAAACTGAACAAACTGAAAAAACTGATCCGAAAAAAACGACTGTTTCTCTGTTGAATAAATTTACTGATCATGCTAAAATATTAATAAAAAAACCTAGTTTATTGAAATCAAAGGATTATCAAGCCTTTGGTAATTTTGCTGCTCAAAGCTATAATTCAAAAAAAGATTTTTTAAAGGACGAGTATAAAAATGATAGAATATCAAGTAATGATTGGTTCGATTATTTGTATAAACTAAATAAAGGGATTGGTCGTTTGAATAAGGATGAGATAGGATACAAGGAATTTAAAAAGGGAATTAGTAATTATAAAAGAGAACAAATAGAAGAGCGACAACGAGAAATAGAAGAACGGCAAGAACTAAAACGTCAAACACCAACACGTAGACAAACAAGAAGACAAAAAAAAAAAACAACTACCACCTGATGATGATGATGATTTAGAAGAACGACGTCAAACACCAACACGGAGACAATAAAAACAACAACTACCACCTGATGATGATGATGATGATGATTATTTACAAGAAACGGGTTTAGAAAAACTAGATGAAGCAGCTGGTTATAGCGGAAGTGGAATGCAAAATCCAAGGATTGGAAACACTTGTCCTGATAGTGTTATCAATGATATATCACGATTAGATGTTCTTGTAGGAGGATTCCGAGCTGGAAATAACTCTCCAGAAATAATTAATGAAGCAGCTGATATCTGTAGACGGTTATTTGCCGGCGGTATCATGGATATCAAAACATATCGAGATTTCATTGACGAGTTAGCAAATGGGTATCATAGTGATTAAATAACAATTGAAAACACTATTGTTTTTATAATAATGATCATCCATTACAATCATGATAAACCAACCCCCGTCTATGTAGTTAATTCACGGTTTCCAGTTTATAAAGCATACTATGGAGATGGCCTCGGCAATACCATTTTAGGATTCTTTTCAAGAATGGCCCCAAAAGTGATGCCGTTAGCTAAACAATTATCAATGAAAGCCATTGATGTTATTCGTGATAAGGGTATTGGTGCTGTTGGAGATCTTGCCGGGAAAGCGTTTTCAACTGCGAAGGATAAAATAACATCATTAGTGAGGCGAAAAAAGAAACCGTTATCGTCTACAGAAGAAATGCCTGCAAGTGTTAGTAAAATTATAAATAACGCAGTAGATGAAAAACTAGCGTCGATGGTAAATCAAGGGGACCAAAGCAATATTGCAAACATGATAGCAGGAAGTGGCTTTAAAAAACTACGACGATGAAAATGGAAAAATCGTTTACGATGAAAATCCGTAGGCTTTCACGATTTAGACTCTGATAAATAGAATAAAATGTTCAAAAGGTCACCTGATCCAGCATTTGATATAGATGCCCCAGTCCCCAAGAATGATTCTGTACGCGATTATCAATATTACGCCTATCATGCCATAGACTCAAATAGTCGAGCAAGAATTGATCTTCAAGTCCATAATACCAGTAAATACTTTTTACCCTGTGAAGCATTTATTGAAGTAGAAGGAGAAATTGTAACAGCTGCTGATACTACTGCTGTACCAGCACCGTATCCAGCTGGTACTCAAGTCGGTTTTGTCAATAATGGTATTATGGCGCTATTTGAGAGTGCTAGATATCTCATTGATGGAAAAGAAATTGAGTCCATAGATCGTGATGTTGATGTAGCCACAACAATAATCGGGTTAGCGAGATATTCTGATGATTATACAAGATCAGCAGGACCTTCTATGATGTTTGCAAAAGATGGTAAGAATACCGCTGGTGGAAATCCATTTGTTGTAAGACGACCAAAAAAACGTGCTAATAGTGATTCTGATGTCGAGAATATGATTATAAACAACGATGCTAATTTCAATCTAGGAGCTGCAACACGAAACTCAATGTTGCAAGGAGAGCGTAAATCATTTTCATGCGCGATTCCACTGCATCACATATTTGGATTCTGTAGAAACGTCAGAAAAGTTATCTACGGGGCGAAGCATACAGTATCGCTTGTACGAAAAAGTGATGATAATGATGCAATTTGGAGGATTCCAGCAAATGCTGCAGCCGCCAATGCTAATGCCGGTAGAGTCGATTTAACAAAAATATCATTGTGGATGCCAGTGTTGACTCCAGCAATCACCGCAGAAGGACGATTACTATCATTTATGGATCAAGGAGGAAAGTCGTTGTTGAGTTGGCTAACCGTGAGTACAGATGTGAAGCAATCAAATATCAACGGGTTATTCACTTGGAACCTAGCATCAAATCAAGGCGTTTCTGCGCCACGTCATATATTTATTGCGTTACAGGATAACACACGAGTTAATAATCAAGAACGAAGCCATATGATATTTGATCAATTAGGTGTGAAAGACGTCTCACTGAGAATAAACGGCCAGCAGGAACCATCCGAGGATATACAACTTAATTACACAGAAAATCATATTGCACGAGTTTATCATCGTCTGTTGTCATTTATGGCACGCGACCAAAATGTCGATACTGGTTTGCAAATATCACAATATGATTTTAAAAATCTGTATCCGATCTATTACTTCTCACTGGAACATCTCGATTTGACAAGACAGTCAGTTGTTGATATACACTTTAGAGCTAATGTGACTCGTGGTGGTATTGCTGATTATAGAGCGGTTGCTGTCATTCTCAGTGATAAATCAATGCTACTCGAAGGTGTTGGTGGAAGAATGAGAGTGGTAGATGCCCCAGTAGAAAATCTTTGATTGATTTTTCTCGATTTTTCATTGAATTAGAATCAATCTATTATGTATAATGTCATATAGTGTTATTAGTGTTGCGTTAACTCCTGGTCAAATAAAAAAATTGCAATCAGAATCGGCTAAAAAATGTGGAACCACAATCACGTTGAAACCTAATCAAATGACTGGTGGTGCAAATAAACTATCGCTTACAACTCGTCAGGTGAAACATTTCAATGATGCTTTCAAGGATAAAAAAGGGGTTCAGATTACTCTTTCTGCGGCTGCTATTAAAAATATGATAAAATCAGGTTGTATATTTCCATTGTTAGCTGCAATACCAGCATTGATTGCAGCAGCAGCCCCAGCGGTGGCTAAAGCAGCGGCGTTAGGAGCCGTTGGTACTGCAGCAGGAATGGCGTTGAAAAAGGCAGCTGGACAAGGATATAAAAAAAAGAGACGATCCGTTCACGGATTGGGTCTAAGACTACCAGGAACCCCGTATTCGTGGTACAGCGGAAAGGGTCTAAGACTACCAGGAACCCCGTATTCATGGTACAGCGGGAGATCCGTTCACGGATCAGGCCTGAGACTACCAGGAACGATTTATTAATTCAGAAATCTTCGATGGTTCCCAAATCTTCGATGGTTCCCATGTCCAATTTTGATTTAATGGATGCTGCTAAAAAACTAGTGATTAAAAATTTCAGAGGTGTTTTTATGAAAGATCAATTACCACATCAACCAAACAAAACTGAAACAGGTATTATTAATCTCGATAACAGCACCGGACCTGGAACTCACTGGGTTGCATACGCTATTGATCCACGTGGGATTGTCTATTTTGATTCATATGGATTAGCCCCACCAAAAGAATTTATGCGTTACATAAAACAATTTCCAATGAAGACTTGGTATTCTACGCTACCAACACAACAAATCAATGACCCAACAATATGCGGCAGTGAAGTATTAAATGTCCTTGACGCTATTTCAGCATCTAGAAAACCACCTCATATTGTCGTAAATGACTACACCAGCAATCGCTTTTTAGAGACAGAAAGAGTTTTACAATAACATGATTGATATTTGGGGGAGATCTTTGAAACCCAAACCCGATGACACTGCACAACCTGATTCTGTCAAGGATGTAAAAAAACTAATCAAATATGAAATAGCTGAGACGTTGAACTTAACAAGTGTTGATCCTAATGAAATAGTTGTATTTCAAGACAAACAGGGTAAATTGAAATCCAGTGATGTGTCGTTGGATGATATTTTAGTTAAACAACGAAACGCAATCGAGAACACCGTTGCGTTATTTTCCGATCAGGGTAAATTGAAAACCAGTAATATTTCTCTGGATGATATTTTGGTTAAACAACAAAACGCAATCGAGGATACTATCGCGTTATTTTCCGATCAGGGTAAACTCAAACCGGGTGTACTTTTTTCGACGATTACAGATCGATTTAAAACTCTCAACGATTCTGCGTTAGAACTAGCAACACTTCAATCTAAAACCGAAGAACACATAAAACAGTTTACCGCATTTCGTAGAAATATCATTGATAAATTTATTGGAACTACATTCGATAAAATTGAACTAAAACTCCCTGATATTAAAAAATCCATCGATGAGACGAAAAACTTCATCGAAGACGTCAAAGGTGATTTTTCGAGGATGATAACAGTCATTGAAAAAACAAAAATTCCTCATGAGAAAACTAACAACATAGTATATACAATCCAACACGGATCATTTGAGTGGTCACCTACAAACAACAAATTAGATATCACTGCAACCGTTAAGGGTATTTATCGATTAACACTAGTAACACCATTATCTCAATTTAATATTTCATCGTCCAGTTCATCCGGGGTCAATAATACGATTTCAACGATCATCGACAAGAATACAACTGAAAAGTTTACAATCACATCTACTGATAAAAATTTGGTTAGGGTCTCAACAACGTGGTATGTGGAATTCGTAGCGGATTTAAGTAAATCGTAATTGAAAACGATAGCGTATTTAAAATAAAAATGATTTCATCATCGCAATATCGCTATGATCAGGTCAGAGAGTATCAAACTAGACTCAAAACCTTGTCTGAGGAGTATGCAATGAAAATTAAAAAATACCGCAGGAGAATTACCGCAATTGATGTTACTGTGTACGCTGTGAGTGGTGTAATCACCGGAGCTGGTATTATACTGTCTTCAGTGACAATGATGGCCCCGATAGCTGTTCCAATTTGCATTTCTGCGGCAACAACAATCGCTGGAATAATTTCAATAATCACAAAAAAAATATCATCATGCAGCCAACGGAAACTACAAGACTACATAATTCAATTTCATGTTGTGTCCACTGCATACTCGCAATTATCCTCATTGATATCGTCATCGCTCGATGATACAATTATATCAGAGAGTGAGTTTTCAGCGATGGTAGATATATATGATTCTGCGATGTCAAAATTAGAAGTACAAAAACATGAGTATAATAACAATGACAACACAGATGGAATTACTTCAACAAATAGTGGAGAACACGAAGCCAGTACAAACAAGCATGATCTCAATAACCTCAACGAATCCAGAATTCAGTGTGAATTTCCCCTCTCCGGTCCCAGTGAAGGAGATAGCGCTAGCAAAATTACGAGTATACCACAGTTGGCCAAATATTAGGTCAAAATCATTTGGTGGTCAACAACCCAATAATTCACTGGTATTTGCAAATAAGAATAAACCCGACGGTACCCCAGACTGGAATGTTGTTTCCATACCAACCGGATCATACCAAATTGAACAAATCAATGATGAATTCGCGCGTAGAATAAAATCGATTACTGGAGTAGAGTCAAAAATAGCTATAACAGTTCATGTGCCCACACTATCATCTGCCATTGAAATAAGCACAGAAGGATACGTCGTAGATATCTATCAGAGTTCTATTAGAACCGTACTGGGATGGCCTGAAATCCCACCCCGGGAAAAACCCGTTGATTTACCAGAACCACAAAAAACTGATTATGTCACCGACGTGATAGCACCTGATAATCCAATAAAGAGTTATGAAGATCACGAGATTACTATAGATTTTTTTGGTATCAAGAAGCCAGGGGAGGGAATAGGGGGACATAATTTTGTTGACGAACCTGAAATCATTAAAAATTTCACAGCAATGAATAATGATTTTTCGCTGTTGTTAATATCTCTTAAATCCGGCTCTCTCACCCGAGATGAATTTATCAGCGGCGTAGAAACATGCAACAAAATTATCGACGATATGGAAACATTTCATTTGCGAATCATTCAAGTGGTATTAGGTGACAGTAATCCTATAACGAGAACAGAATTTGCAAAACAATATAAAATTCCCGTGAAGGATATCCCCACATTCAAACTACCAGGATATAACGTACCAGAACTAAAAAAACTTCTCAGTGATGCCATCGATGTTGGTTTTAAAATAATTCATGATGCATGGAAAAAAACATCATCACCGGAAATAAAAATCCTCAAACACAATAATGATCCAGATGGTGGCGGCAGGCATATTGCTCCGTTCAATGTGAATATTTCATCGGTGATTGCGCTCAATTTAGTGTGTGATGTGATCGAAGGAAGCTATCAAATAAATTTAGAACGATCAAATCAAGCTCAGCAGGGATATATTTTGTATTCATTTGCACCAACAGCTCCTCCAGGGTTTTTAATAATTGAGTCCCCGGTGAATCCAGTCTATATGCGATGTCATAATAATTCATTAACCAGAATTAATTTCAAACTCACTGACCAGTCTAATAATCTGATTGATTTACAAGAGGAGGTGTTAGCGATTAGTCTGTTTGTGAAATCATAAATGATTTTCGTCCTAAGGACTTTCATCCTGAAAGGATTTTCGTCGTAAAGACTTTCATCCTAAGGGGATTTTCGTCGTAGTAAGGACTTGATCAAATATTCGGTTAAAATCACCGTAAACCTAGAACTGAAAGTTCTAGCAGCAGAGAGGGTGAGTGACAACGACGTTGCGACATCAACGGAAACGCGAATGCGAATCCCATGTTCACTGTCATTTTTTTTTCTAGTTATTTCGCGAGAAGGGTCTAGTGTTATTTGGAGGGGTATAATCAAAAATAAAAACAAAAAATGTTGTAGGATTCACCCTCTCTGCTGCTGCGCGCAATGCTCGCTGCATTGTGCAAGCATTACAGAGACGAGAAAACTTTAATGTTGGATTGACAATTCAGCTGCGCGGGGATGTCTAAACAGCTGCGCGCGCGCAACTTAGAGGGAACGTTGCATCCTGACCAGATGCTTTCCATTAGCAGCTCTAAACACGTGGCTTCTATTTTTCTAGCTACAGTGCTAAACGATCGTAATAAAAGTTCGGAAACTGGCAACTTCCCGTAGTCTTGGCGAGTAGCAACGGTGATACCAGTACCAGGATCTGGAAAGGACCAAACATTCCATTGTATATTTGCATACAGAAAGACACAGGGGACTTGAAATAGTTATATTATTTTATCTCCCTTTTCCAGATAACGAAGAATTTGGTTCCTTAACTGTCCCATTTTAACCTATTTGAGGAATAACTCTCTCTTGTATCTAAGAAATATTAAATACTATTGTTAAAACGTTTTTGTATTACCGGTAAGTATTTTCTATTGCCAGCTAGTTTAGTGTTATTCATTTTCCTCCCATTGTTTTCATCTGCATTATTTAATCTTCTCACGCGTTGGCAGTATATATTTCATATTGTATTGACCAGATATGAAGTAAGGACCCAGAACTGTTATTAGTATTTTTGAAATGTCTTCTAAATTATACATTTATTACGTCCGTATGCACAAACCATTTTGGACAAAGTAGTATCTCTGAACCAGTATATTCATCAGTTATTGATTTAGCACGCAATTAAGGGCAGAACATAATACAAAATATTGGAAATGTGTGGAAACTAGTGTTGACTTAAGATATATATTCCGTATCTGTACATCAAAAGGGAGCATTTAGTTACACGTGTTTCTGTAAATGTTGAACGTGCGACAGTAACCATTCTTACGAACGTTAGCGAAGAACAATGGTCACACTACATAACACCAATATACAAAGGATCTATGTTGGAAACTAATTTAATTGCGTATAATTAGACACTTATCACTTATATTTTATCGTTTGTAGCAGTATTTCATGACAGGCATTTAATAATGTGGTATAGATGTCCCTTTCTCTTATGTTTGTCTGGAACTGTAACAATGATAAGAAATACATTCTTATGAAGACAATTTTATCCGGTAATAAGAATGTACGATATCTTAGTTGGCTAGTAAATTTGCACGTTATACATTAGATACGAACTGTTGCACACTTTAAACTGTCCATATCCATGATATGTAATCAGAGACATGTGATGAATCGTCATTGTGATTATCTAGTCGTAATATTAATAATATGTAATGAGAGACATGTGATGAATCGTCATTGTGATATCTAGCCGTAATATTAACGATATGTAATCAGAGACATGTGATCAATCGTCATTGTGATTATCTAGCCGTAATATTAATAATATGTAATGAGAGACATGTGATGAATCGTCATTGTGATTATCTAGCCGTAATCTTAACGATATGTAATCAGAGACATGTGACAAATCGTCATTTGATATGTATCAGAGACAAGCCATGTGTTGTAACTGTCAGCAGTTTTTTATTTCGCCAGACATCTTAATACAGTATTTAGCAGTATTTGGCAAATTCTAATTTCAAAATAATGATAGAGCGTGCCTCTTGTTTTATTGAACTTTATCATTTCACTACTGATTTTCATTTTACTTTTTTGGTAATTACGTACATCTTTTGCTTTTTCCAGATCCTGGTACTGTTATCAGCCAAATCGTTTGTTAACAGCGTACATCGTTTGCTTATAACTTAAATATTTTGCTAATAGTGTATATCTTTTGCTAATAACGTAAATAATTTGCTCATAGCATAAATCTTTTCTGATAGCCTAAATCGTTTGCCAATAGTGTAAAGTTTCCAAATGCTCAAAACAAGAACGACCATAGCATACATTGTGAAAGACATAAACTATTCAGGTGTTATAGACTCATATTCAGCTTGTTATTACAATACATTCTCTGAGATTACCTAGGTGTGAATTTATAATGAGGAGTTATGTTTGAAATAACTTTATAAAAAGTGATATTAATGTTGATTCTGCCAGCTTAAAACATCTACAATGAGCAGTTTAGTATTACGTAGATTGTTCAGAGTTCAATTCATTAAACTGTAAAATATCTGTGTATGTATCCCATGGTGATGATCCACGATGCATATCACTATGGTAACCGTTCATGTTATGCATCCCAATGGTACTGCTCCACAATACTTAAAGAATATAGAGAAGGTCTGATTCCCGATTTTAATCCAAATTATCAATAGGAAAAATGTCAAAATGGTTTGCTTTTTTAGATTGAATAGTGGATAATGATATTCCAAATATATGGATCGAAGTACAACCTTCTCAGTTGATTGATGAAGCGTCAGTTATACATTCGTCTTACTTCATCTCAAATATTGACACAATAGTAAGATAAATATATGCACGGTGTGTCTATTTCGTTTTCGGTCGATTCGAACAACATCGTGTAATTCGTGTATATGCCAAAGAACGAAAAGAATTACGCGTTCAAATTTCTTTCAGCACATGATTTTTAATCATAATAGCTTCCAACAACTTTACTCTAACCCTGCTCATATTTTGAGAAGAATACAAGGTTATATTTCCTTACACATTACAAGGTTATATTTCCTTACACATTACAAGGTTATATTTCATTACACATTACAAGATTATATTTCATTACACATTACAAGGTTATATTTCATTACACATTACAAGGTTATATTTCATTACACATTACAAGGTTATATTTCATTACACATTATGGTCATCAGAATTAAAGCTTTATATAAACTGCTTAATTTTCTGTCTCTTCCAATAAACATTGTCCACGGTTAAATTATTGTACATTTTGTATGGCTTTACAGGAAATAGTCTATGCGTTGAGTCAACTGTTTTAAGGCAAACTATATTATCTGCACTTAAATCTCGCAGTGTCTTAGAAAATACGACTTGAGAAACAAATGTAGATATAAAAAATGGGAATTGAAATGCAGAAGATATGGTCAGTTTTTTTAAACAATGATAAGAAACCTCCGGCTACGTAATGCTCCGACGGAAGTTGCTATTTTATTTAACGCACAATTCAGACGGTTCCTTTTTAACAAATATCACCTTTCCATTAAATACTGATTACATACTCGCTCGGGTCGTCTCAGATGTCTGTTTTATGTACATAACAGTTAGATTTGACTAAACAATGAAATGACGGCGATACTGGGGCTTGTTTTTAAAACAAAAATGTAATGAGGCGTTTAATTTATAGACCAGCGAGAACATCACTCTGTATGTTATGTTGAATTGAAGTTTAGTCACATAAAGACATGCAAATATATTAGCTTATTTAAATGTTTCAAAGTCGCTAAACCCTCTGACTGATGTTGAAATACTGCAAAATTTAATTACTCTTGAATTTAACTGTGTGCAGATAGAAGCTTGTTCTATAAGCAGTGACTTGTTCTATAAGAAGATAGAGACTTGTTCTATAAGAAGATAGAGACTTGTTTTATAAGCAGGTAGAGACTTGTATTATAAGCAGATATAAACTTGTTCTATAAGCAGAGACTTGTTCTGTAAGCAGATAGAGACTTGTTCTATAAGCAGATAGACTTGTTATATAAGCAGATAGAGACTTGTTATATAAGCAGATAGAGACTTGTTCTATAAGCAGACAGAGACTTGTTCTACATGCAGAGACTTGTTCTAAAATCAGATAGAGACTTGTTCTAAAATTAGATAGAGACTTGTTCTAAGCAGATAGAGACTTGTTCTATAAGCAGCACTGTTCTTGAATGTACCAGCTTAATTTGGAATCTTATAGGTAGGAAAAACTTAATACCTCTTGTATTCCATAGACACCGAAAAACCCAACCGCAACTCATATATTTTAACCGTGCGTAGATTTTGCCTTGTAGGGACTGATATAATTTGAACGAAACAAATTACCCATCTTTTATGTAGTAAAAGACTTTACAAATTGAAATGAGACAAGACACAAAAAAATGATAGATAACTGATTACTCTAGGTCCAGGTATATTTCAAAGAGCGCAAACATTGACAAATTAATTTATAGAGTAGGAATTAAGTACGTAGAAGAAAGATCTTATCTAGTCATTAACGATTCTCGTTAGACTACAAAAGTATCTCAAATATAGTCTTAATCAATTGTTGTAATGCATCAATCATATCGATCAGTTCCGACTATCTTACTAATTAGGGCATATGAAGATGATCTCGTGAAGATAATATTTGATCTATGCCAAAGTTAGACTGATACCAATCTATCTAATATGTTATGTATAAACTGATGTCCGATCAATATTAATTATAGTAGCATACCACTGATGTCCACTGATGCCCAATCAATATTGATATTAGTAACAGGTCGCTGAGGTCTAATCAATATTGATAAGAGTAACAGCCCGCTCCGACCATTAGGTTTTCTAGCAATCCCATACGTCTTCCACATTTTGTAGAATTCAAGATATCTTACGACTAGTACGAGTATATTAGTGTCATTGTAAATGAAATTTTGAATCGTTAATAATTGAAGCACAATAGCTGCATTCATTATGAAGGTTAACGCCAGGTAGATCATGCATCATTTCATCAAGAGAAGTGCACAAAAGTAGATTATAATGCTAATGTGTTTAAACACACATGGTTAAAAGCATATATTGAATTGTTATCAAGATGACTTCGATGCAAATACTTTTTGGAGACCTTTCAATCTGACAAACGTATTTATTGATGTAAGAATCAGACATGTTTAATTCACTAATACGGATATATATATATATATATATATATATATATATATATATATATATATATATATATATATATATATATATATATATATATAAACCTAGGTGGTAAACAAACTTTAGACGTAAATAAGTTCGCTGTATAGGGTGAAAATTGAAATGTAATACGAAAATCTTGCAATCGAATGCAAAATCATGCTTCCATGATGTGTTTGTAGTAAACGAGTACTGAGGACTACGATAAATATTGGGTCTGGATCGGAATGTGTGGTTTTAACGTAAAAAACATAGAGGCCCCGACGTGATTCTAAATTGCATTAAACATTGCTGCTTCATTTAATAGCTATATAAGCAGTGGAGTTATCGGATAAGATAATTTTTTTTAAAGAATAATTCACAAGGGACCATATGTGTGAACATCAAACATAATAGAAAATGACATCTACGATATTAACGTTTTTAGTTATGAAGCATCGAAAAAAAATGGTAGCCAAGTTAGAGTTGAGCTATTCATATTTGATAAGCCCCATCGACCCAACATTCCCTGCTCTTACACTAACGGAATATATTGGCTTTGAATCTATTAGCAAACATTTACTATTTAAGGTATAAATAAATCCCTGCCGCAAAGCCATATGGTCACTGCATAACATTTGAAAGTAAAATGAATGGTTTCTGCCAAGGCGATAATTCATAGCGTTTATTATTCTTTGGGGGAATAAGATTAAAGCTTTAGCCATTAACATGCAAATAGGTGACTGTATTTGACTCTTGCAATGAACGTTTCTACTGATGAGATAGGTAAAGCTATTGTTTTAAAACGTATTGCTGTTGTCTTACGTATTAAAGCTATCGTATTAAGGCTATCGTATTAAAGCTATCGTATTAAAGCTATCGTATTACGGCTAAAACATTGTCATAGACAAGAATGGTGGACACAATCACCGACGCAGGCTCTATACAAATCTGTCGTCTAGAAGTCTCGAGCCGTCTGGTTGACACTATGAACCACCCAAGCTCTATATTACTGTCACAGAAAGTCTGGTGGACACTATGGCCGACCCAAGCTCTATAAAACGCTGTCATCGAAAAGTCTGGCGGACACTATGGCCGACCCAAGCTCTATATAAATGTCACAGAAACGTCTGGTGTATACTATGAACGACCCAGGCTCTATAACACTCTATCATCCACACGTGTGGTGGACACTATGGCCGACCCAAGCTCTATATAACGGTCACAGATAAGTCTGGTGGACACTATGACTGACTCAAGCTCTATATAACTGTCACAAAGAGGTCTGTTGGACACTGTAATTGACCCAAGCTCTGCATAACTGTCACAGAGAAGTCTGGCGGACACGTTGGCCGACCCAAGCTTTATATAACTGCCACAGAGAAGTCTGGCGGACACTATGAACGACCCAACCTCTATATAACTGTCACATAGAAGTCTGGTGGACACTATGACCGACCCAAGCTCTATACCAAGCAAAGTTATTAACCAACGTGATTTGACAGTTTTGTCCCAGTTCAGATGAATATAAATTTAAACAACAACTAAAAGAAAGAGAGGGTATTGTTTGGTTACATGTATTTGCAGTAGTTACACACATGAAGAAAGGAAAAGATAGGTACGCGAGAACCACGTTCTCACTTTAGCTAACCATCATGTAACTTACAAGCGGCGTGGGAGGGTTAGTTAAGTCTGGATATAATCTAGCTCCTAAAGGAATATACATATACATATGTCATTAATTTAGACCCGTATCAGATTGCCTTGTTTGCTGTGTAGGCGAATTTATTGTTAGCACATTCGCAGTGACTGAACCCCGTAGTCATACGATATTTAGTTGGATCTTCTTTCTGACATCGTAATATCGAGTAGGTGGATATATATGTTTTACAGCCTCTCTAGTGAACTATCATGATTTAGCCTAATCCCGCCATATGTTCAATAAAAAGCACGCTTGAGACTAATTCCAGATATTCACGATTTGGTAGCAATATATTTACTAAAGTAGCACAGAAAGCAGAAAGCATATGTCATTGTCACAACCCCGCTAGGGTATTATAAATAATACTGCACAATTTGCGTATTGATATCTAGCGACTCCCAGGCCCACCGCCACCAATGTTAAAATTCTAAAACATAGAACAACTGAAGGTTTAATGGATAAAATGTTATAAAAAATAAAATCAATTGAAATAATTTCCAGATTATAAATCTTAAATTTAAAATTCAATCGCCTATGATTTTTTTCCCGCCTAGTTTCAGATTTCTAAACAACTTCTTGGCGAACCACAGGGCACTCTATCGGAATATGCCCTTCTTTATTATGTGCTATACAAAGGGTTTGATACTGTTTAAGACGCACAACGTAACTCTTATGTAAAACGTCCGGCTTACATGTGATGATGTCTTCAAAATCATGCATGTTTGATAGGAAATCGTGATTCGAAAGTATAGATCATTTGGTTCCATTATACTGTAACTAGACCTAGGACACTTGATAATTAGCTACCTGAAGAACCTGTTCAAAGCTTCATTCAAAAGTAGAACAATACTGAATACAGATGATGTTAACACAAATCAAGACTTGCGAATACACTGAAGAGAGGTGTAATGAGTAATTTAATGAATGTTCATTTGAATTTTGAGTAACTTTGGAAACGCATCAACCGAAAGCACGAAATGCATCATGTTCGATAGGATAGAATTTTAAAACTTAAATATTGATATCGGTTACATCAGTGTTTGCATAAAATAAAATATGTAACCAAACGTTTAGCTAAAATATTTGTTTGATTAAATCCAAAAAGCAACATAAACAATGTTTGGGATTACAGGTAACACGGTGGGACGGTAGCTTTGGAGTACTGACGAAATTGTTCTCTTCCTTGTTGAACATTCTCTTTTCAAACTCATTGTCCTCTCAGGTTTGCTAATTCAGTTTTTAACAGAGGTATCAGCAAAGCATTTAGAACAGTGAAAGGATTTTAACCCCACCCAAAATAGTTTGAAGAACAGATCAGCTCATTAATCTCATTCAATCAAAATTGGTGATTTGATGTATCATTTGTGATCATGCTTTGTCAGAGATCAACGGTCAATGATGTGTGTTTGAGTTTCAAAGTTTCGCTTATGTCATAATCTTAGATAAAACCCGAGCTGGATGCGCAGAAGAATGGGCAAATCTGGCCGTAGGTAAATTGCCGTCGCCCCGAAAGGACTTGGTAGACTAACTGACCAAGGCAAAATTCTTCTGTAGAAACAAACAGCGAGCTTGACATGTCTTGTCACGTAGCAACAGCAACGTCACGGACATTTTCGCCAAAAAGGTTTAATTTTAACTTGCCTTTATGTTGATTCTTTACAATTTTTGTCGTACTCATACAAATTGCTTTGCATCTTTTGAAATATTGCAGTTTTACCTCCTTATAGATGTTAAGGTTTAATAGAAGTTATAACGGCTCAGTGAATGTATGTCTGTAAATGTGTCAAACAGTATTGCCGATTAACATCACAGTGTAATTCGATAATGAAGCGGTGCTTTCACCATCATTATATAAATCAAAGTTCACGTTTAAATCAGTTATGAATTGTTTAAATTTTATGATGATAATTTTATTATGTAAAACCTGATGTTTAAAATGGCGATTTTGTTTACGTTGTCACAGTGCCAGGTGGTGTAGAAAAAGACGGCGCAATCTGTTTTAAACTTGAATGCATAAGATACACAACCCGCAGGAGCCAAAATCTAGCTAGTCTCCCGTCTCTCAAATCATTACTATCGTTGTTATAAGATATTGGTACTGTACATTCAGCAAACAGTTTTTTTTTAATCTTAAAATAAATGTAAACTTTGCAAAATGAGTTAAAGAACTTTGAAATGTTTTTGTCTATGTAATGGATTGAATATATCCCATAACCATACATTGATATTCTTACTGACCAATGTATTTGATTCTGCCAACATCACATTTTGATCAGTATCGTTCACAAAGGTGTCACTGACAATTCCCAAAGTGTAGTTTTCGAAACTTTAATGGCTTGATTATTAAAACAACACTGATTTTCATAGTCTTAAACTTTATATTTTCCTGTATGTATCTGATATGTTGTCCTGGTGAAAATTAGATCTAACAATTAACGCATTGAACTAAATTGTAAGCAATATATTAATGGAATCTATTCCTCAACAATACAATGATAGCTTTGCAAATCCAGAATTCATTATATTGAATTTGGTAGTTCTGTACAAATGCAGTTATTACTCATTTACCATTTTTGTTCTTAGTATTCACGTGTAACAAGGTTTCTGTCAATTATAAATTCTAAATATATTGAATTATCTCTATAGTGGTAACTTGAATAGTTTGTCCCTTATTCTAACTGCTAATGTCGGTAACATTTGCCATCATAACCGTTGTTCCTTTATTTGTGTAATTTCATTTCAATATCTACAAATGTTTCTGTAAACAAATTCATTGGAATATGTGTACCCACACTGTTGGAGCGCATCTGTTTGTACTTCTTTAGTAAAATTGACAACATATTACCATAGCGACTGACTGTTTACGTTTATGTTCATACTGTGTGATTTAAAGCTACACTGAAGCAGCAAATGTGACTAAGATAATGTTTTGTCTTTAAAACCAGCATGGTTGATAAATTATTTGTATGAATCGCTACTATACATTAATGATACTTCAAAATAATCCTAACCTTCGAAATAATTTCGTCCATGTCATTCTCAAAACCCTTTATAATGTTTAATAAACTGTAGACCATCTTCTAATCACTAGCATTCAATTTGTTTTATTCATTTGATTATTGAGGAGTGGGTCGGTGGTGGGGTATACATTTACTTGACATCAATATCATATTTTTCTGCATTATCATTTTTCATTGTTCTGCAATGTAATTTATTACACATCTAGGGCCTTCTTAATAATGTAGTCTCATTATTACATACCTAACTGATTATTGGGTGTACTGTCTATACTTTATACAAAAACACATTTTCAGTAACATACATCTATAAACTCCATTAATTCCCAGCTGTCACTTTTTAAAAACTCATTATCTTTCAAAATTGCCCAGGATTTGTGTTCCTGCATAGTACGATCGGTCCGTTGTATTTTCGATATTTATTATAATGGATTCTGCTAGCTTCAAAGTCTCAAACAATGCGGACGATCCTCTTTATTGTAAGATCACATCAACTTGGACCTTGATTATGATCACCCTTAACTTTAGTATAAAATTTGACTATGACGAATTTCTATAACAATATAGAAATAGACTGATTCACAAAAAACGCACAAAAATCCTCTTCAATCAAGTAGACTATCTGATCACCTAAAATTACTATGGAAATTTGATTATTTTTAAGAAAAGGTAGCGTGGGAAACCGTTCGCAGATGTATTTGTAATGAGCAATGTATTTGTAATGAGCAATTCTGACTGTTTAGGAAGTATGCCGTAAGGAGTTCAAAATGTATTTGTTGTTACCTCAGAGCACAGATGTATTCACGTTCATTATGTTTTGTAATGTCTCCTTTAAGAAAATGTCATGTCTGTTGATGTGCCCAATAGTTTTATGTGGGACGTCTACATGTCTCTATAAAACCACAAGGATGGTGATCTAAACTGGAATAACCCTCTGACGTTGGAAACGCCTTAATATAATGCATTTCTCATAGTTTTAGTTGGACGCGAGATTATTACATCGGGCTATGAATAATTACGAACAACATTGATGGACTGATTACTCTTTTATTGTCAAGGGGTAAAGGATAATATCCACTTGTCATGTGGTTGTATAAATATAATAATAATAAATATAATAACCCACTACATTTTGGTACTCGTTATCTAAGAGATGACTTGCCCTCGATATAATTCCTGGTTCGAGTACGAGAATAGATAAACTGAGCAGGTATATTGAACAAACTAATACGAGCCCCCGTAAAGATGAACAAACAATTTAATCAAGTACAGACACAATTGTGAAAACTTCCTTTGATTAGGAATACACTCTGCTTTAGAAATAAAACTTTCACCGAATTACAATAAAATTCGAAATGTATTTAAATAAATGAGCCGATCTGTTACATAGGATCGAGTGGTACAATCGAAGTCAATGCCTCGTTCGATTTCATAACCAGATAGTCCACAGTCTCCGTTCTCTGTTCCGTTCAGACTTTTGTTATAAAGGACACTTCCTACCATCCGTCTCAAGATACTCTCTGAACACGTATAATTTGAGCATGATGCCGGATTGTTTCCACTGGATTATGCCTAACTGTAATCCTTTTTTCCAGTTTCTTTTCCACAGTGTACATCTCAGTTTACGTAACCTCAATACGACCTAAAAGGATATTTTCTCCCTTTTGAAAGAAATAAAACAAGCCTACGTGTCTCGTTACAGTTGATACTGTTGAGAATTCTCATTATTCCGGGTTCGAAAATCAGATATTTCTATCAGTGGTAAACAGATTATACGGCTAGAAATCAACTACACATGTCCTCAAATGACCGTAGTTAAACGAATTGCTAATTCGTTACGCCTTGACCTTATACATTAACTTACATAGCAAATAAATTCAATACACTGACGCTGAATCATATATGAAATAAAACTTCGGTGAATTCACATGTATTCTCGTAAATCATATTAACTAATGTAAGACATTGAATTCTTAGAACCTAATTATTATGCAATCAACATGATAAATTAAAACAATACGTCAAACTGATCCAAGAATTAATGTAAGACCTTCTGTTCATAACTCAACTTAGTGTTTTACGACATAAATTAACACTACGTCACCCTTAACTAAGAATTAAGGTAAGACTTCCTATTCATAATTTAAAAGCACATTATTATACAAATGTATCAAGTGAAATCATGCGAGACCTGTAAACTAAAGCAAACATTATATAAATTGCATCAACATATTACATGGAATTGTGACACTATACCTTTGTGGTTCTTTTGTCACTCAAACAGTTTTTTGGCGGCTGCCTGGACCACGCTTCCTTAAGTTACGAGGGAATTTCTTGCAAAGCCCTCACCCTCCACCCCCAGAGCCCGCACTGGGAAAAGTTCTCTAGCAGAAAAAGGTTTAGACTAATTTCTGCTTTCGATAGGACGATATTAAATCTTATGAAATTACCTTATTTAACCGTGACCAATCAGAATCAAATGTCTTTTGCCACGCTTTCTCCCCGAGTCGCTAACGTCGAGTCAGCCTGATCTGGTCGTTTAAAGTAACATAATTTCTGCGGTTTCTCAAGTTGGACGCTTTTCGCCTGAAAATGGAACTTTACAATGTCTCTAGCAGTCAGTCTGGCTGCTGAATAAACAAAGGATCCAATTAGTAACAACAGTCCCACTCTAACGGAATAACACTGTACGATCGGCAGACACGGTATGACACATGCTTGTCTTCATAAATCTAACTAATAGTTCTCTGGCCTCAACTAATGTATTCTTGATAGATCGCCAGCAATTTGCCCCTTCACAAAATGATTAATAATTTATTTTTGAACAATATAATATATCCCCTTATTGTTTTGCTTCTTTTTCTTGACAAAGAAAGGAAATGACACATTACAAACAAAACTGCCGCATCGCATGGTCTTGGGGCAATGAGTTCTGTGTTGATGACACCAGTGTGATAAGGTTGATGTATATTGAAAATTGAATTTTGGAGGAGCATACAAAATGTTATGCCATGTGCTTAAATCATGGACAATTTCCAGTACAGTATCCAAAACAATATCAAAAAAATTCCATCAAATGTAGGATATATATATATATATATATATATATATATATATATATATATATATATATATATATATATATATATATATATATATATATATATATATATATATATATGCCAACATTATTTCTATTGTGCATGTTACTGATGCGGACAACTTCACCTTACATACGTGTCTCTTTGAAACGTACAAAAAAACTGGTAAGCCTCCATACAGAGCATTAGGGTGTATTCCCATGTAGTCATATTTAAAGCTGTTTGTATTAATATTGGCTCATTTAGTTTATATTCGCTACATTTTAGAACTTGAATGTCTTTTCATTCCAAAATCTGTTTTAATTAAGAAACTGCAGGTAGGCTTAAGAAGTGTTATGTCCCTTGTCATTGTACACAAAACGGTACGGACTAATTGCATTTAGAAGCCTATGTGTGTAACTGTTTATAAAATTAAGTACGCATTGTTCAAGGAAGATGCTACCAGTTATTTTTTGAACTGTTACTAATTTTGATTTGTTTTCTTCTTTTTATTCATTGTCAAATAAATATATTGAGGCCAAGATGAAAAAGAAAACAGAACTAAATTCATTGTCATTGTGTTTAACATTTTTAAAAAGATACCTAGAATTATGTTCTTGGCTTATTACATTATGTAAGAAATATTTCGATCTCAATTTACAGCTCCACATACACAAGTCGCCAGCAAGTGTCGCATATAGATAGGCTCACGTGACCGACATGGTTATCTAACAATTTATGTAACCTTTCGTATGAAAAGAAAGGTTGTTTTGACTCACCAACTACTTAAGTTATACGTAGTTATTATCGTAAACTTACTAGCAATAATGTTGGAGGCATCACATAGATGCCATAAAAACACATGCATAAATCCCGATAATGTATCACATGAACCAAAAAAAGTAAATATGGCTAGGAAATAATGTAAACCAATGGTGAATGCCAAGGCCATTGGGGCTAGGGGATGGGTATACTGCGATAGTCAGGTCATTTAATAATTGTTGTGCTAATTTAAAAGATTTAAAGTGCATGAATGTTCATAGGTTACAAAGGTATTTATTGAATTGGCAAACATTGAATTTTGTATACGTTTTCTGTTGCATTTGTGTTTGCATTTAATATAGGGTTTATACGTATACTGAAGGCTAGATTTCCTCTCCTTATCTTTTACTCTTCTTGTATCTAGTTCTACTATGTGCTGAAATACTGGATCAGATTGATTAGAACAATTCCAGGAGACTTGGCCAGTAGGAGTGTAGACGTTTTGGTACCATAAAAAAGCAAGCCAGACTAAGGAATGTTTACGACAATACCCATGCTTATCACTAAAACATTGACTAATATTTTGTACTGCTGCCTTTTGCCTTTTGCCAAAAATGCATCTTCATAACTGAAATGTCGATGTATGCGTACAAGCTCAAAATGAGTGCAGATGCTTGTCCTTACTAGGGAAGGAACCAATTAAATGTACTTTTTCATGTTTTAAAGTGTGCGCATTGCATGCACGCAGCATGTAAATTGACTGATGGATCCCTAAACCTTAGCCGAATGTTCCCTGACATTTATTTTCCAAGTTTAGCGCTTGCGTCGCAAGTTAAAGAATCAGTCTTTAGTAGGTTTAACATTTCAAGCTTATTTTAATTTTCCAATGCTAATTATATTTCTGTGGAGGACATCGTTTCTTCTGAGCGATGATTTAATTTGCAGTTTGCCTTTGTATGTTAGCTGATTAACCTCATGAACAATTTTTTCGATTTTCCACTACAGCAGATTAACTGACAGATTTTATTGTACTATATATTTCATTAACGTTTTTATATAAATAGCCAGAAGAAAGAGGTTGAATATTGAGACAGGATATAATAAATCTTAGGTCAGTCACTCCAACATCTCATTTAAATTTCCTGTGACTGGGCCTCTCTTCTTAGCACGTTTCTGAAAGGACAGCGTGTTCTGCTTCCTGCAGATTGCAGTTTGTACATTTAACTATTAAAAAGGCACACAGTCCATGAGTTTTGTTTCTATACATCTGTGGATTATATCGCTTGCAATTTCCAACTCCGTCATGCATAATGCGCAGTGTTTCCAATATCCTAGTTAGTTTTGGTATGTTTATAATTACATTTCCATGGATGTTGTCAACACCGGTTGCCTCATGTGACCAAACAATAAAATAGTTTTCATCATTGTTTTCGCCTTTCAGGGCGTCGCTTGGATGACACTTGATTTAGGCCACAGAAAGATAGTGATTCTTCAGATACATCAAGGTTGGGGCGCTTTATTTGTGGAAATGCAGAGCCAGATTGCAACAAGGTTGGTCAGTCTCGGATACTCGTACACCATAGTCCCAAAGTTGACTGTCTTGTGTGAACTCTTGTGGACACCTAGCTGTTTTCTTAGGGCGTCCTGCATCCATGTTTTGCTAGATCGTGGCTGATGTATGTTGATGTAATATTAGTGACGTCATGGTTACCAATTGTTCCTGATTATGCTGGAATCTATGATAGTATCACTAGATCAAGAGGACGGAGTAACATCTGAAGTGGAACCTGACGAAGAAAAAAAAATCGTGTTGATTTACTATTGTCGTCTTGAAGTATTCGCTAAACTACCACCTTCTTAAGATAATGAGCTGTCAAATCAAAGTGCGACCGTATATATACAATCAGGTGTGTAAATGACAAAATAAACTAAAACATAGAGTTGGTGAATATACAACAAAGGTAACAAAGTATAGAAGACGTGTAGTTGTCGTTGACATAATTGTATATTCGGTGTCAGCTCTTATCCCTGAAAGAGGCGTATTGTTATCAACTATAAATTCGCTTGTGATGGCATCAGTAGTTGTAACAATTCGTGTTTTTAATATCATTGCTAAAAGATATCTACATCTAGCGAAAATAAAGTACTTAACAAAATTACACACAGCGACTCTAGCATACTCGAAATTATCTTAATTGATATCATCAGGTCTTAACAAAATTACACACAGCGACTCTAGCATGCTCGAAATTATCTTAATTGATATCATCAGGTCTTAAAGACGAAATAATATCAGATACCAAGTTCACAGAAATTATTACGATTTAAGGCGAAGCTATGACTACGTCTGATTTAGACAATAATAATAATAATAATGTCGACATCAAAAGAACTACTGCAACAGATCGTCGTTAATACAGCACCGTTGAAAACAACAATGATATCAGAAAGCTCCACTAACCCTGAATTTAGCGTCTACCTTTCAATTACATTTCCAGTAAAAGAAATTGTGCTTGCACAATCACGAGTATATATTTCGGTGGATTACATGCGAATAATACATTTGTATATGCAAACAAGCAAACCCAAATAGAACCCCTTACTGTTCAATTGTTTCTAATCAAACGGGCAATTATCAAAGCGAAGAAATCAAGGAATAATTTTAGCGCAAAATTAAATCTAATACAAAAAAAGAATCCACGATAGCTATAATAGTCCATAAATGTAACATTATGAGCTGGGATATAGCAAAATTTGCCAGATTATGTAGTATATATATATATATATATATATTCAAGTTCAATCAGGTCTGCGTTAGGTTGGCCTGAAACAGCTCCGTCAGCACCTGAACCGGTACCTGGGCCACCGCGGGCTGATTTTGCTTCAAATAAGCTATCGGACTGGAGAACTCTAAAGCAAATTTATTCGTTGTTATTTATTTTTAAAAAAAGAAATTGCACCTTAGTGGTGATTAACAGCGCATTAATTTTGCAAATCAGTGTTATTTGCGTTTTTGTAGTTCTCCATTTCAACGTGCAGGAGTAATATTTCTTCGAACATGAATTCAAAAGTCTTTTTGATCTCATTAATCAAGACAATAAACAGCAACTAAAATAATTAAGCCAGAGTGTTACCATGTATCTTTCTTCTGTAACATCTACAAAACATAAAATCATTAAACAAGTAAAAAAATTATATCAAATTCTTTTTAATGCTGCATTTGTTAATCTAAGTAAAGGGTTGGTCGTCATATATCTCCGGGAATTGTACATATAACGTCGAAAATCGCGATCAATGATGTATGTGATGCAACTGATTGCGGCTATCAAGCAAATCTTGAAAAATCAAATCCAACTCAGAAAGGATAAATTATGTATAAATTTACGCCACATCCATCGCCTAGATATTTTATCGTAGCAGAACCCATTAATTCGGTCTATTTACGATATAAACAATTAATTTTAAACTTACTGATCAAAGCTGCAGCATGCTTGAAATACGGTATACAACTCTTGAGTATAAATCTGTTCGTAAACTTTTAACGAATTAATAAGCATATATAGCATATAATGTATCAACACGTGAAGTTCTTTATACACGAACAACGGGTACTTGAAAATGCCATCAAACAGTACTTACACTGCACTTTATGATAGGTCATTTCAAAACATTTGAATATAAATCAGTGACAATAAAAATATGTTTTTTCCAGCTCTAGATTTGAGATAACCAGTTTTATTGACTACATCACTAGTTAATTTTTACTCGACAGTGTATAAGTATACCAGCACGAGATACTTCATAATGTTCGATGACAGGATGTCTCACAAATTACGTTTGCTCCATTTTATAATATTAATAGTGTAAATTATTATTTGAAAATCTTACTTATAATTTTTTATTATTGGCACTGTTATTTTTTAAAATCATGATATCGCTTCAGCTCTCTGTATCTCTTACCACCACATTGTACACACAACTGTGTTTCTTCTGTAACTCTATAACCACATTGTAAACACGGTTTTGGTCCTAATCTTCTACTACTTACTCTTTGTAAATGATAAAGTCATCGCCGATGTTATCGACGCTACAATTAACGACCACGAGCAGCAACGATTATTATTTCTCTCGACGATCAAATATATTTTCAAAATAAGAGTTATCGTATTAGCTTAAACAGACAATACTACTTTTTTAATCCGTGACAAACATGAACCTATCCTAGCTAATGAAACAATTACTATCTTGAGCAAAAACTCCAAACCAGGAATATTGACTGGTATTGACAAGCCGTAATATACACCAGCGTATCCTGTAACCACGAATGTTTTTCGGATATATCCGCTAAATCTCAGGGCTGATGACATAGCGCCGATGAAACCTTCAAAAATAATTTGTGTAGCCGAAAAAAACCCAATACATTTAACAACTGCGATACAAGGAAACGGTTTAACGGATCTATGACGTAAAAAGATAAACTCGTGGACAGAAATAGTTAAAGATACTACAGCGTCTATAAAAGACGTTGCTGAACTAGGAAATTGAGGATCAATGAGCGCATAATTTAGAATTATGAGAGTTTAAGAAATTAATCAGACTACAACCGAATAACGTTTGAAACTGTTTTATAAAAACATTTGATAGGTTCAAACCAAGCGACTTAATAGTTGCAAGTAGAAAGATAGTTCATGATAAACTTCAGCATAAATATTTCAAATACGAGAGAAGATTTCAGCTTTGCCTGTACCTTTCTATTATCGACCAGCCGATACGCGAGGACAAAATATCGACGTTGATTTACAAATACTTTTGACAGAGTCAAGGGCGAAACAAAATGCTGTCTTAAATGGTATTGCTTTAGTTGATGTCAGTGTTTCTGTGGATAAGATGAAAATGAACAAATCACTGTGAAAATGTATATATCTAATAATGATTTATTTATTACAAGAATTAACCGTCTTATAAATATCTTACCTAATATTGATCGTTTTTGAAAAATCATGTTGAACTGTTATGCTTTTTCTGATTGCATTTACGAGTTGTATGGAACTTGCAGGAATAATTTCATTATTTAACTCAGTTATCTCACTTAGTAGTTATGCAACCCATTCGCTAGCTCTTATATCTTTTTGAATTATTTCCTTCGCATATTGATATCCAAATAACCGCTCAGTATATGTTCGATTAAATCGCTCAACAATTGTCTGATCACTATGAACTGCAGTATGTCCTCTTCGTATTTCGACATTATGTTTTTACATCAACGACGATATTGCACCAAGACATACCTTGCCAGGATCAGCCTGTAGTAGATGCAGCCATCGTAGACCACCTTGTGGTACTAATTTTTGCCGATACATTCGTTCAAACAAAGAAGCAACTTCAATGGCTGTTTTAGTTAATAATGCTCTGCGTCCTTATATCTACTTGCAACGTGAACTACCGTCGGTGTGTATTTGTATACGTACGTCCAATTTGGATGCTAGCGTATGGCGAAAATACTATATCTGCCTAATTAAATTCATTTGGAATGCTGACATCAAAATGTATGTGCGTACTCGATTTGTTTAGGCTTTAAAAGATCCATTTATCACATTGACTGTCATGCTAACCAACATGCAGCAGCCACGCGTGTAACACTTGCTGCATCAGCGAGTGGACTAATCGCTACTCTACATTTCTAATATCCTCTTGGTCTATAAAAAAATCGATTTCATTATTATAATACTAATCAATTTATTAATTACCATTTGCCAATGCTAGTTTAAACTTTCGTCGCGGATCTTGCTAACCAATTAACTAATGTTTCTCTGAGCGATGTACTTTTATGGAAATTTATGAATTAATTTTACGTCTGTGTTATGTCGTTGTTGCAGCTTCATTACTCGATAAGTTCCATCATGGATGTGACATGCTTGATCAATTGCATTTATTGTTTACTCTCCAGGTTTTGGTTCACCATGGTGATTAGATCGGATATCAAGCCAAGTACCAGGGCCGCAGCATTTATATCCTGGAAGATGTTTTTCTCCTCGGTATGTAGCCCATGGAGTTCCGGTAATTTTAGTTATGAAGATGCAATATCACCTCCTACTTTTTGTCGCGGAAATTAATTTATATATGGTAGCACATTTCACATATTTACCTGTGACCGTAACCGTTTCATTTTTTGGAGTGTTACTACTCCATCTTCAGAAATGGATATTATGCATTTTAAACAAAGATCCATATTTTTATTAAATTTGTATAACATGGATGTCATTGATTTCCCAGCGACACAAAAGCAAAATGCAGTAACACATCACTGAGCGCTACCAAATTATATCAGAATGATAATAATAGGCTTATCTGGAAGTGGAAAAACACAAGCGCTACTTAATTTTATAATGAGATGGATCAAGTGGGATAAGTTGTAATTGGTAGCTCCGTCAGTTGATGATCAGAGATGCTACGATGTACTTAAAGATTTTAATGAAAATGCAAAATAACTGAATGAGGAAGGTCATGATATTATTAATTTTATTAATGATATTTATGAAGCGCTGAGTGTTGACGAACTTAATTGATTTATTGATAATTTAGTTGTTTATAATGATGTAATGCTGGACAAACAATCAAACCTGGCAAGAATATTTTCCAGAGCGAGGCATAAAAACACAGACGTAATTTATGTTACTAAACGGTATACACAAAGAAGTAAATGGATCAGAGACAGCTGCAATATTTTAGTTGTATTTAATGGAGTTGATACACATACGTTACGATATAATATGCAAACTTCGTGTAGCGGTTATTGGATATTATTAAGTTTAAACATTACTGCTCGCTTTTTCAAGATCCTCAATCAAGTCATTCTGATACAAGAAGTTCGACCATTTCTGCATTAGTCGGCACATCAGGAGAATCCCGCCAGAGAAGCTCCAATTGTAAAAAACGGTATGCACTGACGCCAGTGCTTACGGTTGGAGTTCCCACCTGTTGCGAACTTCACTACCATCGGCACTACGTTGGAGCCATGAGATATCGATCTCCTCACATCAATATCTTCGAAATGAATGTTGTCGTGAAGGCCTTTCACATCTTGGAAGATCGAGTCTTTGGCAAAACGGTCCACATCAAGTCTGACACCCTTGTATTGATGACCTGTCTCTATCAGAATTGCAAGATGAATTCGGTCGCACCTCTCAGGTGGGACAAATCTTCGATCACCGATATACTCAATCTAGCGATATATTTAGTGTGTGTATATGTGTGTGGGATAGGTGAGTGTGTAACGGTGTGGGGTAGGTAAGTGTGTAACGGTGTGGGCTGGTGTGTGTGTGGGTAAAGGTGGGGGTTAGGGTGGGGTAGGGGTTGTGTACATGTGGGTGGAGGGAGTAGGGGTGTGGGGGTAGGGGTGTGAAATTATGCTCTTTCCAATTGTTTCTCCACGACGTACATATTTAAACCTTAACTCGATGTGGACCCAAGTAGTATAAATATCTTTTCTGTTACACTATTCGCACGTCTATGTTGATTGAATATGATCTATAAATATATGTTTACAACTTTTAAAATCACTATTAATCAACCCGATGACAAGTTGTGTGATAATGCCCTAGTGGGTGGTTCAGACAGGTGGGTTCTGTTGCGACATGGGACAATGTGACATGAGTCAAGTAGGGAAGCATTGTGATGAAGACGAATGAGTGTATTTTAAACCATGAGTCTTATCCGTTAATTCATTCTGATTTCCATTTTTCTTTTTTTCTTTTCTTTTTTTTTATGGTTTAACGCCATTTTTCAGCACAATATAGGCTATACATGGCGGCCAGTATTAATGGTGGAGGGAGAAACCGGACAAACCCCGGAAAGAACCACCGACCCACGAGAAGCTACTGGCAAGCTTTCTCACATAACTACATTTGCCGAATCTTAGACTCGAACACACGCAGACAGAGGTGAGATGGCAGTGGTCCGTAACGGACAGCGCTTTAGACCACTCGGCCACTCGGGGCCCCCTCCATTTTTCTTGAAGTACCATCAGTCGGTAGATGTGCTAAGGATGTGTTAGATATAATTTGACAAGAAATATTTGTTTGAATTACTTTTTGAAATTACAAATTACTCATATTACTGTTTGGACGAAAATATTAGTATTGGACTACTTTGAATTTATTCCAAAGAGTTATGGACAATGCCAATTTGATACATCAAAGATATTGGCACATCAGAACACTCGGAACTCTCTTTTCTTTTGGACTTGTATCGAGCTTCTCGTGACTCTTTTGGAATTAATTTATAATACTGTTAAGTTTCTCTTAAATTTGCATCTTATAAATGTGAAATTTGTGTTACGGTTCTGCTTCTTTCTGGTAGTTGAAGACCATGTACCATAACACGTCGTTTAGCTGTAAAATATAGGGGACAAAATATGCTGCTCATTTATATGAAAATAATTTGCAACATATATTGCTAACATTAGCAAGAGACTGACAACCAACGTGCATTCTTAACACACGAGCAACATTGTATCCTTCGTTTTAAAGACAGTAGAACTGTAGAGATAGGAAAAATGAATTACATATGTTTGATTTTTTTGTTGTGTTTTGCTTACGTGTAAGAATATACTATTATTGAATTCCAATAGCACTTACTGGGAACAATTAAAGTTACAAAATGCTAATACGTAGTTTACGCTTTTGTTAGGTTGTATAAATACAAAACATGCCTATCGTATAATGAGGTCAGCCTTATCACCAAACCCATCCTTTTTCTTATAACCACTGAAGCTGCGATGTCACATTGGTAGAAAAACTCATTTCTTACTATGCTACATTCTTGAATGTAGTGACAAAACAAAGTTCTAGCTCATTTTCATTGATACACAATATAGCATGGCCAACTAAACGTGTCGCTGGCAGATATCACCAACTACCCAAATCTCATCGATACACAATATAGCATCGCCATCTAAACGTGTTGCTGGCAGATATCACCAACTACCCAAATCTCATCGATACACAATATAGCATCGCCATCTAAACGTGTTGCTGGCAGATATCACCAACTACCCAAATCTCATCGATACACAATATAGCATCGCCAACTAAACGTGTTGCTGGCAGATATCACCAACTACCCAAATAAAGCGCTAAAACATTAAGCTGGTGTCGATTCCAACAATATCTCACCTCATGCAAATTAAAGACAGGTTCGAAAATACATAGTCTGAGTTAACGTGTAGAGAGTCTCTCTCTCTCTCTCTCTCTCTCTCTCTCTCTCTCTCTCTCTCTCTCTCTCTCTCTCTCTCTCTCTCTCTCTCCTTGATTGATAACAGTTAGCTTTTGTATTAAGAAAGACCTCAGAAGCAGGGTATTTGGAACATGCATCATATATCTCAAGTGTTTTATTTTGAATGCATCTTTTTTTTTTTAAATCCAAGACTTTATTTATAAATCATACTTGAATGAAGTAGTTATCACTTACGAGAAAAACGAATCTGAGGCATACAAATTCGCGCAATTTAGATTTGATGTAAACATGAATAGAAACGTTCAAGTGACGTATAAATCCGATATCGTATTCAAAGCCGTGCATTTTCTCCTCCAGCAGTGAGAGCTCTCCATGTTTATTTTCCCATACCCAAGTAAATGTTTTCCAGCCCATTGTAATGCGGGATAGGGGAATATTCCATCCGAAGTGATTCACGTGTGAATATGAGTAAAACTGAACATTCTCTTTAAAAATTGATGATGAAAATTAATTTCAGTACAAATACGTCCTAAAAGAAGAAAAGGTTAAAGTTTGGCGTCTCACACGCAGGACTATTATCACTTAAAAAATCATTGTTAGTAAGCGATACTCTGATTTTATTAAAGTAATATTTTTATTTATTTATTTATTTACTTATTTATTTATTTATTTACTTATTTATTTATTTATTTATTTATTTATTTATTTATTATTATTATTATTATTATTAGTAGTAGTAGTAGTAGTAGTAGTAGTAGTAGTAGTAGTAGTAGCAGCAATAGTTCATCTTTTAATTATTTTTCTTAAAAGGAAATTTAATTATGTATCAATGTTGAATCCATGTATATATATATATATATATATATATATATATATATATATATATATATATATATATATATATATATATATATATATATTATATATATATATATAATCATTTGGTATTTTCTAACTCTTTTGATCTTGACTATAAGAAGGAACCTAATATGATGACATTTAGACAATTATGTCACTTCTGAATATTTAAGGGAATCCTGACCATTTAAACTCTAATCAATTATGGAAATTAACACTTAGCGTCTTGTTTTTATAATGTTGGGTAATTATTAAAAATACGCCATTTTGACTTCAAACATCACTGTTCGTTCCGGAATGTGATGATAAATATTCTCTTCCTCGGGTTCAGACTTTTGTGTTAGGTACTTGGCGAAACGTTCTGTCTGGTGCCAAAAGTCTCACACAGGGAGGAATGTTCCTACCAACGTTGCATAACATTCTTTGAGTTCCATTTAGCTTTCTTACGTGGGAGACTGTCTCGCTCGTATACAAATGAGAGAAAAAGAGCTTGAGACAAAAAATGAAAGAGAACTGTTTGAGCTATTGCTGGCAAGAGTCTTCATGACGATAACGGTGTTCATTAAGCGATAACATTTTTCACGGTGACAGGTGTTCATAAAGCGATTACATTTTTTACCGTGACAGTTGTTCATAAAGCGATAACATTTTTCACGGTGACAGGTGTTCATAAAGTGATTACATTTTCACGGTGACAGGTGTTCATAAAGCGATAACATTTTTCAAGGTGACAGGTGTTCATTATTTATATTATTATTATTATTATTATTATTATTATTATTATTATTATTATTATTATTATTATCGTGTTAGAGATCATCATTATCGCCATCACAATCATCACCATTATTACGGAATTTCTAAGAATTACAATCTTTAAAGTTGGCTTCATGGTTTATTTTTATCTTTTGCTTTTCTTTCTTTTTCTAGTTCTTCTTTGTTTTGTTGTTGAAAACACATGCATGTATCAAGAAAACCACAGCGTATAAACATGAATGTACAGAAAATAATGAAAAAGGTTACCAGATTAAATTCGAAAGGTCGCCTAGGACACAATTATAAAGTTGTTTCAATTGTCTTAGAGCATCCATTGTAGCCATTACAAACAGAACATCATCTAACTGCTATATGTGCAAAAAAGTAGATTCGTTTATTGTTGCAAAACGAACGCAACGGTGATAACACTAGGAAAGAAAACTGTTGCAAAACTATCTAGCCACGATGCAGTTATTTCGCTTTGATGGGGTAGACTCAGTGAGTGTATAAGCAAGTAGACAAAGATACATAAATAGTCAATGACGTTCATGGTACTCATTATATACTTCTTAGCCATTTAGACGTCGTGTTCTACTCGTTTGTACACTGAAAGACTATTTAGATATCGTGGTCTTCTCGTTTGTACACTGAAAGGCTACTTAGATATCGTGGTCTTCTCGTTTGTACACTGAACGACTACTTAGATATCGTGCTCTACTCGTTTGGACACTGAAAGACTACTTAGATATCGTGGTCTTCTCGTTTGTACACTGATCAGCTATTTAGGAATCGTGATCTACTCGTTGTACATCTATTTAGATATCGTGGTCTACTCGTTTGTACACTGGTGAACTATTTAGGGATCGTGATCTTCTACGCTACTACGATTTGTACGCTGATCGGCTATTTCGATATCATGATCTAGTTTTTCGTGGTTTGCTCGTTTGTACACTGATCAGCTATTTAGATGTCGTGATGTACTTGTTTGTACATTGTACATCTATGTAGATATCCAGGTGTAATCGTTTGTACACTGATCAACTATTTAGTGATCGTGATCTACTCGTTTGTACGCTGATCGGCTATTTAGATATCGTAATCTACTTGGTTTTCGTGGTCTGCTCGTTTGTACACCGATCAGCTATTTAGATATCGTAATCTACTTATAATGTACAATACGCATAGACAATGAATATTAATATATTTCTATTATATACATGATAACTCTTCTAAAATAGCTATTTGATTGTGTAGGATTCATTAAACGTCAGCAATAAACTCGTTGACTTTAAGAAAACTAATAGTGTGTAGACCTATCCATTCTGTATTAAAAGCAATATGTTGTAGACTTATGCATTATATGATAAACATATATGATGGAGATCTATGCGTTCTTTGATATTAAAATACGGCGTGGATATATGCAGTCTAAATAGTTGATGAAACTAATCTTGACACTTTATGGCATTGAAGGGTAATAAACATTTGAAAACTCATAAGTACCCTATATTATGAAGTGTTGTACAATAGGGTATAAAGGCCTATTTTATATTATGAAGTGTTGTACAGTTGGGTATAAAGGCCTATTTTATATTATGAAGTGTTGTACAATAGGGTATAAAGGCCTATTTTATATTATGAAGTGTTGTACAATAGGGTATAAAGGCCTATTTTATATTATGAAGTGTTGTACAGTTGGGTATAAAGGCCTATTTTATATTATGAAGTGTTGTACAATAGGGTATAAAGGCCTATTTTATATTATGAAGTGTTGTACAATAGGGTATAAAGGCCTATTTTATATTATGAAGTGTTGTACAATAGGGTATAAAGGCCTATTTTATATTATGAAGTGTTGTACAATAGGGTATAAAAGCCTATTTTATATTATGAAGTGTTGTACAGTTGGGTATAAAAGCCTATTTTATATTATGAAGTGTTGTACAGTTGGGTATAAAGGCCTATTTTATATTATGAAGTGTTGTACAATAGGGTATAAAGGCCTATTTTATATTATGAAGTGTTGTACAATAGGGTATAAAGGCCTATTTTATATTATGAAGTGTTGTACAATAGGGTATAAAGGCCTATTTTATATTATGAAGTGTTGTACAATAGGGTATAAAAGCCTATTTTATATTATGAAGTGTTGTACAGTTGGGTATAAAAGCCTATTTTATATTATGAAGTGTTGTACAGTTGGGTATAAAAGCCTATTTTATATTATGAAGTGTTGTACAGTTGGGTATAAAAGCCTATTTTATATTATGAAGTGTTGTACAATAGGGTATAAAGGCCTATTTTATATTATGAAGTGTTGTACAGTTGGGTATAAAAGCCTACCTAAGATGAGAGTAGCAATTAACTAATGTGTATGTCTTTGCAATTTAAGTTAAACCAATGAATACTTGACTGGTTAAGACGCACGTGTGTAATTGAATGATCGACGAATTATTACATGCATTGTTTTTCCTAATATACAGAACGATTACATGTCCAAAGCATCTTAGGATTTTTACATGTAGTTATTGTGTGAAAGAATAATGAGGTCAAGCCCAGTAATGATGTCAAGTCAATTTTATTTATGATGACGCACGCATAGTCCTTGTATCAGTTATCTCTAGATTCAATGGCTCATTAGCAGGGGTTTCAAATTAAAACCATCATGAGGGACGCATGAGGGTATTTTCGATGGCCCAAATGCGACACCATATTTGCTATGTCTCACATCGTGAAGCGACTGGACGGGCCGCGTGTTTATGAACTTTCATGAAAAGTAGGTCAACATCTTTCAGATTAGCTCTAATCCGAAACTAATGTATATGTATAGCATACAACAGGTGGCATTTTTATACTTTCTTCCAGTATTCGGAAGTACATATTTCTGGATAGCGATACTAGGAACACATTTGTTTTGGGGATATTTTTTTTGGGGGGGGGGGGGTGTTTTGGCTTTACCTTCTTAAATTTTTTTTTTTTTTTTTTTGTTTCTGACAGTAATAATATTCTTTAAAGTTTGATCTTATGTCATTATGGAAATCCGCGATGCAGTTTAATTTAAATTTCCGGATGACAACGATTAGAAGGAAAGATAAGTTCACATAACCTTTAGGAATCCTTTCCAACCAAATTCATTCTTTTTATATAGAAGTTGCACATATTTGTTTGATACTGTACTCTCACAAATTAATACATGTATAATTATTTAATAATCTTATTATTAATTAGCTACTGATACCAACAAATATTATCTATAGATAATTGCTCCTAAATTTTATTGAATAATCCCAAATAATTGTTTGTAATATTATCAACAAACATTGTTTAAGAAATTAGATATACATAGAAATCTGCACATTCGTTGGTAATTATTATTATTATTATTATTATTATTATTATTATTATTATTATTATTATTATTGAAGAGTGAAAACTTCATATAAAAAGTTAATGGCGCACTTGAACAAATTATATGATAAAGTAACCGATCTCATTTAATCAAAGTAAAGTCAATAAGGAACACAAATAATAAAGGACTTGTGAATAAAAATGAATAGACATAACTAAGTGGTGAAAACTGGAGCGACACTAAAAGAACTTGCATATTATCTGACAGCCTAAGGAATAATAACAAATGAAATATAAATGTTATTTTAAAAAAAATATTTTAGTTTCATTTTATATTGTTTTTACTTGCAGTGATTCGTGATTTTTTTCAGCTGTAATATTTCTGTATTGATATCATACTTTCTCGTCACTTGGATTATTGATTAATATTTAAACCCGTCCTTATCTAAATAATAATTTGAATTAGTTTTAAAATACTCATGCAATCTGTTTTTGCAAATCGATATTTCAACTGGTTTTTTCGTGCACATTATCTCGTTTAGTCTAACTCTGCTAAACGTGGTGTACATATTTTTCTAGATTTATTTCTATGTGTTTACCAGATCACGTGTTGCAAGATGGCACATATTACAAAGTCAAATTGAATGTCATATGACCATTGAAATACAATGGTTATGGAATACATACATTACGCGCTACAAAGATAAATTGAGGTGATGTGAGTATGAATATTGATATAGGACCTTACAATATTTCCAAGTCATCAGATTGGGGATTTAAAACACTCGGGGAAATAAATGCAGAAATATAGCATGAATTGATCGAGATACAAAGTTTTCAGCTGTTTCGCGATTATATTGAATACTGAATAGAACTTTAGGGATAAACATCTTTCACTTAAATGTTCGTTATATTACAACATACTGAGATCTAATTTTCTAGGTCACTGTGGAGATATCGAAGACAAATTAATGAGTAATGTGGAGGGGGTAGGCCGTGCGAACAAATAAAATAATAGCATACCATCTTTCTTGCTTGTTTATCATTCGTCAATACATTCTGGACACTCGTTTGAAATGAAATGAATAACAGTTCATGTTCGTGCCGACAATATATATATACTGCTGAAATCATGTCTAGATATGCCTATTAATGTACCATGTCTAGATATGCCTATTAATGTACCATGTCTAGATATGCCTATTAATGTACCATGGGATGATCACATTTATTATACCAAGTGTGTGTGTGTGTGTGTGTGTGTGTGTGTGTGTGTGTGTGTGTGTGTGTGTGTGACATGTCTCACAAGTTGCATTATTTACAACTGTTTTACCCTGTTACTCAAATGGTTGACTTATAGGGTGCTTGGTTTTCTTTTAAAAAAAAATGATATTCTGGATTACAATGAGATTTATTTTTACTGGAGAAAGAGGGAGGGGGCATATCAAATTTAATCTGTATCTGATTTAGGAGCCAGGGCTTCATGTAACATACTTTGTTGGGCTGAACTTTTTTCCTATGCATGTAAGACTTGGAGTTTTGTGGAAGTTTTGTTAATATTAAATGTTTTAAAAAACAGATATCGGATGTACCTGATTTGCATAGTGCCATCTCTATAATATATTTTTCATTTCATTAAACGTTTTCAGTATTAATAAGTCGATGAGTTGACATTTCTCTAAACATGTAAAAAAAATTTAGTTTATTTGAATATCTTTATATTGTGTAACTAATTACAATGATTAAACGACGTTTGTGCTTTGCTTTGAAGACAACTGAGTGTCAGCATCATTCCTTGTCGCAGGTCAAAGGTCAATCTGCAAAACTTGTAAATAAAGAACAACACCTATAGTGTTCCAATATTTCCTGAAAGGTTTTCCCAATGTCTACCTCTCTCTCGTTCATTATTAAATCTGAAAGGATATCAAAATGTCTACGGAAAAAGCACGATATTTCTGAATTTGCGTACTAAGACTTATCGGTGACGATCGGTGGCAATCACTGTTCACAGTGAAATACTATTAAGGATGTCGCAAATGTTGAGCACTGCTTCGTCATAATAGGCCTTTTTGTCAGCAGTGAGCACGTTATAATAATAAGTTGAAATTGTTTAAGCAAGAACGTATATAATTATTATAAGAGCATTACAAAGAAGTGAGCAAATCTGTCATAATAAGACCTCTTTCATTAATGGGCACATTGGAATGATCATAAGACATTTCGTCGGTAGTGAGCAGCATGTATTAGTTATGAGATTTCTTCTCAGTAGTGAGCATTTTGCAACGAAAATTTGACATTTGGTAGATTGTGAACACTTTATAATGATAATTAGACATTTCCTCTATTGTGAACACTTTGTAATAATACTAAGACATTTTTTCTATTGTGAGAACTTTATACGATAATTAATACGACATTTCCTCAATTATGAGCACTTTGTAATAATAATCAGACACTTTCTTCATTGTTTTGCACTTTGTAATGATAATAACGCGTATTCCCTCTAATGAGCATTTTAAAATAACAATAAGACCATTTCTCAGTTTTGAGTATTTCGGAATTAGACATTTCCACCATTGTAAACACTTTGTAATGATAATAGCGCCTATTCCTTGTAACGAAAACTTTAAAATAACAACAAGACCGTTTTTCAGTTTTCAACATTTTAAAGTGATAAAAAATGGTTATCTCCTTAGTGATTACCTAGCAACAGTAATACGGCCTTTTCATTGATGAACACTAAACATAATACGAGGGCTTCTCCTTAAAGCGCAGTTAATAATGATTTTAAAAAAAGATTCAGCTGAAAACGTCATAATGGAAAGGAACATAAAACCCTCTATTCTCATTAACAATAATATTTTCATTAATGTGGATGGCGATTAGACAGGATTTCAAGCAATCAAATACGGTAATGAACTATTATTATAAACATACCCAAACAATATTGTAATAATATCAAACAATAAATATTATAAATTATATCTGACAGGTGCGAGTGTATAATGAAAGGATAATAAATAAAGACATAGAGTGAAAATATGTGAAGTTGTTCTTTCTCTTGTGGGTGGGTGGGTGTAAGAAAATGACTTTTAACTTCAGGTCAGGTTGTATATATAGCTTATACAGTTCAAAATTGTCTTGCTGATCTCAATTGATTGCAAAATGTAACCCATCGAATTTGGATTTATATTGGTTGTAAAAAAACAAAACAATACACTTACAATTTATAGTTCCACTTTTTATTTATTGAAAATATAACCATTGATACACCTCAGAGCATATATATATATATATATATATATATATATATACATATATATATTATGTTGCGATTAAATATATTACGCATACATTATGCGCCTTCTGCCTGCGACGCATCATGAGGATCTTCTGGCCAAACATGATCTCAAATGAGGAACTTCGGCACAGAGCGGGTGCAAGCACCATCTCTGAGATCATTGTAGCTCGGCGATGGAGATGTCTGCAGAATGCCCCCTGACTCACTACCAAGGGTGGCACTGAGATGGACCCCACAGGGGAAAAGGTACCGTGGCAGATCCAAAGAGACCTGGCGACGAACCGTGGAGAGAGACCTTAAGACCAGAGGCCTCACCCTTCAGACCGCCCCAGAAATGGCTGCCGACAGACCGAAATGGTGCTCCCTTGCTGTTGCCTCAAGCACCAGACGGCGCAGAGAGGATTGATTGATTGATTGATGCGCCTTCTATATGATCAACAGCTTCCCAAGTCTACTATCCAAGAAACACGTACGATGAGCAAACTTTTGAGAACACGAAGTTAATTCCTGTCGTCATCAAGCTGTACGGTTATGTAAGTAAACATTTTGTTTTGGAATATGTGACTAAATTTATATGCACCAAGCCTCAAATACAAAGTTTCCATCCTGGAAATATATATTACAAATTTCATCAATACAAAAATGAGATAGGCAGAAGGAGTCGGGGGTCGGTGTAGATAACAAAGCATAACATGCAAGTCTGTGAACTGGGCAATATTGCCATTTGCATACCACTATTCCACGCGGAAAGTTGAATAAAATAACAAAGTCAAACTTAAGCAAAATATATATCTACCTACTATTGTGTTATTTAAACCAAAAACAAATTTCCGAAAATATACCATACTAGTATATCGTAAAGGATTAATAAAACTATAGATTGAACTGTTTACATTTTAGAAAGTCTAATATCACAATGTTAGGCAAGAATATTGCAAGGTCAGTGACTTATTTAACAGACAATACAATATAAAGTAAACATTATACGAAGATAATTACGATGTATCACCATCCAAAATTTTGTACTGAATAACATTGAATGTACACTTTTAATTCAATGAAAATGACACTGTACTCCCAAATTAAGAATATACATATTTGTATTAGCAAAAACGGCACCACAGCATAGAATACTAATAACAATGGGTGTCAGTTAAAGATAAAGTGCCAAAAGTGTAAAGACAAACAATTAAATAAGCCCTAGATGGGGAAACCCTTTCAAACACAAACGTAAACGGGACGAGACAAACGGTTTCTATCGTAACTCCAAAATTGAGAATGAGACATATTTTTGTGCATTGTCTACTAACTGCACTCAAGCACACAAATGGCTGAGTGGTGCATATTAAAAATTAAATACCAAATACGCAAATCAAAATGGACAGGGGGAGTACAAGGAGTTCCCAACAACGATATAAACTCATGAATCGTCCTGATAACTTCTTATATGTTAAGATGAAACATGTCCTTGTCAACGTTCCCTGGTACATGTGCGCGCAATGCTCGCTGCATTGTGCAAGCATTACGGAGAGGAGCAAACTGTAATGTTGGATTGACAATTCAGCTGCGCGGGGATGTCTAAGCAGCTGCGCGTGCAGATTAGAGGGAACGTTGGCCCTTGTATACACTGCCATTATGAATGCATCATCTTTCTAGCTCTAGTCAGTGTCTCGTGATAAGCATTGGAAACCTTGTGAATAGTTGTCTTTTAGGCAAAGTAACGGGAATAAATACAATGTGTCAAGGTCAAAATTCAACAGGTTCAAAACTGCGAGTTGATTTAGAGTGCGATTATAACAGAGATGAATGGGTCATACATATCTGTATTCTCTCTATAGTATTGTATTGTATGTAAGAACGGTTAATTTTCCCTTTAATTTTCTAGGATTTAATTGTGGTTTATTTCAATTATTCAGTCATTATCATATCTAAGAATTTCGTAGTTAGATGAGTGAATGCTGATAGCTTTCGTTAGCCCCATAGATTGCAATGCCTACTAACGGCGGTAGATAGGCCCATATATTGCATGCCTACTAACAGCATTAGATATGTCCATATATTGCAATAAATATTAACGGCGTTAGATATGCCCATATATTGGAATGCATATTAACGGCGTTAGATAGGCCCATATATTGCAATGCCCATTAACGGCATTAGATAGCCCCATCATCCTGCCTCGCCAGCATATTTTAATTACGACAGTACAATGGCATATAAATATAAATATGTTATTGTTGATTCCGAAGCTGTTGTCCTAAAATGAGTCAGCATAAATCCTACGCTGTGGGGTCAGATTTGTGAATCTTCAGATTAACTGTCGGCGGTTCTAATGTCTCAACAGAGTTCAAGTCTGTGAAGATTCAAAAAATAATTTTTGATTATTTCCTATGTCCGATAGGTGGTGAAGTTGGTGAATATTCAGAATGAATTGTCGCAGACCCAAAATATATTTATGTAATCTCTGTGTACATGCGTGCGTGTGTGCGTGTTAACAGAGAAAGACGGATGAAGGCAGAAAAAAGATAGAGGTAAATAAAGAAACGGGTAAAGAGAGAATTCATGAAATAAAAATCGGTAAGAAAATCACGATACATACATGCATGCATGCATGCATACATACATACATACATACATACATACATACATACATACATACATATATATATATATATATATATATATATATATATATATATATATATATATATATATATATATATATCATAACTTCTCTTTAATTTATTGCTTTTGAATTGATGCAGTTAAATATTTCTCTTTTAATTGATCGTATTTGAAAAATTTGGCATTTTTCGTTTACATTGCAACTGATTGTTTGTCGATTGTATCTGAGACCGTCATAAATATTTTGTTCACTTTGGAGTTTATGTCCATCTTTTTGAATCTGAATATCACTCTTTTAGAGAGAGAGAGAGAGAGAGAGAGAGAGAGAGAGAGAGAGAGAGAGAGAGAGAGAGAGAGAGAGAGAGAGAGAGAGAGAGAGAAGCTTAGGTGTGTGTGCATCAGTTTGTTATAAGCATTTAAAAGAGTCAAAAGAGGATTTAACGCCATTTCTCAGCACCAGATAAGATATACATGGCGGTCAGTATAAATGGTAGGGATAGAAAAACAAGGCGGGAACCACCGACCCACGAGAAGCTACTGGCAAGCTATCTCACATACCCACATTGGCCGAACACAAGACTCGAACCCACGCAGACAGAGGTGAGATGGCAGTCATCCGTAAAATGGTGATTTTCATCCTTTTTATGGGAAAGAAACCCTTCGGAGCGTTTAGATTGCTCGCGGAATCACATGCAGTCACACAATAATACACCGACTGATACAGGTGTATGTGTGTAACACTGTATAATTGTAGCCCAAATTAAAAATAAATCCGTGTGGCCAGAACAGACGATATTACTAGTTACAAAGTTACTTTATTGTTACTCGTTAGCATCAGTTTGCAGTAGCGAACATTTCAGTACGAAACTTGTGCTTGGTGATTTCTACAAAGCAGTTGAATTCGAGGCCGAATGTTCGATAGAGACACCCGAAGTTTATCTTCGACAGACAAAAGTCGTTCTCGTTTAGTGTGTTTGATGGTGGTCATAGCATAAAATCCGAACTCGCACATGTAAGAAGCTGAAAACTGCAACAGACAACACAGAGCGGGAAGGGGGAATCTGGGTCTCCTGCCCAAGTGAATTCCATAGCTAAGTAATTGTCATTGTACTGACGAACTATAAGATTCCGATTTACAATATCAATTTTTGGTACGTTCGGCTCACATAACGCGGTACTAGCTGTGGACTGCTCCTGAGTTTAGTTTTGTCGTCAGCTGTGGCATTTGTCTAATTTTCTCTTCTTAATAAATCGGTCCATTGGTCGTGCAAAAACAACAGTGTTATGAAAATTAATTCAAACGCTAAACGCACATTAGGACAACAACGGAAACAGTAATTAAGTGGATAAACAACGACTAATTACCGCAAAGTTCCGGTACTGCCAGACTTAGTCCCTGGCGATTTCGGCCGTTATTTTTATATTTTTACTGGCCACCGGCGGAACCCCTGGCTGGCGCTCACAGAACCCATCGGTTCCGCGAAACCCCGGTTGAAAAACACTAACGTAACGTGAGCGATTTAGACCACTCGGCGACTCGGGGCCCCACTTCTAAAAGAAATACTCCCCAAAGGCCACATTCCTGAATAAAATAACACAAATTAAGTTGAGTTTTCTTTTAAAGAAAAATTGAAATATATTTCAGATTGTTAAAGTTATTTTAAATTTTTTTGCAATATCTGCACAAGTTATAATGTGTATTTATGAGCTCAATTTCACCTTCCACGATTTTCTTTAATGCATTTTCATCATTGATTCTATCTCGGTAGAAAAGTGTTATCAAACAGTTATTATACTCTTGGATCTATATTAATCTTGCAAGTTTTATACGTTGATTAGAAATTGGTATAAATTGTAAAATATTGTATATGCAGTTGAAGACAAGATCTCATACGAATAGGAACAACGTCATCGTGATAAAGGGTGTGTTTCTCGTTCTGGTTGTCTGATAGTTGGTATCATTATCGATAATGTCAGAGGCACAACATAAACATCCTGGATCTTTCTAGTTTGATAACAAAATAGATGAAAGAGATTATGATTGTAAAAGCTACTAAAATCAAATATATTTGCATAACCGCCTAATGTGCGTGTATGCGTCTGCATATGTGTGTGTGTGTGTGTGTGTGTTTGAGA